>VYXD01011409.1:319631-349473 GCA_013397195.1 Hylia prasina | reverse complement strand
CGCGCTCTTTTCCTTCTCTCCAAAGGCGTCACCTGCCGTCTTCTCTGGTGTGGTAGTGCAAATTTTCTCTTTTCTTTTTTCTTTTTTTAATTTTTTTTTTTTTTCTTTTCTGAAGTGTGATTTTATAAGAAAAGTGCATGGCGCTTCTGGGGAGCTGCTCTCCGTGGGCTAGGCAGGCAGCTCATCCCGAGCGTGAGTACAAGGGCTGCTTTCCAGAATTGCATAATACACACCGATCCCTATGCTGCACAAAACTCCCTGACATTTCCACATCTTGGTGACTTCCCCCACTGCAATCTTGAAAACGAGTTGTGACTCCAGTCAGCTCCTGAGCCAATTTGTGCTGCCTTCACTGGGGATAGAACCAGGTCTGCATGTTTCAGTTTCCCTGGCTTCTCTGGCAGTTGTTTCTTTTACCACTAAACTTTTTTTGCTATAACCATCGGCACTTCTTCCCTCTCTTATGTTCCCCACCCCACGCTTACGGACACATGTGCAGGGTCTGTTCAGAGCGCAGGTTACTGAAAGGGGATTGCCTGCAAAGCTATTCAATTTCTTTTTCCCATCTCTTTGTGTTCTAATTTGTGGGGTGGTTGAGGAGGTCCTTTCCTCGGATTGCTTTTTGCTTGGGAACTTGCTGACATCTGCTCAGATTTAGCTAATTTCACTGACTGTGCCCCCTCTCAGCACACCACGTTGTGTACTTGTGTGAGGGACAGGACCTGCACATGCCGCTGCTGGCCCCATTGGTGTACGTTCAGGCAGTGAGGCACTGACATTGTCTGCTTCCTGCAAAATGCAAATATGTGGGAGCAGCCGTTCTTGCTCCCAGATCTGTGCCTTTCCCCTCCATGAGGAGTTAGAGCTTTGCTGTGATGTCTGGAGACATGCAAGGGATGCTCGTGTCTGGCCAGGCAGTGGGCTGGGACCAGGTCCTAGGACCAGAGCTCTCTGGGGCTCACTGCAGCGGAAGGACTTTCCCAAGACAGGCTAAGCTTTAGAAATGAGAGCCTCGTTCCTGGCAGACTTCATCGCAACAGCTCCTCAAGATAAGTTTATCAGAGCCTCTTGTCAGAGCAAGCCAAGCCATGATCTAATGATCGTACATTATCTTTGGTCTGATTTATCCCAAAAGGACACCATTCTGCCCAGACTCTGCATCTCCTTCCCCCTGAAAAGTGCCCAGCACCTCCTGGACTTGGGAAAAGCCCTGATACCTCTCAGAGCCACAAAGCTTGTGATGCACATAACACATTCAAATAACTGTGCAGCCAAGGCTTAGCTTTTAGAGACGTGACTGACTCCCTGAAGCCGGCAGCAGGAGTTTTGTGGGTGCAAGCCCCAGCTCCTGGCCACTCTCAGTTAATTCCCTGCAAGCTGGAGGCATGCATCCTGCTCCAGCTCAGGCTGGGGCTGGGTGTGCGCCTGGGGAGCCTGTCTCTCCGTTCTGTCGTTTATTATTGCTGCCGCTGCCATTATGCCTGACAAATGGGAGTTGCTGAGTAATGTGCTGTTTGTGTGTAAATATCTGAGTGCTCGCAGCTGAGCTCACTCCTGCCACTTTGCAGGAAGCCATCTCAGCACCTTTCCCAGTGAAGACCCGGGAGTGCAAAAACGTCCTTCTACGGGAACCTTCCCAGTGCTACCGGCAGCTCTAGCCTTCACTCTCCGCTGCTTCCCTGCAAGCGTGAAGCCTCCATCCTCTCCGGCTATCGTGACAGCCCTTCTGCTTTCCTGAGTGTGAGTCAGGGCTGGGAAAGGGCTCTCTATATGTGTATGTGTGTGTTTTTGTGTGTGCATGTCTGCGTGTGTGTGCATGCACAGGCTCAGTTACTCCTAAGGGTCCTTGTCCGAGGCAGAGTGAGTTTTGGGGACTTTGAGCGTTTTGATGGAGACGGTCATGCATAACTAGGAAAGGAGTTTTCCTTTCCTTAGGAAAGGGTTGGTTTGGGGTTTTTTCCCTGCCTACTCAGCCTTGAGTTTGCCCTCACTTCCTCCCAGTATTGATGAAGATGCTGAATTACTCCTTCCCATATTGTTTTCATCCCATTTGCAGATTAGCATCCAACTGCTTCTTGCTGTCAGTACTTGCTCAGCCCAGCTAGGCTGATGGCAGTTTTTTTTAATCTCCCCTTGTAAATCAATCCCTTCTGCCTCCTGATCATTTTTGTCGCTCGTTTTTCTGAAATCCCTCCAATTTGTCCATTTTGTGCCGGTGACGTATGCCTGGCCCTAAACATGATGTATACCAGGCATGGCAGCGTGAGGGAAGGACACCTCCTCCCCTCCCACCCTGCTGGGGCTTGTGATGCTTTGTCAGCACTGAACTGAGTTACTTCCCCATTATTCTAAGCTATAGTCCCTGCTCGGTGTTGCAGAAGAAAGCAGCATACTCAGGTCAGTGCCCTGGGGAGAATTCCTCCAAATTTTGGTGATGGGTTACTGAGGTTTGGTTGCATGCTGCTACCAGATGCTGGAACGGGCCGGTGGTTTAGGTGTATTCCTGGGCTGCCTCTTCCCATAAGAACTAATAGCTGAACAGGAGGGGTGAGGAAAATAAGAGAGGGTAAGCTGGGCAGATGGGGAAACTGAGGCACATGCATGCACATTTCCTCTGCGCCTTTCCAGCACACAGCTCTTGTTGAGGTGCTCTGTGTGTGGGGTTTTGGTTGCACTCATAGGTGTTGCAGCCAGCATGGGAATTTTCCAAGGAGATGCTGGATCTTTGGTCAGAGCAGGCTGGCACATGGGGATGCTGGGTTCTGGGCTGATTTTGTTCATTGCTTCTTGTGCTCATAGGCAGAGCCTGATGCCACAGGTGGAAGAAACAGTGTAACAAAGTGCCTTGCATTTGTGCACTTTGAAGTTTTATCATGCCAAAGCCTGAGCTCCTAGAACTGGAGCATTCCCATTCCCTGGAAGGGCCTTGCCCTTCCAGGATCTGTCTATTTTTAGGAGGAGTTGTATCCTGGACTGTGTCCACGGCAGATGCTCTCTGCCTCCTCCTCTTGGCCCTCCTCCAGGGACACCGTTTGGGCTATCTGCTGGAGGGGCAGATCTTGTCGGGGCTCCTCCAGAGCAGAGCAGAGGTGGCCAGAAAGCGCTGGGCATGGGGACGTCTGGGGGCTGTGGCTGCCCCGGCATGCTGGGGAGGGACAACAAGCTCACGCTCTCCCTTACAGGAACAGTTGGGAGGGGCGTTTCACCATGCTGTAGGTGCCAGTAGGACACAGTGGCTTCTTCACTGTGGGATAAAAGCAAGGGCAGTGCCTGGGCCAGCTGGTACCCGGTGCTTGGCGGTGCCCGGTGTCGGTCCGTTCGCCAGGATGACACTAGGGGGCACGAGATCTGCTGGAATTCCTTTGTTGGGGATGGGAAAGGAGGATGCAAAGCTGCTCTTGACCCTTCAAACCCCGTACCTCATCCCCCTGCACTTACATCATTCCCCTGCCCGTTTTGTAGGATCACGAGTGTTAAACCCCACGAGCTATCCCGGTAACAGCTGTCCTGCTGCCAGGGCAGTACGCAGCTCTCCGGAGGCTGCTCCACTGGGTCTGTCTCTCACTGGCCATGGAAGCAGTAAGGATGGAAGCGGTCAGCCAGAAACATCTCTGAAGGAAGGGGGTGGTTGCAGCCAGAGTGCCAGGGAATCTCCGGGGAATCCGGGAGAACCAGGAAAACACCTTAGCATGGTTTTAATACCTCTCTAGAGGCATTGTCCAGAGCAGGGATTAAGTTAGATTCAGGGCTGGCTTTCAAGATGCAGCGTGTTATGGTTTCATTTTCTGCTGGTTGTTAAGTTCATGCATGATGTCTCCTCAGGGTCATGTTTTCCCAAAGCAGCAGAAACTTTAGAGAGTCTGATTTAATGAATGGTTCTGATCGATGTGAAACATGGAGTGTGTGTGTGCATATGTGTAGATTTTGCATGTGTCCATCTACATATCTGGGCAGGGTGTAAAAAATATGTTTTTGAACGTATGTTTATGCATTTCTGCATACATCCAGCTGTAATATTGTCCTCAGTCCTTAAAATCTATTATTTCAGCTGTGAATGCATGTATATATATTAAAACACTGTATACTGGAGTCTTTCTCTCTTGTTATAACAAACCTCATGGAAAGCAAATAAAGAGACATTGTTCTCATAGCAAGCTTTTAAGGGCTCAATATTTATCTTCTATGAATTTTGATAGTTTTTGTTCAGCATGTTTGCAGTTATGATGGTGGGGGTAGTTGCCTATCTACTTCAAATTTTATGCTATTGGGAAACTGAAAACATTTGGATCATTTCAGCTTATTCATTACCTAATGAAAACAGAAGTCAAGCTTCTGGATTGAAATGTTGGCACTTGATATCATTCCGGCATATTAATTTCTCAAAGGTTAGAGTTTTTTCTAATGCCTTCTGTTGCCAGATACCGGGCTCCTTTGCTGGAGACCTGCTTCTCTCGCAAGCCCCTGGGCCATATTTTTAGTAGGACACTGATGCATCACAAACACCCCTGTTCTCCAAGAAAAAGCTTTGCTGACAGTTGTTGAAAGTGGCACTAGGATGGCTAGAAACAAGAGATCAGAGGAGGAAGATGCTGCCACTGCGTCAGAGCGCTTGCTTTGTGCCTGTGATGGAGGTTTTGTGTCAGGTCGTGCAGGTGTGTGCCTGTGCGGATGTGAGGGCAATTCCCCAGCTGGGCTCTGAGACAGGAATGAGAAGCAGGGGTTTATTTATTTTGATATGCCTTGTGAAATGGAAGGAGGTCCGGGAAGAAATGCCGAGTCAACTTTCGAGTCAATTAGGGATGTATCTGGAGGTGTGAAGTGGTTTGAAGAGGACAGGTTGATTTGTCTGAAAGTGTTACCTAATTAGAGGGTATAGTGAGGGCTCTAATTAGCCATGACACCCTAAAGATGTCATCAAAGCCCTCTTGAGGCATGGCTGATCCAGTGCTATGGCTGTGAGCTGTCTGGTCAGTGTGGCCATGCACAGCCAGAGCTGCCGCCCTCTGGCTCAGAGGCAGCCCAGATGCTGGTGCTTGAAGAGGCTCTTTTCCTTTCAGGAGATTTGTGATACCCTCTGGGGCTGCTGCCAACATCGAGTGATGTTCATAAAGTCACAGAATGAAAGGAAAGCTGCAGCAGTTGGAAGAGTTAATACTGGTGCCCACCATGTGGGAAATCTCCTCTCTTTTCCCCGGGGGGATCACTTTCTGCTGCTCTCTGCCTGGAGGAGGCTGGAGGAGGAAGACTGTGAGGGTGTGCATTAAGTGGTGCTGTACTAATAGCTAGTGGAGGAATCGTGATCCCTTTCTTAGCATTGCCTGACAGAGAGGACATGGGATCAACTGAAATATGGCTTGTCCAGACCTGGTTGTATTTAAATACTATGCAACACACCCTGTGAGGGGGAACTGGTGTGGGACGCAGTACAAGAAGTGCTGGGTAACAGGGAAAGGCTCCTGGGAAGGATTTTCCCTGATACTGGAAGCAGCTTGCAGCCTGGACGTCCGCTGGACCACACCTGGGTGGTGGGTGGTTGTTTCCCTTTTGAGAGCAGGGGCTGGGGGTTGCTGCCTCTGGGGCTGCTCTCACTGCCTGTGGTTCATCTATCAAAACCCTTGTTCAGTCAGCCCTGTGAGGAGAGGAGAGTGGGAATTGCCCATTCCCAGCAGTGGTGTCAAGAGCCAGTAGGAGCCACCTAAAGCCAGGGAGTTGACTGGTGAGAGAGTGTGGAGAGCAGGGCCCATTGCCATTCTCAGCAACAGTGAGCAAAAGAATTCTCTCCTCTCTCAGGGCTGAGGTCCCCATGGCTGTTGGAGCCCTCGGAATTATCAGGGGGGAGCAGTGGGGTGGCTCAGACCTCCTTGGCAGGAAGGAGTTACTGTTAGTCCTGTTTCAAAGGGAAATAAAACCCATCTGGGGGCAAGGATGTTCCGTGTGTGTTTCATCCCTGCGATGAGGAGCCCAGATCTGCAAAGGGACTCTATTTGCCTTTGTAGGTGGTATCTCAGGCCCCCGAATGCAACCACACAACCAGGCACACTCCTATGCTATACTGAGGGATGCGCCTGCTTTTAATTATGTGGGTGTTAAGCCAGTGAATTCATTTTGTTCAAAGTTGCAGCCTGGTATTTTCCTACTGCTCCTGGACTCTGGTGGCATTCCCAGACTCTGGAGTACGTGTGCAAATAACTTGGAGACTGGGTCTAGCCACCTGGAGGACTGTGCAATGCAAGGCTGACCCACGCAGCTCTCCCTGTGCTATTGCTGTGGTGTCCCAGCACTGCAGGGGCCACGCTGGATTTTAGGGTGCTGTGTTAGAGGTGGTGGATGGGGATCTGTGGCATCACAAGCTGATCAGCACAGATGGAGGGGTCTGCACTGCTGCCCCCCTGCCTGGAGAAGCAGTCTGGGTTGGGTGCCTCGGCGCCAGGCGTGAGATTTGGTTGTGAAATGAAACACTATAGTGGATAATAAAACAACCTTGTATCTGCTTTTGCTCTAGGTACACTCTGCACCATGGTCCTTTTGTCTAGGGCCTAAAAATGGTGGTGATAATGAGGACACATCCTTTCTTGTGGTTAGAGTGTGGTTCTCAGATGCAAAGGGGAAGCAGCCTGTGCTAGACTTCACCACCAATGTGTGATTTACCTTCCTCTGTGCCACTGAACTAAGGGCTTGAAAAATAAATATGTTAAAAGGAAGGAGAGACAACAAAAGGCTGCTGCTGCTCTGAAATTCGATCAAAAAAAGCTCTGTCCAGTCCTCTGGGCTTCTTACTTAATGAAGAGCTCTAGAAATAACAGTGTTACAGTAAAGTGCACCCACAGATAACTGTGGGTTTGGGAATGGGACTGCTTTGTTCTTGAGGAACCAAGTTGAAGTTCATTTTTGGGTATTTTTACTCCCCCTAAAGGGGGGGTTACTCTCACTCCGTGAACCTGAGGCCATTCAAAGCTGCCTGGGACTTCTCAGCTTTGAAATCCTTGCCTAGCCTGTTGTCTCTCCCCAGCGTGCCAGACACGCATATGGGTGGGAGACGGTTGGATTTGGGAGCCCAGCTGGTGGGGGTGGGAGAAGTCACACCGAGCTGCTGCCGCGCTTTCTCCCAGCTTGGTTCAGAGTGGTTTCCTCTTGCCCCATATCCCAGCCACGTGCAGGGCAGCCGATTGCCCACACGTGTTGCACAGACACGTTTCCGTGCTGCCTTCTTTGTGCCTGTCCACCTGTCTGCAGCTGGGGGAGCTGAAGCTGCTCTTTCTTGTGATTCATAAAAAAAGTCTTTCTCTGGATGGAGTTGTCTGTGCTTTTATTGACCTGGTTACGGAAACGACAGAGGCTTTTCCATCTCCTGGATGCGTGATTTCTGCAAGGGTTCTGGAGCAGGGGCTGGCTCTTGCTACTGGTGTGTTTCCAGTTCTCCTCAGGTGATTAGTTTGACAGGCACATTGGGTATGTTGGCAAGTGTAGTTTTTGTTTTGTTCATGAAAGTAAGTGCTATGACAGGGCACAGAGCATCAGCTACAACACATGCTGACATCTGTGCAGGAGGGAGTGTCTTGGCTGGACAGTATTTTTGGCCATGCCTCAGATGTGCCATGCTACCTGGCAGAAACCCCTTGCCCTTTTGATGGGGCATTTTGTGCAATGTCTCAACTTCCTGACCATTGTGGAGGCTCCTCCCTTGTATCTGCAGTTAGAGTTGTTTTGCCAGAAGGTGCACTTTGAGCTCAGTGAAACCCGAGTGCTGAGGACATCTCAGGCATGCACTGGGAGACTCTCAGTGAAGGTGCCCATCCTTCAGAAATCCAGAAAGCTAGCATCAGTCATTCCCATTGGCACACCCTGCCTGTTGGGCTTCAGTTTTCTGTGTGTTGCCATCTTCCAGTGATGCTGAGGCACACCATGTTCTTGGGGCTTGTTTAGATGGGAGGAGGACTGGAAGGGGGATCAACGATCACCCCTACTCTGCAAAGTTCTTTTTGCTGCTCTACGCCAGCCCTCTTTGTTCTGGATCAGCAGTTTCAGCTTTACCCTAGCTTGTTCCACTGCAAAGCAAGGATGAAGAGGAACTTCCCCAACAGCCATGGTGGGTCCTTGACTTCAGGGGCACTTGTGCTTCCTAGTTTTGGTAAATCTGTACCTGTGGTCAGGCCAGAAGTGGTGGTGTTTTTGCCAAGCAGGGCTGCCTTATGTACAGGGGAGAGCCATTTCTGCACAAATGCACCTGGTATCTCCCCAGTTCCTTTCCAGAGGAAGGAAGGACATGATGGTGTGACTTGCCCAGGTGAAAAGAGCCAACAGCAAAGGATTTGTGTTGTTTTGACTTTGCTTCTCCCAAGGAATTGATCTGTCCTGTCTTTAGGTGTAGGACCCAGACTAGAGGTTTAACTCAATGCACATCTGCATTTAGACTTGGAGGGTTGCCCAAGGCTGTTTGCTGTAGTACATTACCTTTAACCTGGCCACCACTAGGGGTTGGAGGGAAGCATCATTGCCTTCAAAGAGTGGAAACTGAAACCTGGAGTGGCTTTGGGATTTCCTTGAGGTCTCAGAGCAGAGCTGGTGGCAGAAAACCAGATTTCTTGAGTTGCTAACAGCTCCTGCCAGCTGTGGGACACATTAGTAAACACTTGAGTAGATCAAAGTAGAGCATCCGGCTCTTTGTGCAGCACTGTGCTTATCTATCTATCTGTCTGTCTGTATTTCTGACTGTCTGTAGTGCTTCTGGCAGTCAAACCTGAGATGACATTTAGAGGCTTTACTTCTTTTCTCTCTTGCCGGTTTCAGATCAAATTTGCTGAGTTGTCAAGCTGAAGATTCTTTTCTCCTAAGTGCTGGCCCAGCAACAGCTCACTCTGCTCCATCACTGCCTCGGAGGAGTCCAGCTGGGTTCCTTCTGCCTCCCATCAGTGGCATTAACATGTGGGGGCTGGAGCAACAGCTCTGCTGGTGGATGGGCGAAATGAAACAGATTTCAGCGTCCTTCTTCTCCCTGTTGATCAGGCCGCTCTGCTCACCTAGCAGTAGCTGTTCAAAAGCAGCAGACAGAGCCAGGTTTGCACTGAAAAAGATGTGTTCGGGTGGGGAGGGCAGTGGTAGAGACTTGCAGGCAAACCCTTCCTCCTCCCTAAGCCTGCATCTGACTTAGGTCTTGGAGCCAAGCATGTGAGCTGTGAGCTGGTGGGGTCTCAGCAGAGTCCCAGCAGGCTGGGTGTCTGCCTTGAGACAGCCAGGATGAGTGGCACTAATCAGTGTCTCAGCCACTGGGTTTCCGCAAGGAAGGTGAGCGCTGTCTGTGTGTGTGCGGCAGGGAAATTGCTCCTGTGTCCCTGGAGGCTGTCACTCCAATGCTTTGCCATGCTCTGCTGGTGGGGAGCGGCACCAGAGGAAGCCTCTGTTGCTGCTGTCTGCCTTGGGGACGAGCACAGACACGTGTCTCCAGCTGGAAGTCAGCTTGGGGAGTGGAGAAACCTCCCCAGAACATGCATTTGCAAGCTCTGGTGTGTCGCAGTCCCTCCCAGGCAGTCGCCACCTCCTGCTACTGTGTTAGCGGGAAAACTCAGTGCTTGTTTTCTGGCATGATAAGAGGATGGTGATTACCCTGCTCTGGAATAGGGAGCCAGGGGTGGCTGCAGGCTCTGGAGCTGGAGCCAGAGCCATCCCTTGGTCCCAGCACCAGCCACCAGATCCACCTTTAGTTCCTGGGAGCATTTCTGAGGGTTTTGTGCAATGTGGTTTTAACCCCCTCCCTTCCTCTTGTGCAAGCCTGCTCCCTGAACAGGCACAGTGACAAAGTCAGTTCTGAGACAGCTGCAGTCCTCTGGGTTTTTCCAGGCTCTCATCTTCCACTTTCTATTCACTAGACCCTGCACAATGCCTGTTGGGATCTGACTCAGCTGTCCCTGAGCAGCATCTTTCAGCAAGGATGGCAGTTCAAGAGGGTGCCCCATAACTCAGTGGGGTGCTGCCACTTTAACCCAGCCATTGGCCCTCTAGCAACCCCAGCTGTGCCTGTGGGGGATACCAAGCAGCTGCTAGACAGCAGACCCACAAACTAACCTGCACCTTGGCTTTTCAAGGTATGTGGGTGGAGCAAGGCTGGGTGACACAAGCACTTAGAGTGTTGGCTTCAGTGACCAGAAAAGCCAGAGGCTGATCTTGTCACCCAGGCTAGGAGACAGAGGAGTTTATTTATTGTTCTGACTCCTTTCCAGAGGTAGCTCAGATGCATCAGCTGCCGTAGGCAGCTCCCTAAAACTGAAACGAAAAGCAAAGGATCTTTCCTTTTGCACAGTTAACCCTTTTAGCCATCCCATGTCCAGATGGCGTGACCAGGCTCCATGGGACTGAGGATCATCTTTCTGGAGATAGTTTTGGGCATGGCTATGTCCACAGAGCAGTTGTGCCGTAGTGCAGAACCCTTTCATCTGCAGATTTAGGATCTGCCCTGGGCAGAACCTCTGTCTCAACACTGCTCAATTTGCCTGATCACTTTTGCCCCAACAATTGCTGCTGTGGACATTAATTTTTCCCAGATTTTTGTTTCCCTTTGAAAATCACTACTATGGATCATTCTCCTTGCATGTGTTAGCTGGTATTTTCTCATAGCTGAAGCTTGTGCTATTTCCTGCCTGTCTTTGTATGCTTTCTCTTGCTCCCTCTTCTGTCATGCCTAAAACCACCTTAGGCTTTCTCTCTGCTCACTTTAGAAGAGTCTGCCCCTCTTCTTCTGAAAGGTCATAAGACAGGGAAGAAATGGCCATTTAAAATGTGAGGAATCCCATCCACCCACGTCGTGCTGAGCACCTCCCCAGCTGGAGAAAACAGCCTCAAGACTCCTGGGGTGGGAGGGTAAGTCAGGTGTTTTGTGGATGGGGAGAGCCTTGCAGGGCAGGAGCAGGCTGCTGAGGCTGTCAGCAGTCTGTGAGGGCTGCGAGGTGAAGCTCCTGGCTGCAGCAGTGGTGGGAGGGGATCTGGGAGCTCCTGTACCAGGAGGTCTGAGGAACCACATATGACGAGTGCTGAGGATGGGGCAGCAAGGTCAGGCTGGATTGGTAAGTGGGGTGTCTTCTCTCTGGTGTTGTAGCCGGGGTTTTGTGTTGGGAAGCAGGGTGTGTAAAAATTAGTTAGTTTGTCCTTTAGCAGGAGGATGTTTTTCCACCATTCTCTGTAGATTCCCAGGTGGAAACTTATTTTAGATTTGAAGTCACCCCAAGGCATTTTGTTTATCTAGCTGTGGGTGCTGTTCAAGCTGAGGCTGTGTGGGGAGTGTGTGATAACTTCTTTTTTAATGTCTCCTTAGTTCTGTGCTCCTTAATTGATATTTGTAGTCTTTTATGTCTTCCAGCTGCTGCACTTGTCTCTCCTGAGGGAGAGGTGCTGCAAAGAGTGGGACAGGATTGTTACAGACCCTCAGCCCCTGAGCTGGGGACAGAGCATCCCCACTATTGGGTCCTCTTTCTTTGCCCTAGTCCTCGTGCCATGCTGTGGCATTTTTAGAAGCCGTGGGCAGCCCTGTTTGCAGGGGAGGCTGACACAAGGTTCCAAGAGGATGGAGTGGAAACGTGGCTTTACCTATCTGGAACAGTGAGCCCCTTTGTGCACGTTTTTTTAGACCTTGCCTTCCTTGTACCCTGCATCAAAGTTGCAGGAAAATACTGCTTTTCCCAAAGCCAGGTGCCAGGGGACCACCACCTCATGCTATAAGCTCAGGAGTCAGACAGCAGCTTAAAGACTAAATATATCTGCCTCTGCAGCTCTTGGCTTTTACAAAAATAAATCTTAAAGAGGTAACTTTTTGCTGTGCAGTTCTCAGGGCTGGCTCTGCTGTGCTTTCCATTGAGATAGCATTTGGCTAACACAGCCAACCAGGAGTGGAACAGGCCCGGAGCTGTATAGAAAGTGATTAAGATAAGGCAGGGTTATGATTTGCCTGTCTGATCCTGAAGCTTTGTGCATTATTTAGTGTGTGTAGCAGGAGGTCAGTACCCTCCTGATAATTTTCATTAGATTAGTCAGGCAGGATAATCACCTGCTCAGGAAAAAACCAACTCGACACTGTCTGTTCAATAGTTGGGGTTTAACTGAAAATAAATAGTCTTGTAATTATAAGGACATTGTCAAGGTCAAGAGGCTCAAAGATTCTCTTTCTTTTTTCCTCTGGTATGTTTACAGAGATACTGCAATTCTTTGTGAGATTTTTTTTTTCCTCCCTTAAATTCAAACCGAGATCTTCAGGGCTCTTAAAAGAAATTCAACACTTCCACAGCAGTGGACGTGAGTGGTGTTGCAATAGCCAAGTGGTACTTGTGCCCTGCTGCAGCTGAGTGACCCCATGCTAATGAGCAGGGCACTCTGCAAGCGAGCTGGGAATGTGTGCAGCCAGCCTAAGCAGACCTAAATCGAGGTAGAGATGCTCTTCCCTCCTCCTCTTGTCTGACTGTGGGGTGGATCCAGCCCAAAAAACTGGGCCCTGCCACAGAGGCAGAGGTTATCCTGTCCCTGGGAGCAGTCAGCCCAGCATGAGTGCCACCCTGTTGAAATAAGGGTGTGCATTATCTCCCGTGGGTGAATCTGCTGCTGTAATTAGCTGAGGCTTTCAGAAAGCCCAGGAAGGAAGGGATAGGAGTGAAGCTGATGCCATAATCAGTACCAATGGGTTCTGCAAAGGGTACTTTGCTAAAGAAACAGATAGGGTATTAAATCTGGGGTTGGTGCTTGTACAGTGCCAAAATGCCTGCCCTTTTTCACCCCAGAAAGGGTTGTGCTTGCTATTTATCTTCTTCATACAACAATAAAGCCCAGAGGGATCTTCTTGTAGTCTTAATCTGTCCAGCTGCAGGACTGGTTGGTGCTTGCTGGATGAGATGTGTGAATGGTTTGCAAGTGCTCAAGGTAGATTCAGAGGTGGTGGTACTAGCCCAAGATGGTGGAGAACTTGCTGTGTCTATGCTGCTGCTGTGGTTCCTTGGCAGTATGCTGTAGCCTTGGTTTGAACCAAGCAGTGGTGTGGGAAGCTCTCGGTTCTTTGTCCTGAGCTCAGCTGCAAACCAGGAGAGCTGCAGAGAGCCTTCAGACATGGTAACCTATATGGCAGAAGAGGCAGTGTTTTTATGCTTGTGCTGGCTATGCCTGTCTCTACCATGGAAAAATGGAGTTGATGTCGTGGCCACACCAGCTAGCTAGTGCCCCGAGTCCTTATTGCTTTTGTTTTGTTTTGTTCCCAAACTAATTGCTCATAAGTGGGGATTCTTGTCATCAGAGCTGGTGGCGCTTGTGCTCAGCTCATCTTCACCAAGAATCTGCTGCTCTGGCTCCCTGTCACAGGCTTTGACAGATGTCTGAGGGNAATTGGTGCTTTGTGCATGTCTCCTGACAGAACTCAGCAGAGAGGGGGCTGGCTGGATCAAAACAGCTTGAAGTTGTGAGACTGTTATACGTCTGGCCTCCCTGTTTAAAACAAAAAAACCCTGAAGTTTTATTTCTAGCCCCTCCCAGCCCATTTTAAGCCAATTCCTTGTGAACCATGGAACCAAGCAGCGGATGCTGTTCCATGTGCTCCTCAGACATCCCATCGAGCCCGGCTGATGCAGGCAGCATGCGGCTGAGCACACACGGCGCACCACGCACTTGACCTTCTGCTGAGCCTGAGGTTTGGAGCATCTAATTGGCATCTACGTGGAAGGTTTCAGACCGCTTCGTCGTCTTACAAATAAGACCTGCCAGTGCCTGAAATGCAAAACAAATGTTGCATGGCAGATTGTGCGGGGAAGTGGTCTGCACCGCTCAGGCAGCACTGCAGTGTGGTGGCAGCAGGAGGAACAGACCTGGCCATGAACTTGTTCAGCAGTGCTTCCTATGTGAGCAAGGCAAAACCAGGTTTAGAGCGGTGCCCCTGGTCCCTCCAACTGCCCCGTTGTGGTTTCCCTCTCTGTTGAACATCTGCAATTATACGAGCCCAGGTAACATCTCCTGGGGGTGGGTGGGGTGGCAGGAGGAAGCCCATGCCCTTGTGATGCCTTCAAGCTCCATCTCCAGCAGAAAATGGCATTATGAGACCCACTGGAGCCCTTGCAGGCTGGGCTCACCCTGGTCTTTGCAGAGCAAAATCACAGAATCATAGAATTGTTGGGGTTAGAGGGAATGTTAAAGATCATCTCATTCCACCCTCATGACATGGGCAGGTTCTGCTTCCACTAGATCAGGCTGCTCAAAGCCCCATCCAGCCTGGCCTTGAACACTTCCCGGGATGGGGCAGCCACAGCTTCTCTGAGCAACCTGTGCCAGTAGCTCAACGTCAAATTCTTTGCTGCAAGATGTGGCTCCTGCCTCGTCAAGCACTCCTCTTTCCAAGGGGCTCCAGTTCCTCTCCTGGATTTCTTGAAGGGGCTTGGGTGTCTCCTAATGCTGCTTGTTCCAGCCCTGCCTGTTGGAGTGGCTTCCAGGGCTATAAGACATAGACTAGGTGTGTCACTGAGGTCCTTTCCAGTTGGGTCTGTCCCTGTGCAAGATAGGGACAGCAAGAAAAGTGATTGTTTGGAATTGTTTGTTTGTTTGTTTCTACTGTGGAGTTTGCAGGTGTTTCTGCCCTTTCCCATCCAGAGGCAGGGATATGACATCAGCTTGCAAACTGTTCCTGGCTGGGAGCTCTGCTGGGCTGTTCTCCTAACTCTCCTGTTACTGCAGACCAGCCTTGGTGCAGGTGGGACAGAGGTCATTTCAAGTGGCTTCACAGCAGTTGCTTGGTCCTTTCTGAGGTATCAAAGCAAACCTGAAACTGGGTGATACTTCTGTAGGTGTTTCTGGGGCTCCTACTAGGATGACAGGAGCAAAGTACAAAGTGATTTGTCACTAAATATTGGGCAATTCCATGGGCATCTTCAGGAGACATGCCACTAGTTGGTAAGCAGCACTTTGGGGGAAAGGGGATGCTGGGAAGAGACTTGGAGGAGGATGCAGAGGGGAGTATTTGCACCTGGAGGCTGGTGAGGTCTGAGCAGGACCTGTTTGCCTGAGGAAGGTGGCTGCAGTGAAAGGCATGTGCAAAAGTGGGAGCCTGGAGGAGCTGCGTGCAGTTGGAGGGGTGGAGTGGTGTTACAGCTGGTGTCCTTGAGCCAGGGAAGCACCATGTTGAGCATGTGATGGTCAGGATGATAATACAGTTGCTGTGGAGACTTCTGGAGAAAGAACTGGTAAATTGCTTTGTCCTGGGCTGAACTGGAAGTGATAGCTAGGTCTCCATGAGGAGAAGTCAGACTTGTAATGCTGCAACTACTTCTGCACACGGGAGTACACACAGACACCAAAGGGTTGTGAGCAGGGTCTTCTCAATATTTGGCAGGTGTTTGGGTACAGAGAGGAAGGGAAAGAGCTGGAGCTGAGTCCTGGCTGGATTGATGCAAGTCCAGAGTCATGTCATTGCCCGTGGTGAATTGTGGTACTGCAAAGATCTTAGCCCACTCTTGGGACAGGCAAGGATGGGAAACACTACCTGTAAGAGACCAAGGCCCTGATGGGGTGCATCTGTTGGGGATGTTTAGACTGTGGACAGGGCTGGAAGCCCAAAGGAATAGGTATTTGAGGAAAGCAAACCCTTTGAGCTTGTTTCTTATTATAGTCTCTATGTGAGCTTTGGACCTCTTATGGGAGAGAAGAAAAAATATGTATCAACTCCATCACAGTAAATTCCTTTTTTGACAAATATTTGTGTTCAAGGGTGTCTTCATTCTGCATTGTAGGATTTTTCTTCACTTTTTTGGGGACTGTTCCAGGCATTCTCCCTCATGGGTGGTCTCTCTCTCCCTCCTATCCACAAAGCTTCTTGCAGCCACCCAGGGCCTTTCCCAGCTTGTTCTCTCCTCTTGGCTGAGCAAGTCATTGATGCTCTGGATTGTTCTTGTTTCTGAATTTGTAAGGTCTATTCAGCAGATCAGTATTTCAGACCCTCGCCAGAGCTGGCTGTGTGGGAGAAGCTGGCAGCCACATTTGGGGGCCACTTCAATCCCACTTTTAGTTCCAGGTCTGCAGCCCTGGGGCTCCCACCCCACCACACCAGCAGATCTGCTTGCCTGCTCTAGGGATGTCTGGAGGAGAGCAGGGCAAGGTGCTGTAACCTGGCAGTTTGGGTAGTAATGCAGTCTTTTTTGCTTTCCCTTTTACTTCAGCTTTAGTTACTGTTTTCTTGCCAGTGGAACATAACCAATGTATACCTATTAAGTTCCTGAGAGGTCTTAACTTTACTTCTAGGCTGGAAATACCATACTCCATCTGGCAGAAACTTAGGGCTGCAGTAGTCCCAGCACTGCACTGTCACCTCCGGGGAGCAACTCACTGCCTCTACAGCACAGATGCTTTGTTGGTGCCTCCTTGTTGCTGCTGGGTGTGTGATGGACAGTGGCTCCTCAGCCCTGAGTCAGGAGGAAGGAAAGCGGGGTAGAGCAATGTCCTCCAGTAGAGGAGGCAGTGTTGGGAGCTTTCAGCACTGTGCTTTGCTCTGGGGGCCAGTTTTCTGCCCCTTCAGCCTGCTGAGAGCTCAACCTGCTGCAAGCTTCCCATGTGTGTGCCCCTCCCAGGTGGAGAACGTGCAGAGGCTAGAGGAGCGGATGGCCTCTTCCCGGATCCCTCTTTGCGTTCGGTGGGATTCAAAGCTGGGGAGTGAGTCCCTCTTGCAGAGTTGGTGGGGAACCCTAATTGCCCCTCTTCCCAAGGCTCCCGTGCGTGTTAACGACCTGTAATGGGACGGGTTGTGCTAGCCTATTAAGCCCCAATGGGGTCCTTGTCGACTTAAAAGTGTGAGGAATTTCACTCAGCCATGTTAAAACACTTCCACCCTCTTTAATAGCTTCACGCATTGATTTAACCCTATGGCACCTGGGGTTATTGGCTGGGAAAAGCCATCTGGCTCTCCCCAGCCTCCTGCCCTGCCTTCACGCAGCTACTTTGGCCATCATTCGCATTTCTGAGGGATCTTATTAGCGGGAGGGCTGTTCTAGCTCTTGCCTTTGCAGTGCTCGTGGTGGCTGGCTCGGCAGAGTCGGTGTGGGAAGCAATTTCCCCCCCATCGCACTGAGCGTGGTCTTGCTTTGCTGCTTTTAATGAGAGTACTTTTGCCCTGGCTTGTGTCAGCTGCAGCCCACCTGTGCTGCCAATTACTCCAGCGAATCTGGTGTGACCTGCCGGGCTGGATGTCCGAGGTTTAAGTGTTTCTGAGCTGCAAGGTGTGAAAAATCTCACCAGTGTTGAAACAGCAGGGTGGGGGTGAGGCTTTCTGGGTTATGAAAGACCTGAGGACATGCTGGTATCAGGTGCTGTTGATCTCCAGGGTATTTAGAGATTCAAGGGCTCGGTAATTGCAGGCATGTTGCCAGCATGTTGAGAAAGAAATTCTTAATCACAGGCTGTGTGCCCTAATTCTTTATTATCTTTTTTCCTAGTAATTGAATTAGTTAAATGTGTATTGTAACACCTCGCTGGCTGGGTAGGCTGGGAAGGGTAAGCACACTGGCCTGAGGTGTGCCTGTGTGCAAACAGACTGACAGGGCTCTGTGGGAGCGGCTGTGGCGGTTCTGCTACATGAACGCGATGCATCTGTCACACATTTCCCTTTTCTGGAGAAGCTGGCATGCCAGCCAGTGCGTGCCTTGCTCACGCTGACCCAGGCACCGTCCAAGATCAGCTCTCCGTGGTGCCCACGTAGCCGTGACTTCCTTCTGGCTGGTGCCTGACGCTCGGATTCATTCCTGTCTGCTTGTAAAAAACTGTTGTTATTGTCATGGTTTGAGTCATTGCAGGGCAGGTTTGAAGGAGGATATTGGCTGGGCTGGTGTTAGCCCAGATTTGTTTTTTTATCTTGCACCAGTCAAAAGGCAGTAGTGGGGTGTAGAAATGGAGGTAGCTGGGCTAGTGCTGGGGAGTGAATCCTGTCTTGTAGCTCAGTGTCCCTTCTGTTGTTTATGCACCAACAAGCAGCTCCTGTGTGTAAACACACTGGTGCCTGAGGCACACATTTAGAGTTTCAGCTGGCTTCAGATGCCCTGACAGGGCCCAGCAGCTGAAAGTTGGGAGAAGATGCAGCATTTTGGATGCTGGCTGGGCTCTGCAGTGCCTTGGGGGTGCTGTGGTCCCGCCTTGGTGCAGAGCAGGAGGCACAGTCCGTGGGGAGAGCAGTCCCTGTTGCAGGTCAGACATGTCACAGCAAGAGCAACTCATGTTAGCTATAACTTCGTCGAGGTTTCTGGTGTGGGTGAGAGCTTGTCTATAGCAAGCAGTTCTCAAAAGGCCGCACCAGGGTACTTGGTGAATTTTAGGGCAGAAGTTCTGCTGGCTATTACCCATTGTGGGATCGGCTGTCTCCATGTATCATTCAGAAGTCCTGTGCTCCCTGATAAATATCTCTGCAGTTAGATGCAGTGAAGAGAGCTACAAATATTCAAGGTGGGGCAATTACAGGGAGAGCTGAGAAAGAATGAGGAGGGGTGTGCAATCTCCCTCCTCAGAGCAGAGAGGGCAGGGGGAACTGATGGATTTAAAAGAAATAGGAAGATACTGTTGGTGAAGTGAAGTCTGTTTCAAAGGCTTAAATCTTCTCTGGGCACCTGTGGCACAGTCTGGCCTGAGACTTTTCTTTCTTGGCAGGGTAGGTCTTGTACATGGAAAGCTGGTCTGAGTGACCTTCTGCGTCTGGCTGTCAGAGAAAATGTGCCGAGTCAAAACAAGTGTTTACAGAGCTGAGTGCTCGGGCTCAGGGTCTGTTTATCTCTGAGATGCTGGGGTTGGCAGCCGGGCTGTGGTCCTTCTTGAGTGCCTGGGCTCGCTCCCAACCCAGGCCCATCAGACCACTTGTGATATGAGCTTCCTTCTGACTCTGAAGGTCAAATGTCTTTCAGCAGGGTGACAAAGGAGCCCTTGATTTCAGAGAGATTGTTCTTGTGCCTTGCCCTAGGAGAGGTCTCATGGGCCGGGATGCCTGCTGGCTGAAAGGAATGCTTAAAATGTTCTTTCTTTGCTCCTGTCAAAAGCCCTTGCAAATGTGAATGAAAATATCTGCCCCAGTGCTTTCCTGCTGCATGCTTTAGGCTGGCTTATTCCTTGAGAATGGCTTGGTCAGTGCAGCCAAATGTCCCCGGGTTCTATCCCTGGCAGTGGATGGTAGTGGACACACAAGGAATGGCATCACAACAGGGTGAGCATGCACTGTAACTCCAGCCTTTGACAATCTCAAAAGTAAAGAGATTGGTTTTTTGTTTTCCCCTCTGCTGTGAATTTGTCTAAGTGCATGGATTCTAAGAAAGAAGTCCCGATCACCCACAGCATCACCACACCACCCACCCACTCTTAGGAAGAGCTGAGGACCTCGATGAACAGGCTTTTTCTCCCTCTTTCTGTAGGGACTCAGCTGCTCTCAGGATTGAGTGGGAAACTCATTCCTCACGCTCCACCACTGAAAAGCCTGTGTTTTTGTACCTGCAGCTGTAAGGTGCCCTCCAGCAAGGCTCTGTGCTGTGAGGAGCCTTGGTGGTGCTGTGCACCCCAGCATCGTACTGCATCCCTCCTCTGCCCAGACGTGCCTTGTCAAGCATCTCCAGGTACAGGTTTTATGCTGTATGACAGTAATCTGGTTGTACATCTTCAGCACTGACATGTGACAGCTGTAAGATCAAGCAAATCCCAGCTGCACCTCGCAGAGGCTTTCCCCGTCCCTTTCTGTTCTTGGTGCTTTGTTCAATTATGTCTATGCCATAAAGTAACTGAGGGTGCTCATACTGGGCAAATAAAATATCAACATATCGGCCTGAAAAACAGCTCACAGATTTCTCTACACAACTTTAAATTCAGAAGAAGAACCCACAAACTGGCAGCACCAGTTCTGGTGAGCCTTTGGCAGTCCCCTTGTGATCAGGAAGAAAAGGTCCTGAGTGAGTTTGGCATGGCAGAAAGTTGTGCTGGGGATGGAGCAGGGTTGTGATCACTAGATTGATCATCCAACCTAGTCCATTGGAGGTGAGGTGTTAAATACTGCCTTAATTCAGTCTGTAAATTGAAGGCAGTGTTCAGGTGCTGGGAGGCAATGACACTACTTATTCACAACAAGGCTTGACATTGCCAGTTGTGGCTGTGTTGCATTTGTAGCCTGATTCGAAGGCTTCCTCCTCTGCTCCTGCTGTAAGTGTGGCTGTCTACCATCTGCTTGCCCTTGAGCTGCAGAACACAACTCCTGGCTGGGACAGTGATGCACAGGGATGTTTGCAGAGCAGGGATGAACTGCAATTTATCCAGAGGGGAAACACTAGTGGGAAGGATGCTGAGTGCTCCCAGCTCTGCCATGTGCCCATTGTGCTTCAGTGGGAGTGATGCTCAGGCAGATGGGAGTGTTTTGGTGTTGCTCCCCAGCTGAGTGTAGTCTCTTGCTCCTTGTATGGATCCTGGCAGGCTGGTCTGGTGCTTTCAGATGAGGATAACGCTCACCAGGACCTAGCCTGCAGAGGTGGTGCATTATAGCCTCGGCAGCAGTGTGCCTACATTCTTTTGGGTAACCAAGAGCTGAATGGCCCTAAGTCTTTCCTTACAGAAAAAATAGAGGACCTGCTGTCTTGTGCTCTCCACAGTGGGGCAGGTTCTAAGCAGCCACGCTGCAGCCAGTGCATGTTCCCTGCATGGCATTAAGCCTTGCACATTGCTGTTACATCTGGCTGTGAAGCCTTTGGGAAATCTTTCTGCTGTCTGTGCTGTGTCAGTGTAATACAAAATCCAATCTACTTAAGATGCAGGTCTGTATCCACTCCCTCCACGCTGCAGCTCTGGGTCACAGATGGTCACTTAAAAATCACAGGATTCCATCTGCCTTGAACTGAAGGAGGCTGTTTGACCCGGAGCCTCAGACCGAGATGCTGCACAGGCAGGTGAGGGAGGGAGATTTTTTTTTTAACCTCTTGTTCCTTGTACCGTCCCTTTGAAATGATCCGAACTATTTAGGGAGTGGATGGTCAGAAGGCTGGCAAGGATGGGAGAATGAGGATGAACTGTCACTTGGTGATGGTCCAGAGTACCCGAGGAGCTTATGCAGGGCTGCCCAGACGTTCCTGCTGGCGGAAGATAAAGTGTCTGCGTTGTCAACAGCTGATGGAGAGCCCCCCTCTGATGCCTCCCTGCATCTGCTGGCCCAAGTGACCTTCCCTGTGAGAAAGGGACCTGCCAAAGGGTACTTTTGCTTTCCCTTCTGCTGTGTCCCACGTTTGGACTGGGGATTTGGATTTGCATTTGGTTGCAAAGCTGACATGTTTCTCCAGTATCTTCTAACTCCCAGGGGACAGGCATGAGTAAGCCCACCCAGTGCTACCTGCACCTGCCTGACCCCAGTGCTTCCCTGAGAACTGAGAGGAGTAGGACAGAAATGGCACAAGCTGCAAAGGAGCTGGTTGGTGTGCTTTGATCTTCCCCTTTTAAGCAGATCATGCAGCTGATCAGCAATCCTGGCAGGTTCCTTGTGACTGGGAGCCAGAGTATCATGGCAATGCAGGGAGCAGAGAGCAGAAGGTTTGAAAGGGCACTGGGAGGTCAGGGCTCAAATCCAGCCGAGGGTAGTGTCACTCCCGGCTCTCCCAGGTGATGTGCAGGAGGATATTGCTGTCCTGTGGGCAGATTGCTGTGATCCCTTTAACAGGACATGGTCAGAGGCACTTAAGGATTAGATATCTGTCCCTAGACAGAGTGCTCAGTGCCCTGTCATGTCTAGGCTGGGCTGAGGACAGCCTGGTAAAAGGTTACCTTGTGGCACAGGACGAAGTGGGTTGGTTTGAAATACTGCGGAAGGAAGTAAGGAAATCTCCCCTCCCGTTTTTTTCCAAATCCTCTTCTAATCGGAGGGATTAGGCTGATTGCTGGCATGACAGTACTCTGACTGTCCACATGATAACTTCCATTCTTTTGTCTTAAGCAATGGAAAGTACCAGCAAGTAGTCTGTTTGCAGGATATTCATTAAAAACCAAAATTGTCTGATACCCCTGCCAAAGATGGTGGTTTCTCATTTGCCCTTTGGTTGTCAAAGACCTTAGGCCAGCAGAACCTCAGGTAGAACAAGCTCCTGTTTTAGTGCTTGACTGCACAAGGACACCTTGTCCTGCTGTTAAGGCCAGGGTCTGTGCACATCATCTGCATTCTCTACATCGAGGAAACAGTGGGAGTTTTAAGGCCCCTTGGTTATAAGGCTTCTTTCTTTCCTGGCCTGGCTCTCGCCACGAAGATCTGAGCCTTCAGGATTGCATTCCCCAAGTTTTAAGGGTCACCTTTTCTCTTATGACAAAAGTCCATGGGCTGTTTTGTCATATATTCCAACATTTCTCCACTCACAAGCCTGCTCTCCCTCTTCTACAGTTGCTTGTGTGCACAAATGCTGCTGTGTGGCTGTGAGGTTTTGCCTTTGCTGCAGTTTTTGGGCTGCTCAGTGGTGCCTTTAGTGTCTTGGATTGAGGAATGCTGGTCCTAGGGAGCAACATACTGCTGCATAGGGCTGGGAGGGGGCACCTGGAATTTGTCTCCTCCCAGCATGGGTTGCATTTCTCTCTTCTTATTTCCGTCAGTAATGCCTGACTGAGCTCATCTTGCTCGGGAGAAGTTTGTGCCTGCCTTGCCAGCTCTGAGCCCTTCTAATACGCTTCCCCAGGCATTTATTCCTGTGCTTTCTCCAGAGCTGTCACCAGCTCAGAGCACAAACGTCTTCAAGATTGAATGCTCTCGTGTTATCATTTGGAAATACATGAGCAAAAGAGATTTTTGTAGGGAATGATAATGACCTTGATGTGTTTGCAGTCAGTGAGACATCAAACTGCCTCTTCTAGGGTTCCTCTTGTGTGAGTGAAGCTGAAGCCTTTCTTTCAGGGAAGGATCTCTTGGTTGGCCACATATTCTAACAGTGCTTGCAGCCACCAGCCTCCTGTGATAGTTATTTGTCCTGGGAGGTGAATCTTTCCTTGATTCAGGCATATTCTTACCGGGGATATTTGCCTAGGAAGGGAAGATGTGGGGAGAAAGGAAAGGGTTTTATTCTCCCTGCGCCCCAAACTCTGTCTCAGTGTTGAAGCACCCTGATGTCTCTCTAACACCTTAGATGTGCTTGTGCTGTGGGTTGCAAGCAACGGTGTGGCAGGTCTGTGTTTACTCTCCCATTGCTCCTGGAAGCCTGGCTGTGCCAGAGTCCAGCCTCAGACTGGCATCTGTCTGGCTCTCTGAGCTGTGCCACTGGCCAGCAGACTTCAAACCTGGTGGCCCATCGGGGTGCAGTGCCGGAGCTTCTCTTGGCACCTCTTCTGATGCACTTGGCTGCAAGCTCTGTGGTGTCTGCCATCCCTGCTTGGAGGGACAGGAGTGCTGAGGGTTTGATCTTGCCAGCTGCTGGCTGTTGCACGTTTTAATTTCCGTAATGGACCTGGTTCCTGCAGAGATGGTCCGGAGAGAGATAAATCACACAACTTGGAAAAGGGAGGTTGGGCACCAGGTGAAGGAAGAGCCCATCTAGTCCCCATCCAGTTTCTTCCCGTTTCTTGTCTTTGCCAAGGCTGACATGCTTCCTGCATTCCTGGATCCTCTCCAGGTATCTTATAGTTTACCAGGCTGGAGATGGTATAAATCATATAATTCACAAATGGAAGGTGCTGAACCAGAGAATTTCCTGGCCTTGATGGGAGCAGGGAAGGAAGAAAAGGAGCAAGAAGGACTTAAGAGAGGAGGAGGTTGAGGTTTGAGTGAGTGGGAGATTTTGGGTAGGGGTGAATATGAAGCAAGCAGGAGCCTGATTCTCCACACAGAGGCTGTTTAAAGGAAGGTGGTGTGTTGCTGCTGTCACTGCTGCCTGTCACTGCTGCCTCCCATCACTCTTTCCCCATCTGTCCCTGCATTTGCCACAGCAGCTGCAGGAGATGACTCGGAGGTGGGCGATGTTTCCAGATCTGTGCCTCCCACCATCCCTCAGAGGAAAACAGCACTGCTGGGGTAGTTCCATATGCAGTTATCCTCTGTCCAGCTTGGCCCAGCCTCTTCTGCTTCCTTGATTGAGACTAATGCTATGAAAAAAAACCAAAACAAAACAAAATGCAGTCTGATTTTAGTATGTGGGCCGTGTGCAGCATCTCTTCTGGATCTTCATGGCTCTTCTGGAGAAAGGCACTTTGAATGTGCTGCCAAAGCAATTTTTTTTCCCCCTAAGTCTTCTTGCTTATCTACTTTTTTGATGCTTTCCTATTAATGCCTTGCTGCTGAGCATAGGGCCTTTCTGCAGTGAGTTGGTGAAATGTGGTCTCTGAACACCTTTTTGAAAATTCTCCAAGTGGGGAGGAGCTGTGAGATGCTGGGGTGAGACAGTGAGTGGCTTCAGTCTCATGTGTCTGTCCAGTCACCTCCTGGGAGGCTCCAACCAGCCAAGGCAGCAGAGCAGAAACAGACAAAGCTTTGCAGCAACTAATTCCCATGTGTAATGGCAAAAAAACCCCAAAACCAACCAAACAAAAAAACGACCGCAACAAAACAAAACCAAAAAACTAAAACCAAACAAACAAACAAACATACAAGAAAAAAGGATACCCCCTCAAAATTTAAGAAAATTACTGAAGAGGAAGAAAAACTTATTCCTTTTTCCAAGTAATCATTTTGTTAGAATGACCAATGAGGTTGCCAAGGTTAAGAGCCAACTTAAAGGAGGGCAGGACAAAACCCCAAAAACCCCAATAGATGAGAATTGAACTCTCCCTTTGATGTCTCAGGACTGCCCAGTTAAATTCACTCTCTTGGATAAGCTCAAGGAGGCAACTTGGGCTGTGCAAATGCCCTAGGCTTTGATATCCCCGCCTGAGCACAAACCCACGTGTCTTTGTAGGTCCTTCAAGAGCTGCTAAGTGGTTTTAGTTTGGTTTTTGTGCCTTCCCAGCGGCTGTTCTGCCCCCTATCCCTGTGTTGTACTTTCCTGTTTTCTTGGAGCTGATGAAGACCAGAATGTGCCTCACAGTTTGTAATGAGCATGGATAATACAGATCAGAAGTGCTCTGGGAAATTATGTTTTCCTTCAATTATGTGTGCTTGTTACTTGTGGCAAGGGCAGGAAGTGTCCCTGAAGGTGAAGGGTGGGTAGAGTTCATGCAAAACCAAAACAGGTTTTTTTGGTTGCTTCTTCTAGTCTCCCCTCCCTCCTCATGGAGGTTTCTTTGCCCTGGTGTCTGGAAGCCACCCCTGTGCTCCAGGCTCCACCAGTCAGGAATGGTTATAGATGAGCACCTCAGGCAGTGGAGGGGGAGCACAGCGTGCTCTGCTTGCTGCCCTGCAACAAGTTGCCCTCCTCTCTCTAGACTGGGTTTTGTTTTGTTTTGTTTTTTTCTTCCCCGCTTCTGCGGTATCTGCACAGCTCTGAATCTTTCCAGGCAGGGCCTCTTGTGTGTGAGTGGTGTTGGAGCTGCTGTCCAGCTGAAGGCTCTGGGAATGCTGCAGAGACACAGCTGGGAATGGATGGCAGGGACAAGATGGCTCAGCCCTGACCCCACTGATGCTGAGTGACAGCATTGCAAGCACACAGAAGTCTGGTGACCAAAGAACTTGTACTGGTTCTAGCTGCCTTCAGGAGAAGGTGATGGGGAAGCTGTGATGAAACAGTGAAGGACTGTTGTGGGAGGAAAAATCCCTGGGGCAGGATTCTCTCTGTGAGGTTGTAGGAAGCTTTATACCCCCAGAACACCATGCCTGGTTGCATTTTTAGATTAATAATTCTGTACCTGGGGAAAGTGACATAGAAAGTGGACTTTATAATGGGAGGTGTGAAGTGGCCCTGGAGAATTGCATCAGGAAGAGAACCAGGAAAGGAAGAAATTGTGAGGAGACATGCAGCAGCGAGGGATGTAAAATGAAGAAGTGTGCTCATATGTGGATTTCTGTGGGCCTGGGAAGAACAGTCAAACTATTAAAAACTCATCTGGAAGGATTCTGCTGGATGCCAGAGAGGAGTGTGGACACTCTGGAGTTCACAATGGGATGAATCTCTAAGTTACGGTGTGGAAGTGTCTGCAGTGCATGATCTCAGCCTTTCCAGCTGGTAATGGAAGGAAGGAGAAAGGCTTTTTCACAGTACTACCAGGGAGAAGAAAATAGGAGAGAAACAATAGGTCCATTAAATAGAATTGTTTTCTCACCAATTTATTTCCCTCGATTATTGAGATCCTTGCCATTTCTTTATACCTGTCTTTAGCAAGACTAAAAAAGCCCAAAGAGATGTGTGGGAGATTGGGAACAAAACACGACTATACAGAAACAGCTATTAAGGAAAGCTTGAGGGTACTTTGCAAGCATCTCAAATGCTTAGCTAACCTCAGTAAATACTCTTCAGAGCATTAGGGGAATTAATGATGGAATGTAAATAACTGTGTCCCTTTGTTTTAAAAAAAGAAGGTGCCAGGAGTGTTGACAGTGCAAAGGCTGCCCCAGTCCAACAGGCAGGAAGGGCTCCCAGTGAGTTGTTCCTGTCCCCACATGAGGTGTAATGTCTCTGCACTTCCACGTGCAAGTTCAGCTCCAGGATGCACCTCGGAAATGGGATTCACAGCCCCAGCATGAAAGATGTGTGCCATTTATTACTCACCTCAAAGAGGCATCCCAGGCAGCCTTGCATTAAGGTGAAGTGAGCTGCAGCAGGAGGGAGCAGTGAACACCAGGCTTTGGTGTGGCAGGCGAGTTTTAGAGTTGCAGAGCTTCCCTGACAAAATTGGTTACAATATGGAAACAAGAATGGAAGAACAGTGATGATGAAACACAGGGAATGCCTGTTCTGACCTCTTGAGGTTCCTGGTCTGTCCAAAGTGATCCTCCCCTTGATCCAGTGAGGATAGCTGACTTGCATTTTAAAAGCAATATA
This sequence comes from Hylia prasina, assembly GCA_013397195.1. Lineage (NCBI taxonomy): Eukaryota > Metazoa > Chordata > Aves > Passeriformes > Sylviidae > Hylia > Hylia prasina. Next base: position 322,591 of record VYXD01011409.1, on the reverse strand, counting down.
ATCTGTCTTCTCTTTTTTCATTGGCCTGACTCTGAGAACATGGGCTTCTCCTCTGGCAGGTCTCTTACATGTGAAATGAAGAGATAAAGGAAGATGCAGAGGGACACAGTGTGAACTGTCGGTAGATGCCCTTGATGCTGTGATGCAGGTTGTCTTCTGGTTCATCTTTTCGGGTGGTACGGAGAGGGGACCAGGGGTCCAGGGCATCTCCAGTACTCGTCTGCCCTCCCCTTTTACAGCTCAGTCCCTAATGGGTGGGGTGCCTTGCAGTTGCAGCTGAGACCTGGGCATAATACTTCCTTCCCCAGCTTAGTTTGCCCTGTTAAAGTGACCCACAAGCTGAGTTGTCTCCTTTGCCTTTGCTATGTGGAATTTGGGCAGCCCTGGATGAGAGTCCCACTGCCAGCAGAAATCTTCTCCCTGCACTTTTGGAGGGGGTGATTAAGTCCTCTCCTGATCATTTCTTGGCTTAGTTGAACCAATCAAGCACTCAAGCCTGTGTCTGCACAGCAGGCTTTCCAGTTCCCAATTCATTCTCCTAATTCCTTTTGGAAGCTGTTCCACTTCCACAACCTTTTTTTTTTTTTCTTTTCCCCCACAAGTGTGGACGCCACCACTGGAGACAGCAGCCAAGAACAGTCTCACTGTGCTCTAGCAAGAGCTAATACTAAGCTCATGCTGTTAAGGATACTCCCTCGTGTAAGCAGGGCATTTTTCCCCCTTAATTATATTACTGCGCTTGAATAGTCTGACTTGTGTGTAGGAGCCACAGAGGAGATTTGGAACGGCATTTGAGGATATAGGAGGCTCATTTAGCCTAACAAGTGGACTGCAGTATTTGATTGTGCTGGCATAGATGGTGCTCAGCCTGGAAGAGGAGCTTCAGCAAAGGGGACACAGCAAGGAGAGCCAGTTGCCCTTGTGACACTGGGCGTGCAGCTGATGCAGCAGGGCAGGGTTTTGCTTATGCCATGGCCTCAGATCCGAGGGTAGGGATGAAATAGTGATGATTACTTGGGAGGATCGGTTTTCCGCTGAGCAAGTAGGTGGAAAGTCAGGCAACAAAATTAGCTGAGTACACAAACAGTCTGGGCTGGACGAGGTTCTCTCCCCTGGGAGAGATTAAGGCATGTGGTGTCTTACGCAGCAGCGATGGCCCGTGTGCGCTTGCTGTGCCTTGGCGCTCTGAGCTGACAGTTGTTGAGCTGTTGGCTTTGTGCTCTGTCCTCATCACTCCCAGCCCCCTTCCAGTGACCAGCTGGGGTAGAATATCTCCTACACATGCTCAGTCCTTCTTGCTGCTCTTTTCCCACAGGTGGCTGAGCCCCTGCCCTCCATCCCTGGGGCACTTGAGCTCAGTTTTGCATCTTTCCTGGATCTGTATGTGACTGTCAGGATGTGAATGGTGCTGTGGGACAGGCAGGACTCTGTGAGCCCTGAGCCCTGTGGTTTGTGCCAGCTGAGCTTTTAAGAACAGAGGCTGTACCTGTGAACATCATATGAGACTTCAGAAATAACTGTGAAGGCACTCAGACTGTGTCCCTGAGCTGCGGAGTGCAAATGTCAGCACACCCATGAGCATGGAGCAAGTGGCATCTCTCTCAGCCTCTTCCCTGACACACAGGATCACAGAGGGGAGGTGATAGGTGCAGCTGAGCATAGCAATAAAAGTCTTCAGATCCTCAGCTGTTTGTCACCTGGAAGTGCAGAAATCAACAGCATGCTCTTGGTCCTGGCAGTGGGCTGGTGTGCGGTGATTCTCCTTGGATCACTGTAGCTGTGGTCTCTGTGGGAGGTTGTGGCTGACCAGGACCCTGCAGGTGGTAGTTTTTTCCAGTAGTCATATCTGCCCCTTAGTGTCAAAACACTAAAGCAGGTGGCAACTTTTTTGCAACAAAACTTGATGCAAGAATGGAAAACTTCCAGAAAAGTCTTAATCTTACTTTATTTCTGAGACAGATGAGAGCTCTTCCCCTGAACCTATCTAACAAAACATAGATAGACACTTGGCAAGGTCTGAATGTAAAGTCCCTTGGTGGGTCAGAATTCACAGTACATGGTAAAGCAATAAGAGGCTTGAAGGTGTCTCAAATGGCATTGCAAGTAATCTCTTTAATTCTGCTTTTAATTTATGTCTGCTAATGAGCTGGGAGGAGTGGCAGAAGTCTTAAATTCATCTTGTGTAACTTGGAAAAGAGAATGAAACTTGAGGAGCTGCCAGAAAAAAAATAAAAAAAATAAAAGGGCAAGGATGTGAAAAGACTGTAAGGAAACCAAAACAAGAGAGGATGAGAAATGAAAACTCCAGGCTACTGCAGGAGGGAAATGAAATCCTAAAGTGTAAGGAGTTTGGATGTTTCCTGTGCTGAAAGCATCAGGCTTCAAGCATTTTGCAAGTGGCGTCCAGGGGCCAGGTTTCCTTTTGCATAGTTTGGTGTGCACCATGCTGGGTTCCCATCAGCTGCCTGGCTCCAGATGTGCAATTGCCCTGCCTAGGCAGGAGTGGGGATGGAGGAGAGCTCTCTGGTGGTCTCCTTTCTTGGTGTGCATCCCTGGGGACTCTCCCCTGCTCTGAGGCTGCTGGTGTCTGGGCAGAAGTTAACACTGTGGGTCTTCCAGGTGCTTGCAGATAGCAGCTTGACCTGGTTCTCTGGCTGGTTTGGGTCAAAGGGTCACGCTGACTCACATGCTGCTTCTTTGGCAGCACCTGTCACAGGGCCAATAACTTTGGCATCTTGTAGCTCCTTTGTCATGGGTGTATGCCACCAGAAGAGCAATAAGGAAGGAGAAGGGAGTGTGGGAGGAAAAGGTCTGTGTTTTCTGTTCTCTCTTTCTTGCCTCAAATTCAGTCTGAGAAACCCTAAGGAGGTATGCCTTGAGGTGGAAAACACATATTGGAAAGGACTGGAATTGTGTTTTGCTAGATCCAAAGGTGGCTTGTGGTTCTGACATCAAAAGTT
>VYXD01011409.1:298551-311256 GCA_013397195.1 Hylia prasina | reverse complement strand
GCCCTGGGTTCCCCGGGGCTCGCCGCGGAAAGGCAAGGGATAGCGGGAAGCATCGGTGGGAACGGGGGCAACGGCAGCATGGTCTGTCCGAGTCACCTTGACTTGCCTCCAGCGAAAGTGAAGTACTTTAAAGAGGCACAGGGCGATGACCTTGTAAATGGATGCGTGACCCAAGTGCTTCCCTGTGGCGTCGGCTTCTTTGTGTCCCTGATACTGCTCTTCACGCCTGTGGGGAATCACTGGGGCTGGGGGGTGGTTCCTGGGGTCTCATTCGCGCAGCTGCGTCTCAACTGTGCAAGCTCTGCTAGTCACTGGTGTGCGAAATGCTGGCAGCCTTTCCCTGTCCCGCTAACGCAGCTTTTCGTGGGGCAGCAGAGCCCCTGCAGGCCCTCGCTCCCGCTGCCGGTGGAGATATTGCTGCCCTGGAGTGTATTTTGGGGTTGGACTGTGGAGTTGAAGAGGGTGAGCAAGGGAGGGGCACCAGCACCTACCCCACTGGGATTTGGAGGGATGGATGAACTCAGCATGAGGACCAAAGGCAGCTGCTTCACCGGAGCTGTGCTGGGGTTTGAGTGGTGTCAGGAAAGAGGGAGAGCAGTAGCATGCAGTGGTCTTAAAGGCCAGGTAGAAAAGCACTGAATAGTATTGGAGTGAAGGCTTTGCAAGCAGCAAATGCACTGAGGGGGATCTGATGGAGCTTGTGGACTAAAGAGAAGATACAGCAGCTGGATGGTGGAACAAAGCTGGAAAGGGCTTTCTGCTGGTGTCTGAGGCTTTGCAGTGCTCTGATGTGCTGCTCTGTAGTCCTGGTCCATGGAAGCACACTGTCCCAAGTGCTGTACTAGCAGACAACATCCCACATAGAGGCTCCTGTTCCTCTGCATGAAAATTTCAAAATATCAGTTGCAGACGATGCGGGGACAGCAAGGTTTGGAGAATCTGGTCTTCACTGCTGGAACAGCCTTCCCACTGAGCAGGTCGGTGCTCTTTGCACTGATATGCCCCCAAGTGCCTCTGCTCCTGTGCACCTCTTGCCCCTGGGTCTTTGCTGCCTTGGCCCCATGTTTATCAGGTCACTCTCAGATGTGGCCTCTTGACGCACACAATCTCCCCTCTTGCTCTTCCTGTCACAGACTGTCTGGAGAGGAGCCAGGAGCCGCACAGGGGGAGCTTTCAGCAGATCAACATGATTTGGTCTCGGGCGTGCAAATCTGGAGTGTTAACCCATGCAAAGCACATCTGGGTGAAGCCTTGGGAGAATGTCAGCAGTGTGGAAGCTGCCCCCATTGACAGCCAGAACATGGTGCCCATCACCGTATCTCCCTGCTGTGTGCACAGCCCCCACCTGCCATCAGTGTCTTGTTTCTCTGGGTGCTGTCTCGTTATTTCCATGTTCATTAATGCTGATACGCTCAATTGCATCAGCTCGTTTTGAGGGACCAAGTGCAATCCTGTGCCTTCATTTGCATCCCCGCTGCCTAGCTGTTGCCCAGGCAATGCCAGGTGCTTTGACATCATTACCCAGCCAACTGGCATCCTCTCTGCCCCATTAACCTTCCTGTAATTGACTTCAAATTGAACGGGGAAGGGAAGGGGAGGGGAGGAGGGAAACTGTCTTGAAATGGCAACTGTTTGTGCCACCATGGAGCAGGGCCTTTTGTTTTTTGAAGAGGAAACTGTGGTAGTTGTTTACAACTGGATACAACTAGGTTTGGGAAGGGTTTCTTGCCTGTTAGGAAGCGGTGCAGTTTGTCTTGGTTTGTACATATCCCCACCATTTCTCACACCTGGGGAAATGAGATGTCAAAACTCCTTGGGGTGGTTTTGGGCAGGGGAACATGGAGGGTTTGTGGAGAAGAATCATGTTGGAGATGCTGGAGCAGTGGGTCTGCGTAGCCCAGGGAAGAGAAGGTGAAGTGGGATGTTGAGGGGCATCATGGCAATCTCGAACTTCTTGAAGGGTAGGGGAAGGAAGGAGGTAGAGTGTTTTTTGTCAGCACCAAGGGACAGGGCAGCAGACCACAGCCCAGTTTGGAGTCAGCCAGTCAGGCGCTGAAAATTATCTTGTCCCCATGTCAAACACTGCAATAAGAATAGGAGATGGGGAAAAGTCCTGTCTTTGAAAAGTTCAGCCCTGACCTGCAGAGCCTCTGTATCTGAGATGTCTGGTTCTGTGCCCCCTGGATGGCATTAAGTTGATATCTGGGTCAGGCTACAATTTTCTATAGCTCTGATTCTAAATCCATTATGGTAACTACAAATAATGCTGCTGCTTTTTCTTTTTTCCCCCCCCTTTTTTTCTTTTTTATTTTAAAGTCTAAACCTTTAATGTTGAAATAGTATGAAACTTCTCTGGAGTTTTTTCCCATTTAAAGGTAGAATTTGTTTTTGTGTCATTTTTGTTTTGTCCCCTTTTGAGCCAAAGTCACCCAAACAGATGCTTCACTACAGATTCTCTACCACCGAATTGGCATCTTCTATCAACTTGAGTCAATTTTATTTATTCACCTTCTGCTTGCACAGCACTGCGGTCGCCAAGTCTTCCTGTGTTTGCTCATGACTTGTGCTGGATGTAATTCGTTAGGCTTAACTGAGCTGCCAGAGGAGAAGGGCAGTGCAAGAGTGGATGGATGGAAACCTTGGCATCAGCTTCTTGATTGCCACACCCAGCAGAACTGGTCCTGCTCCAGCAGAGCCCCTGGACAAGGCAGGTCTGTCCAGAGCAGGCAAGTGCTGAGCTTCTCTTGCAAGAGTACTTCCCATGTTCTTCAAAGCTGGGGCAAAGGGGTGAAATACTTTAGAACTTTATTGCCTCTTATTCATTATTTATTAATATTATTGTTTTATTACTTATTACCTGCTAACTTTTAAGGGAGGAGGTAAGTTTGCACTGTGTTCTTAGCTTTCCAGAAGGCAGAGCTGAGGAACTTGTGGCAGGAAGGATTTTTTAAGCTCTAGGGTTTCAGATGGCATGATCCTTCCTGCCTGGCATGGGCTGGTTCTTGCATTGCTCCATCTCTTTGTTCCCTGCAAGATGCAGGAGTCCACACAGGACCAGACAAACCTGGGGCTTTTTGTACAGACCTTGAATTGCTGCTGGGTTGTGGTGACAGGAAAAAACTACTCATCCCCTCCAAGAGAGGAAATCTTTATTTGAGGCGAGCCCTGGGGCTGTCACTCCTAGTTGCAGTGTTGTAGAAGAAGTCTGATGGGGGCAGTCACTGGCACTTGTGGGTGGTGGGTTTGCACTGGGGTCTGACTGTCAGCTAGGAGAGGGTGTTTGAACCTTTGGTTGTCACAGTGCTTGGAGGCAGGTCAGGGATGGAGGAAGTGAAGTATTAAGAGATCTCTGGGCTGAGGCAGAGAGCAGCTCAAGCTGGAAGTGGTATTGACTCTGCCCTCCGCACCTCTCTTGGGGAGGTCAGGCCCCTCATACTGCATTTGCAGTCAGTGCACCGTGGTGTGAGAGGCACAGCTCTGCCTCTGTTTCCCCTAGAGCTAACAGAGCTTAGTATCAATTATCAGCTTAATTTGTAATTAATAACTGGCTGTCTCTTTTTTAAATGACTTGTGAAGGGGGCTGACACAGGAGGCTCGCACAGCCTGCAATGCGCTGTCATCAACTGCTGAGGAGCATCCTGAGATTGGGGGTGTGGGTTTGGACATGGATGTTGTTAGAAAGCAGGGAAACAGCCCTGGCAGAGGTTTGGGATGCAGGCTGTCTTGGAGATGAGTCTGGGACCTCAGAATGCTAATGCTTTTCTGTATTTGCATCTGCGAGTGCTGGCTGATAACCCTGTGGCAAATGTTGACCACTGAGCAGGGATCAGTCCAGGCACTTCCACCCTTGCAATCCCTCTGTGACAGCCACCTCAGCAGTGCTGGGGGCTGCCTGTGTGTCTGGCGGGTGCTGCGAGGGGCTGGCAGGGCCACTGCTTTCCTCTGTGAGTGGGAGCTCCTCCAGCAGCACAGGTTGCATGTGTCCCAGTCCAGCTCGGGATCTTCCTTTCTGGGGCTGACATATGTCATTTTCCTTGCAGGTCTTTGTGGATTTCCCTTCCTGTCCATATGGATTGTTGCTTTTCTGGCTGTACCATCCTGTGATGGTGTGGGGGGACTCCAGCGTGTCGAGTGCTCTTTGCACAGGTCCCTGCTGTGCAGAAATTGGAGCTGCCTTGCCAAAGGAGGCAGTGAGTGAAGAGACAGCAGAGATACAATCAACCCAGGGCCACCCCACAGGGATGAACTTGCCCTTCCTTGTACCCTGGGGAGATCTGCTGTATAGTGTGTTGCTCTGCAAGTAATCTTCCTGGTACTGTCCTACAAGGAAGAGTTGGATGTAACTGATGATGATCCCATTTCTTCCCAGTCCCCATTCTGTTCTATACTTCTCTGGCATGCATGCTCCATGTAAGTTGTCCAGAGGACTCCTGCCTTTGTGTCTTGCTCCCAAGCCTTGCACCATCTGTCCCTCTCACTTTTCTTGGAGCCTGTACTCATTTTAGGACAGAAGTGCCAGCTTCCTTTTTCTTTAGTGATTATTCCTGAGTAACCAGTTGCTATTTTGTTCTCTGAGAAATCAAAAAGGTGTCTGTGTACAGGGAGAAAAAAAAAAAATCTTCTATGCTTCAACTGGCAGAGGAGAGATGGCACAGAAAATGCGAAGTGGATGTGTGCAGCTGTGGGAACCACTGGAAAATGATGGCAGGAATGTCAGCATCGTGATACCATGACATGCTCTGCATGTCCCAGGTGGAGTGGGACACACGGTGTCTGAGGGATAGATTTCTTATGTCACTCCAGCCTTGCTTTCCCTGTGTGAGTGATGTAACTGGGTTTGAGTTGTTTGTGTTTTTCCATTTCAAGGCCTTTCAGTGCCCAGCTGTTTGAGCCAAGTGTTCTCTTAGCATTTGAGGCTCTCTCTGCAGGGAGAGATTTGCATCTGAGTTGTTTGGCATTCATTTGCTGTCCAGTGGGTCTCCTGTCTGGAAAGGTCTGCAGTCAGGTCAAAAGCTGAGTTAATTTGCACTGGAAGGCAGGCGTACTTTGTTTTGCATGCTGGTTTCTTGCAGAAATCCCATTTGAGGTATTTGTTCTCTTACTGAAGCCATGTTAGGAGCCATGACAGCCCCCCTGCAAGGCTGGAAAAGACACAGCTAGCCTGAAAGGTGCAAATTAAACCTGTGCTCACATAAAAACTGCTATTGCACTGTTAATGTGGGCCTTTCTTCAGAGTTTTGAGGCTTTTTGCCTGCAACTGAGGAAGAAATACTTAGCAAGAGTCCTGTGGGAAGTAAAGTGGGCTCCAGAGTTCAGTTTGCAGCTACATTGGATGAAACACTTCGAAAATTCAGGGGAAAAGTGCCAGAGGGTCTTTAACTCTCATTTGGATCAGCTTATGAAATGATCAGACAGGGCAGGCATTTTGGCACAGCTCACCTATGAGGAAGGAGACTTGGGAAGAGCAGCTGTGTGGGGCTGTGGTGTTGCTGAGAATGGGGGATGTGGCCACGGTTCAAACACAGGAGGTGTTTGGTTTGAAACTTGATTGTCCAAAAACTTTGTTCTTCCCTGTGCAGGTGCCAGATTTGGGACCTGTGTGGGTCATCTCCTATGTCACCCCAGGATTATGTCCTTCAGGGATTGCTCCAGACCTGACATCCAGCTCCCAGCAGTGTGTGTTTGTATCCCGGGTGGCTGTCACCACTGACAGCCCAAGGACCGTGGGTGTAGCAGGAAAGGTCCCAATGGGCTGGGGTAGAGATACCCCAGAAGCATGTGTGTGGGGAAGGCAGATCCAGCTGCAAGTCTGGAGGGGATTAAAACCAGGAGAGGCCATAAACCCTCTCTGCTGTTAAGAGGCTTTCAGTGACTTGTTGCAACTCTGTGTGTTGGAGATGCTGTTTGTGCAGTCCCCAGCTCATCCCAGCCTAGGGGTGCTCCTGAGGCCTCAAATACACCTTTTTCATGCCCTGCAGCAATGTTGTCAGGGCTTTGACAGGTAGAAAGTGATCCCTACTGAGTGTATCAGCACTTGAGCTTTCCTTCATCTCCCCTTGCACCCCGACCAGCCCAGGGAGAGGGCTGGGAGAGACACCCATCAGTGATGCCAGAGCTGTGCCACCTGTGGAGGGTCTGGTGACCGTGGAGAGCCAGCTGTGGGCTGAAAAGGGTTAAAGAGACATAGACAGTAAACAGAAAGAGAGGACAAAGCAAGTCTGCTGTAATTATGTAGCATTTATTATTAATACTCTGGAATTGCTGGAAGCAGGCTCTGTAATGTGAATACTGATACAGAGGTTCAGAAGACAATTTAGCTCATCTGTCTGTTTATTAGTTCCCTTAGCTCCAGCAGGCAGTGAACTAGAGCCTTGTTTGCCACTGCCTTGTTGCTGTTCCTCCCTCTGCCCCCAAACTCCTTGCTGTTACCATAAAGAAACCTGGTTTTGTTCATCCTCTGGCCAGATGCTGCAGCCTGGCCAAGCAAAGCTTTAATCCTGGACCTGAGCCTGCTTGTCTGCCAGGCATGGCCCAAAACATGGCACTGGGCTGGGCAGAGCCACTGCCCTTCTGAGAGCGGCACAGCCACAGCTGATACTGGAGTGGGATGTCCCAGCTCCCGGGGCACAGGGCTGCACATCCTTGGGGCAGCAGCAAGACCACATGGCATGGGCTGCTGCAGGTAGGGGCCCACAGTTCATCATAGGGTTTTAATGAAGGGAGAGGGCAGAAGAGCTTTAGGAAGCTGCCTGGGAAGTAATTGGGAAGCTGTCTAGGAAATAATTAAAGGCGCCTGGGGTGGAGAGAGCAAGAAGAAGTTAAACCATCTGTCAGGGGTTGCAACAAGTTTCCTTTTCCTTCTGTGGCTTGGTAGGATTTGTCATTGTCACTTCTGTCCAAATTTCTGAGCATCAGCCTGGGCTTTTTCTGCATATCCTGAGCATATAGGACATCCATTCCTTTATGTATTATACAGCAGTTTAAAGAGGATTAAGACAATAGCTAATCTAAATGATGAATGATGTAGATTACTCAGCCTGTGAGCCACCTTGGTTTTTCTTGCACACAGATTAGTCAGCTCAGTAGCTAAATATTGGGGCAAATGGTATAAATCCATACACATAAGCCTCTCTGGCTTGAATAGGATAGAAGGACTTTGAAATGGGCTCCGACACCGCTCTGTGTCTTGTCACGGCGTCTGTGGCCGCCTCGCTGACACGACGGATGGGGAAGGAGGCTGGTGGTGGCTGCTGCACAGCCCAGGTGGCCAGGGAAATCCAGCATCCAGTGCTGCTTGGTCGATGCTGCTATCAGATATGGATGGTGGCTAGAGAGGGAAGGGATCGATGCTGCTCACCTCCCTGCTGCTGGAGCCATCTATGTGCTGCCTGTGCCAGGGGAGGCTGATCCAGTCCCCAAGAGAGTGGCCTGAGGAGGGATAACATGGGCTGGTGGGGCTCTGCTTGCATGAAAAGGCTGGTGTGGCTGGTACCTGCCCTCTGTCCCAGCATCAGTGCCAGGAGGGTGCTGGCAACCCCCAGGGAGTGTGACTTATAGGAGAGAGCTTGTACTAGTGCTGGACTGACAGCAGGTTTTTCTTAAGCTCTGAAGCAGAAGGAATAAAATCTTTTATTTATATGTCTGGCCGAGTCTGTCAAAGTTGTGTCAAATATTTTTGACAAGCAAAAATGCCATTTGCTTCAGCTTAATGAAAAACGATTTTTATTTTCTCTCCCCTCCCAGGAACTAAAGGAATTGTAGTTTCAATTGCAGACCCAAAAGCTCCTCAGAAAAAAAAAAAACAAACAACCAAAACAAAAACCACACACATCACAAAACAAAACCTAAAGCCTGATTGTTGTGAGAGCTGGCTGTTAAAAGAGGCTCTGGGCTGATGTTTTGGGTCTGTGTTAGATGAGGGTCTGGAGAGCATTCAATCATATGATATCTCCTTTTATGAAGCTTTCTGGACATATTATTCTAATGACGTTTAATGGCACCGATTTCTTCATCTTAACCAAGTGGGTCTTTTCCCAGTCCCACATCATTTTAATTTGTTCTCCTTCTGAGAAGCATGAGAGCTGGGACTGGCTTGACTTGGCACGGAAGAAGCACTGTGTTGTTGGTTGTCTTATCCCTCCTGGTGGGGATGCATCTGGCTGTCTAAGGCTGAGGGTTGTGTGGAGGCAAAGCTTGCATCAGGACCAGCACTTGTTAGGAGACCTGTTCTCTGCTCCTCTGGAAATAATTTGTTTTCTGTTTTTTAATAGGGAGCAGTGTGGACATTATAGTTTGGTCAACACAGTGCATCGAGCCCAAGGCCCAGTAGCTAAGTAACCCCTGCCTCCTCCTTCTTACCAGGCTGAAAAGACTTGGTGTGCTTGGAATGCCTTGATGCAGAAGATGCTTTGTTCTGCTTCTCCATGCCTCTTGTTGTCTCACTACTCCCTTTCTCTGAGGACCAGAACTGTGTGTGGTGACCAAGTGACAGTCACATAGTGGACTTGTACAGTGACAACATGGTCTGGTTTGGGGCAGAGGAGTGCTGGACCCTGTGGCAGAGGTCAGTCACACCTCAGGACATGGTACAAGCTCTGCTCAGGAATGCAGGGTGGATCTGTGTCTGGATCTTACCTGGTCTCCTCACTGAGTGTGATCTGGGTTAAGATTCAGTCTGGGTCATGGCTGACTGTGGAGAAGCTCTGTGTGCCACAAGTGGAACTGCACTCTGATCCCTTCAGCTGGCTGGGTGGTGTGGGCAGAGACACAGACACTACAGGCTTGGGAAAAAGATCATGTGTCCCCCACACCCTCTTTCTCCTTCCTTCCAGAGTTTCAAGCAAGGCTTGCTTTGCCTATGCCCTCCTCTTTGGGCACAGATCTCCCTTCTCCATAACCTAGCCCAGTGCTTGGCAAGAGAAACCCTTTCTTGGGTGCCAGCTGGGAGCAGGGTAGGGCAGTGGGACAAGCTGACAAACACTGCTCATCCTGAGCTGTTTGTCTGTGCATCCTGACTCAGGATCAAGCTGTCACAGCCCAGTTCCCTGCCTTGTGTTTCTTCCCCTGGGAGCTGTCAGGAGGCTGCTGGAGCCATGCGGTAACACAGGTCTCAGGGAGGCAAGCAAGGTCAGATGTCTGCTCAGAAATGAGATTGGCAATGATGCCACCAGTGCTGACAAATGGCCTGTCATTAATCTCTGACTCATGGCAGCAGAGAGGGCAGCAGTGGAAGAAACCCATGAGGTCACTGGCAGCCTCTCTCCCTTGGGACCTGCACACAGCTTCCACCCTAAACCTTTCTGCATAGGGTGGGCTCATCCCCGGAATGGGAGGGGGTTCTTTTCCTACACACCTGCCCTGAGTTTTTGTGCAAGTTCTGTGCAAGTGCATGGCACAACTCCAGATGAGCTGCAGTCAAGCCCCTAAGCATCTGGGAACTGGATTTTGTCTTGCGGCATAACTCTGGCTCAGCACTGGTGCAAGCAGGATGAAGGTTGAAACAAAGCTTGTGTTATCAGTGTGTTGCAATACCGCGGTGGGACACGAGGTGCTGTGCTGCTGGGAGATGCTGCAGGGAGCTGGGAAACCAGACTGGTACTCTAACCCAGCTCTGCTCCCTCATGCCTGGGGCATTGCCGGGGCTGGGTCTGCAGGCTGCTCAGCCCTCTTGCAGAGCAGCCATCCCTCCTCTCCTGCTCTTGGAGTCTGTTCTCATGCTTTTTACAGAAAGGGGGTCTTTTCTCAGTTGAAAAATAGTCCTTGGAGGTTATAGCCAAAACAGACAGGACTTTCTGTGGTAGTGGATGCTGGTGGAGATGCTGCACTCCCTGCTCAGTCATGCTGGTGAGTGGCACAGGACTGAGCTGCCTTTTAGGGCAGCTGTTGATGCTACAAGTGTAACCTTTGCATATGTGCAGGGAAGACTTTCTCCTCTGGATTATGTGGGGGTTGTTTCAGTCTCTTTTAGGACATAAGGAGACATGGTTATTCCACCTCGACTTACGCCAGATGCTTGAACATCTCAGATTGCATTGGGGAATGGATGGCAGCAGCAGGTAGAGGGTGCAATGTGGGATTAGGATTTCTGTGCCTGGAAAGGCAGGGGAGATGGGTGCACTGATGGGGATGAGGTGGTGGTGATTTTGGAGAGTGAGGGCTGCTACCACCCCAGGCTGCTGCATCAGTGGCACAGCCTGAGCTGTGCCTCCAGGACCTTCCCCCTCTGCCTCTGCTGAGCTACGATTTAATTTTTCACTTTTCTTCCATCCCCTCTTAACTGGAAGAAGTCCTAAATAAAGTTGCTGTCACTTTTATTTATGGGCACAGAGGAAGACACAGACAAAAAGCCTGTGTGCTCCTGACAGCTACAAAGCATCCGTCTGTTTTTCCTCGCTCGCCTTGGCAAGGCAATCGATCTGGGCACAGGCAAGCACCCTGCCCGGGTGCCCCTGCCCAGGGCACTCCATGAGGATGGATGGCAGGGGGCTTTGCATCTTGGGTCCTGGCTCTCAGCTGTTGCAAAGCCAGGCTTGTCTGGCAACACCTGTCCTAAAATCCTGGACCCCTGAAAATACAGATGCACGAACATGCCTGCCTTAAGAATCCATCACAGGCTTCTTGTCTCCATCTTGATTGGTTCCAGTGAGGTCAACTTTTTTTAATAACTCCTGGACTTCGGCAGGGAAAACTATTTCCTTCAGGAAATAATATAATTAAGGCTGCCTGACACTTCTGATTATAAGCCCCTGTCTTCAGTTGCTTGAAACTAAGCCAGCCTTTAACCATTTGGACTGAAACTTCACATGTTTCTGCCTCCGGCTGAATTTTTTTGGAAAATTTTAGCAAAGAGAGTTTTAAGCTGCTCTCAGAACAGGGTTGGGGGGAGAAAAGGCATTCGTTTATCCACAGTTAAAAAAAAAAATAAAAAAAAAAAAAAGGGGGAGAAAAATTCTTGCAGTTGTGCTGAAGAAATTCCAGTATCTTTGTGAGACTGGGCCTGATAGTTTTGGGAAAGGTTCTGAGCCAGACATCAGAGTTCTGCTTGTTGCTGCTGCCACAAAAATCCACCTTCCCCACGCCAAGTTGTGAGGCTCTGAATCGTGTGGCTGTGTGCATGTTACCTACAGCATGTGCAGGGATCTTCCTGCAGCAGGAACTGCTCTGCCTCAAGCACACAGCACTGCAAAACCTCTGCCCCCAGCTCGTGTGCAGGATGCCTTGCTGCTGGGAAATGTTGGCCCCTTCTGTTGGTGCAGGTAAAATTCATGGATCCCTGATCAGTGTGTCCCCAGCTTGTGTTGGAGAAAGATTTTTGGCAAATGCTGTGTGTTTGGATTTCTTTTTTTTTTTTTTTTTAATTAAGCACGTGGTTCAGTTATCCATTAGCCCTTGCTGTGCCTTGCAGATGCATCATGTGGGACATGCAGCGTGCCATGAGTGCTGGGCTTCCTCCAGCATTTTGCAAGGACCTGTTTAAAAAGTTAGTGCTTTTGCAAGCAGTTTTGCTTTTTCTTTTAAGTCAGCTTGTTGCTACAGAAATGGCCAAAGCAGGAGCATTTCTGTGCAGCAGCCCAGACGTGCCCTATAAAACAGGTGTCACATTGATGAAGTGCCCTGACCATGGCATTGCTGAGACCTCAAGTCCTGGTGATGCAGGGTGAGCTCAGCAGTGATGCAAGCCCTCCTGCAGGGACCTGACCCAGGACTTGTCCCTGCTCTGTGGCTGATGACATTTGCTCCTTACGTGAGCCCACCTGAGCTGTGATCAAGGCTGTTCCTTGATTATGGGGAAGCACAGCTCACAGATTTTCCCTCTGGCTCAGCAGTGGCTCATGCCCCAAATCAGGTCCTTCAGCTGGTGACCAGTTTTTGGACATGCTGAGTTCCTCCAAAATCCAGTTTGACCTCAGTGTGAAGCCCCTAAAAAGCAAGTCATGCTTTGACTTCCATGTGGAAAGCTGGGCTACTGGACTTGTGGCAGGGCTGGCTCATCTGGCTCAGCATGGGGCACAAAGCTGGCAGGGAATGTCAGTCCTTCCCACAGGTTTCAGAGAGGTCTCTCAGAAAAGGCACTGGGATTTTGCACTTTGTGCCCGTAATAATGCACTCCCTCCCTTAGAGTACTCAGTGCTAAGCCCAGTCTCTCTTCTCGGGTCCCTGCCAAGCTAGAATTACAGCCCAGGAGGGTCTCTGGCAGGTAATGATAAATAAGCCTCATCTCTTGCTGTAGCCTTTACTGTTCTGCTTCATCTGTAGGTAGGGAAAAACCCAACACCCACAAACAAAAACGTTTCCAAAAAATAACTCATGAGTTACAGTGGCATTGCAGTGTGAGAGGAGGGTTGGTGGGGAGCAGTCCTCTCCCCTCCTTGCCAGTCACACCTCAGCTCTGGGGTGCCTGGCAGAGCAGCTTTTGAGTGATGGGGCATTGTGGGTGCTGGGCTTGGGGCAGCTGGAGTTAAATTTCTTGGTGGCTGACACCTGACAAGTGTGATAAATTGCGGCTCACTGTGGCTGCCGGCATAACAAACAGTCTGCTTCCATCCTTGTAAACTCTGGGAAAATTTTGTAATTATTTCTAAGCACTTTG
Source organism: Hylia prasina (assembly GCA_013397195.1). Classification (NCBI taxonomy): domain Eukaryota; kingdom Metazoa; phylum Chordata; class Aves; order Passeriformes; family Sylviidae; genus Hylia; species Hylia prasina. Next base: position 298,667 of record VYXD01011409.1, on the reverse strand, counting down.
CAAATGAGGGTTTTGCTGTCAGGCGCTCAGTGTAGTTTCAGGGGGTGGTCATTTATTTATTTAGGTTTTGTAGGCAGGCGGGAGATAGACTGGGGGGTTGTATTTGGGTTTCTGCA
>VYXD01011409.1:281846-298519 GCA_013397195.1 Hylia prasina | reverse complement strand
TGGCTTGCCTAGGCTTTGCATGAGGTCCTGGGAGGAACTCTGGCAAAGCTCATCAGCTGAGGGTTGGGTGCTAATTAAAGCCTGTGGTGTTCCAGGCTTGGAGTCACTGTCACCCATGGGAATGAATCTCTGCAGGAGAGTGCGTCCCAGACTTTCCTCTTGCCAATGGGTTTTGGCTCCTATTTTTCATTTCTAATAATGCAGAGCCAGAAGAATTTTTTTTTTCTCTCTCTTCAAAGCATTTAAAAAGAAGCATGGGGGAGCAACACAATCTCAGCCACAAGAGCTGGATAATGAGCACAGATCTCAACTGATAATTTGTTTGTCTAACACAAAAAGCGTGTTTCCTGCTCTAAGGGAGGGCACCACTGATTACACTAATGCCTCTGACTCCATCTCACCAGGCAGCGTGTCAGACGTAGCACAGAAAGTCCTCCTCCCATTTCCAGTGCTTGGTGTCTGTGCTGCAAAGCCCTACAGGCATGCTTTCCTCTTCACACTCCTGGGTTCAGTCAGACTGGCCTCTCCCTGCACCATTTAACACGTGTGTGAGGCTTTTCAGGATTAGGGCTCAGGCAGCACAAGACCTCATGGGCGAATGCCTTGATGCTGGGCTGACAGTGTGGTGCTGCTGTGCTGTTCTGTCTGGGGAGCATTGCTGTCTGTCTTTAAAGGAGATCAGAGATGCCCCAAGCTGCAGGGGTCTTTTTTCCCCTCTCCCATTTCATGTCTCTGAATCGAAATAATTAAGCAAATACGTGCTTTGGGGCTGGACTGTGACGCTCTCGTGGAAGGGCTCTTATTCTAACTAGGTTCATGTTTGCACTGGTTACCCCCAGCTGTCAGGGCTGGGAAACAGATATCCCCCCACTGCTTTGGTTGTTTGCTAAACCTGGAGCAAAAGCAGAGCTTCACCTGATAACCTGACATGTTGTCTCTTCTGGTTTTTTGAAGAAAATCCCAGATCTGAGCAGCGAGGGTTGGACAAGTGGCCAGAAGAGCCCCCCAGACGTTTATGAGAAATTGGGGACGCCCCAAGGACTTTGGACTGGTGAAGAGGTAAGAGGTAGAATTAAAAACCTTGCTCACTCAGCTTGTCCTGAGTTGGAGTGCCTTGTGAGTGTGTGGGACATGTGTCTTCTGGTGAGGATGGTGGTGTTTATTAAAGTGTGACAAAGCGCTGCTCCTGGCTCTGGTGTGTGAGCAGCATTTTAGCTGCCATGCAAAGAGGGCAGATGCTGAGAGTGGTTATTTAGGATGTGGAGGGGCAAGTATGGATGAACAGCCTGGCAAATGCCCATGTTATGGTCTGCCCATGGATAACTTCTCCATCAAGAGTTCTACCACTTGAAAGCTCTTTGAGCAGCTCAGAGGTATAGTCCAGCCACAGTCACAGAGGTCCTGTGTTGAACCACTCTGGAGCAGGTAAGTGTCACCCAGCCCAGCTTTGTGGTGGAAGGTGAGGTACCATCTCTTGGAGAAAGCACAACTTGGAGCTAACTTGGAGCTCTCATGTCTGCTGTGTGGTTTGGTTTTGGTTTTTTTTTGCTTTCCTGCCCTGGCAGGCTACAACATCAGGGGTGAGGTGTATGGGCTTTGCTTGAAAAGAAATGCATCTCCTTAGCAGACCACCACCACCAGCAGCCATGGGCAAGAGTGGTTGCCCCATGTCTGTGGCCTGTTGCACGTGTGCTCAGGATGGGAGGGGGTTGGGATCATGTTCTTTGAGCCATGGTGGAGCAGGGAAGGAGGCTGGAGATGGAGCTGCCCCACTTGGGAATGCATACCTGAAGAGCCATGCTGGGGTAGCCTGGTGCTTGCTGCTTCTCTGCCTGAGAAAGGAAAATTATGAATTAAAATTTAATAAGTCTCTAAATGCCAGACAAGGACATCTTAAGTGGGAATTGTCACTGTTTGACTAGTGCAGCCTCTTACTTAGCTAAAACTGCATGGCTTTAATTATGTTGATCCTAGAAAGCAATAGCTTACACCAAAGAGGAGAAACTGTTAACCAAAACAGCATCAATGATGAATTTTCCCAGTGCACCTTCCCTGCCCTCTACCCCTGCATCATACTTCCCGGAGTTGTTTTGCAGCCCCTTTAACCCTGGATAAGCAGAGTCCTTTATCGTTTGAGCCACAAGCAAGGACAGAAATCCTCCTTGTGTGCACGCTTGATTGCTTGCCCTGGAGTTAAAAGGTCAAGGTTAAGGAACCCAGCAGTGAGCAACTCCTGATGGAGCCACTGTGGGGAGTGGGCTGGGGCCTGGGCATGCCGAGATGCTCTACAGCAGCAAAACCCTGCCCGTGGAGTTGCTCCCTGGTGTCATCCCTGGAGCGGCATGGAACAGGGACTCCTTCCCTCCCCATCCTCGAGGTAGATCAGCCCACCCACGGGACTCCTTGCAGCTCTGCAAATAGAGCAGCTCGAGCAGGGTACGTTGCTAATAATACCAATTACTGTTACATGCTAGCTACAAGGTACACTGGCAGTAATGGGATCCTGGGGGGATGAAATGAAAGCGATATAATATGGTGAGATAAATTAGCGTTGTAAAATTAGCCGTGGGTCTACTCAGGGATCTGACAAATGTGTCACAGCTTTGGTACAAGCTCTGAGCACTGCTGAATTGGATTTAGTGGCCCGGAGCAGACCAGATGGGAGCAAGGGAAAAAAGAGTTTGAGGGGTCTACATACACACGTGCTACCAGTTAATGCTGCTTGTTTCTTCCTTGGATTTGTGGAATGATATGTCCCTTGATGCCCGCTTGTGCGTGGCAGCGAAGGAGTAGTAGCCGAGCCCAGATGATGTGCTGCTAGAGGAGCTTGAGCCTGGCAGAGAGATGGGAAAGGGGGTTGGAGAAGCATCAGCAGGCTGGTAGTCCTGCCAGCATTGGTGCGTCAGCTGCCAGTCCCTGCCCTGCATCACTGGCTTCCTCTCCCAGGTTTGCTTCCAAAGGATTTGGTGGGATGTGTGGCAGCCATTTGCACAAGTTTCAGCTGTGTAGGAAGAGTAGAAAGCTGGTTTCTGCTTCGTGTGTTGCAGGCTGACCTGTTTACCCATGCCTGGATGGGCTCTGGGGCAGAAGGATGTCTGGAGCTGGGCATCCCACAGCCCAGGGACTTCTTCCTGTTGACCAAGGATGTACAGTCAACTCCTTCCCGTCCAGATGCACACTTTATTCTGAGGCAAAGGGTAGAAGCCAGGAAATGGGGTTTTGTGCCTCATGGAGCCTGGGAAATGGATGTGGTCAGTTCCAGTGGGATCCACTTCCTGTTGGCTCATTAGGACAGGCTCCACCGCAGGGATATGAGCACTCCTGCCCATGAGAGGACGAGAGCCTCTCATAGATTTGTAAATGGAGGATAATTGCCTGTTTAATGGCTGACATATTACGTGGGATCTGGGGAGAGGCAGACATGATTTTGGTGTGGTTTGATAAGGCATGTTAAGTGACTCAGTGTAATAAAAAAGGGAAAGAAAAATTCTGAATGTGCTTTGTAATGCCCTGCAGTGAAGCTGAGGGGGGCAGAGGGGTGGCAAAATGATCTGTGAGGCCTCTCCCAAGTCATGCCATGATGGTGCAAGAGGAATGGTGGGCACATGGCAGACATGTCTTTGGGAGGAAACCAACTTGTCACATCCCTGGGGACGAGTTTCTAGAGAGGTCAGGCTACTGCAGTTCTGCAGCAGCACCAGCTTGAGATACAAATCCCAAGGGATTGTCTCAGCACTGCTTGGAGACTCTCCAGAGAGCTGAGCCAATTTGTGTGCTGAGCCTGTGCAGACAGAGGCCTAAGGAGACAAGCTGCACTTTGTGGGAGGCCAGTCTGGCCACTGTCACTGTCTGCCCTCATGCTGCAAACAGGGCACAAGATGCAGTGGTGGCACACTTCAGGTATATCAGACCCCACGCAGCCCCAGGGCTGAGCTGTCCTCCCAAAACCAATGGGATGATGCACTGCAGCAGTGGATGGACCCCCTTCCCTCAACTTTCCTGCTGGAGAAGCAGTGTTGTGGGACCGCAGCAGGACATTGAGCCAGCGGCTGGAGAGCCAGTAGCAGCATAAATAGAAATACAACTTCTCAGCTTCTTGTGCAGCTATGATATATCTTGTTTATATTGACTTTCTTAAATCTCTAAAATACATTGTAGATTGATCTACAAATCTGCAAAAAGCACCTTTTTTATTATTTTTTTAAGCCTAAAGCAATTTTCTGCCTGCTCCTTGCGGTTGGCTCTGAACAGACACATGTTCTGTTGTCCTATTTGAGGCTGGCACACTGCCATAGTGGTAGGAAGTTCAGCAATACTTGAGCTGGATCGATTCAAGCCCATTATCTGTGCTGCCTGGGACTTGGTGGTGAAGGGGAAGAAAAAATTCTCCCCAAACACATCAAAGCCCTGTGATAAGGACACACAGTTAAGCTCTATTTATAGATGGATAGATGTCTTGCCAAAGCTCTGCTGCTGTCACTTGATTATGCAGTTTTTGAGTGCTTAGCAGTGTTTGGATCCGAAGGTGGCTGAGGTGTGTTCCCTCCAGGCTGTCCACAGCCCTGTGGGGTTTTTTATCTTCTTTTTCTTCTGTTAGGATCCCCAAGCAGTACAGCTTCTAGATGGTCTTCATCCTTCTTCCAAGAAGGGACCTGATAGTTAGATAGTAAGAATGAAGTGGCTGAGAGGTCTTTTCTTGGAGTTGGTGACTAAGATAAGGTCTACAATCCCTCATCTTGTTCTTGCATCTGCACAGACCTACAGAGCCCTTGGAGCTCCAGAGCAGAGCTGCCATGGATGCTACATCAGAATGGTGTGGCTGTTAAGCTGAGAGTTCATGGCTTAAGCATGGGCATCCTCCGTCTCCTGGGATACCTGGCTCTCAGCTGTGCCACCCTCCCAGCAAAGAGGTTTTTCCTCCTGTTTACCCTAAACCTCCCAGGCACCAAGGTGTAGCCACTGACAGGTTGTATCTCATGAATTTTCCTTCTTTATCAAACACTGTCAAGGATATTTGAATCAGGACCAGGCATGCAAGCTGCATATTTGGAGTGGTTCCCCAGGCCAAATTGTCTCAGGTCTTTCAGTGTATGTGCACATACATGTTACACAAGTGTTTGATTTTTGAGGGGCAGGTGGAAAGGGTGAGGTGAAATGAGTTAGCTAATCCAGATTCCGCTCCTGGTGTGAAAAAGTGCTGGTGCTCATTTGACAGAGCTGCCCTTCCTTTCCTTCCGTACATTTCTGTCACAATAGTCATGAATCTGGGAATGGGAGAGGGGCAAAGACTTCATTCTGCTTAGCCATGAGTGTTGTTGTTAAAGATGCTGTTCTGGTTTTCTCTTGGTTCTGACCCTAGATAAAGGAGGGAAAAGCTTCTCTTACCATCCAGTGGGAACCTTTTGCTTCAGATATGCCCACTGTCACTTACCTTCTTGCTATGGGTTGCTGTGAAGAGCCTGGCTCGGTGTCCTCAACAGCTTCCCTGGATATTTCAGTGGCCCTGCCTGAATTTCCTTTAGTTAATTAACACTGGGAGTTCCCTTGGGGCTCCCAAGACTACAGGCAATGCCTTGATGTGGTTCAAGTGCTGTGTGACATGTTGTCTTTGCCTCTGCTCCCAAGGCCCAGCCTGCTCTTGATCCCTTTGCTGCCGGGGCAGGGCAGCTGGCAGGACCATGCTGGCATGGAGTAGGTGTTCCTATACCCAAGGCCAGCACCAAACCACAGCAATGATCTGAAGAATTTCACAATAGGTGCTCTTTTTTAGGCCTCATTGAACTATGGCTCCAGGAGGGAAGTTGTCATATATGGGCAGGTCTGGGGACCAAGACCTGACTTCTTTAATATATTTTACACATCATCTTGATTAGGTGCAGGATAGGTGCATGATGGATCCCAGCTGCTTGCCATTCCCAAGGCTGGGAGAAAGGAGATTTCTCTTCCCCAGGGTGTCCATAACGTGTTGGCCTGCACGGCTCCTGCAGAGCCCTTCAAGCACTGTTTTAGTCTGTCTCCAGGGTGCTGCTCAGCTCTGCTCATGTATTCCTCTGACGAGTGGGCAAGACAGGAAGCAAATACCTTTGCTACAAAATCACATGTGGGCTTTCAGTGGGTGATGACACTTCCCCAAGCTATCTGTGTAGTGAATACACTTCCCCTCCTGCTTGTTTATATTCACAGGAGTGTTGCTGAGCTGCTCAGGTAAGCCATAGATGCCAAGAAGGATGTTCCAGGAGAAGGCTTTAATGCAAGTCTTCCTGCTGTTTCGTGTGACGGATGGTGGATTATGCCCCAGTGTGCCAAGAACCAGGGGAGAAGGAGTGGGGCACTCTGCTGGGTTTGGCGCAGGAGCTATGGTTGGGAGAGTCGCTGCAGCAGTGCTGGAGGTGACATTTTACAGCTAGCCCAGGATGCTGATCTACAGTGCAACCAAGCTGATAATTCAGTAGATGAGAGGTCTGATGGATGCAAGCTGTGTATTCCAATTCAAAGAAATAACCATCAGCAAGAAGGGCTGGACCCTTCTAAAGCCATTTCAGAGGGCATCATGGATGCTGTGGGTCTCATGGCTCCTGGAGGGCCTTGGTGGTGGATGCCTCGTACTCTGACAGTAAAGTGGAACCCATGGGGCCACAAACATGAGATGCATTTGCCTGGGGTGGGAGCTACCCCACTGAATCCTGGCTCTGAGACATGGGGAACTATTGTCAGCCTTGTGGAGGGTATACATGTGTAAAATGGGCACCTGCTGCACCAGATGGAAGGGAAAAGTGCAGACCTATCTCCTTGCAGTCCTCCTTAATGCCCAGGGAGAGTGGCTGGAGGTGGGGATCCACTGGAGGAGCTGTTCAGCTGCGATGCAGATGGTCAAGATCCCACATCTAGGTGGGAAGAGGAGCGGGGGTCTCAGCTGCACACACCTGGATCCCTTCCATGGCCATGGCACTCCCAGTGTTGTGTGCTCAGCACCAGTGAGGTTATTCAAAGAGGAGGCAGACAGCAGGACTGATTACACTCTTTAGCAATGTTTAATGTATTATTTCCCCCTTTAAGATTACTCTTTTTAAGCTCTGGATATCTCCAGGAAGCCTGGACTGAGGCCTATGTCTCCAGGGCAATTTACAGCACTCACCAGTCCCTCAGCACTGATTATAGCCCCCAGTGAGGACACCTCAGTGCTGCCCTTCAGTAAGATCACATATTACTGGCTCTTTTTCGTCCTCTTGCCCCAAATCTTTGCACTTTACATCTAAAAGGAGGGGCATGCAGGTGGGGAGCAGCACAATTTATGGATCAAAGATTTATATGCTGCTGCGAGGCTGTATTTTTTCCCCACAGTGACACTTTATTGTCACAAATTACCAAACAGGCAAGGTTATGCGAGCGACAGCAGGCAGAGCTGTAAAGGACAGGAACAAATGGCAGCAGGAAAAGTACCCAGAGGAGAGGGGGAGGTCTGGCAGAAATAAAAGAAGGCGGGATCAGCATCAGAAATCAGTTTGCCTTACAGTGGGATATATGGGTGAAACCTGGGAATCACTATGCCATCTCTGGAACATGGGCATGACATGGGGATGGGAGAGCAGCTGGTGGTATGGGTTGGGATTCTCTAAATCCTGGTTTTGACTTTCTTTTTCTCCCCCCTCTCCCTAAATTGCCAGGTCCTTCCCTTCTGAAGGCTCCTTTTTTTTTNGCTCACAATGAGATCTTCTGATTATTTCTTTTTTTTTTTTTTTTTTTTTTGGGCCGGGGGGAGTGGGGTTTTTTTGTTGTTGTTTTTTCTGTAGAAATGGCAGGGTTTTAGTTGTTGAAGGTTTTTTTTTCCTATCAGCAGGGAGAAGTAGGGGGTCCTGGGAGGTGGTGGTATTCAAAGGGTTATTAAGAGGCATTTTTCTGTGAAAATAGTTGCTGCATTTTCTTACTTTATGGCTATGGAGAGTGCAAATATCCCAGTCTTGCCCTTTCTGGGGAGCAGGATGGTAACTTATCTGTATTAATACATTCAGGATCCTTGGTGTTGTGTGGGGGACAAGCACTGGCCCTTGGGCAGAGGAGTGTCTGAGACATTCTTTGGCTTTGGTTGAGCGACTCTGTCTGCATCCACTCACCCAGGTTAGATCAGCTTAACTTCAAACAAATGTAAAAACTGAGAGGCTGGAGTTTGGCAGAGGTATTAAGGGTGCCTTTGAGCTGGGGATGCTACTCAAAGCTGCCCGGGAGCTGTCATTCTATTATTCTTGCAACAAAACACTACCGGAGGAGATGAGAGCCTCAAAGGCTCTGGAGCCACCGCCAAAATTGCATTTAACTTGCAGAAATGTGCTACAGCCCTGGGGCTCACCACCAGGCCCCAGGGAGAGTCAGCACTGACATGTGCCCCTCTTGCTGACAGCATAGAGGAGATTCAGGGGCACCTTTGCACTACAATGGACCATTACACAGGGCAATTTGACTTGTCTGTTCCCCTGCTTGTAAAAGATAATTTCCATTGAATCCCAATGCTATAAGCCAGGTATTTAATCTTGCTTGAAGGGAGCATGTCTGAAGCATGCAGGGCATCACAAACAATAGTAAGCAATCAATAGGCTAAATCCTGAGGTCTCTTACCCAGACTTTGCTGGAGTAAAGGTTGACAAAGTGCTGAGTAGTTACTCCAGACTTCAGCCCTGAGCTGAGGGTAGAAGTGATTGACTGATTTATTGATGATGCATTTCACTATGAATCTAGCCTGTCTGTTAGTCACAAATGCTCATTTAAGCATAAATCGTGGTCTGCCATGAGCAGATAGCTTCTCCTGCAGCAGAGCTGGGCAGAAAGATTTTAGATGAATGGCTTATTTGGTGAAAAATAGTTTTGGATCAACGCAAATAGCTTGTGTTTCTGTGTTGTGCTTGGCAAATAGCCTCACAGAAGAAAGTGAAAGCCCATTTGCGAAAAAGATGAAGAGCTGGATTCTGACATGATGTTTAGATCTCCTTTCCAACTGGTTTTAGGTTTTCTTCCCAAATCAAAAAGCCAGACAAGTTTCAGAAGATTCCTCTGAAACACTTTTTCCTTGCCCTCTGAAACCCTTTTTCCTTATCCTCTGTTCCTGGCTTCTAGAGCAAAACCAGCGACACACAGCACTTTCAAAACCTGATGCTGACTCTCTGTGAACCCACACCTCATTTATTTTTAGTTGGCCCAGCAGCATGAGGGCTCAGGCTCTGGCAGGCACTCGTTCAGTGCTGCTGAGCTGTGGTCTGGGAGGTGTAAGGCTGCTGGATTTGCTGCCCTGATGGGAGACAGGGCTTATCCTGCCTTGATGGAACCTTGGAAGGTTTGGAAGCGGGATACAGCAGCCAAGAACACCTTAGCCCCAGTGCAAGGCTAGGCAAAGCTCCTTCTGCTGGAGAAGACTTTGCAAGGCCTTTAGAGCTGTCTATAGTGTCACCTTCACCCCATACTCACAGCAGCTGGGATGTGGCTTGCTTCCTTCCATGTTCTCAAATTGCCACCCTTATTTTGATTCCTTAGGCTGAGAAGTTTCTTACTATTCAGGAATAAAACCATGCTACTCTATCATTTCCATGGCTGTTTTCCTTCCTCATAATGTTGCTTTTTCTTTGTTTTGAGCCTGGCTGCTGCTGGCTACATTGCTGTGGCTCCCAGGGCCTGTGCTTACTGTGGCAGCACTTGGGTACATCCGCGGTGGATGCTGTAGGAAACCTCTCAGACAGATTTGTGCATGTGTATATGCCTCTCTCAGTATTTCCTGTTAATTAATGGACACTGGAGTCTGTCGTCTGTAACAGCACTCACTGGCGGGTGATAAATTGTTTGTATGACAAGATGGCAGTGAAAGCTGGGCGAGCTGCGGCTGTTGGCGCTGGGTTTGGGGCCAGGGGTGAACGTCAGTCAATAACTGGATGGGAAGAGGGATGGTGAAAAGCCCAGCAGCTGATTGCAAGATCTCTGAGGAATCCTGCCTGCTTGTGCTGGAGGAACCCTCACAGAAGGGCAACAGTGCTGCACCAGACCCCATGACTAACTGGCACACTCCAGCCCCGCTGATGTTTTTTGGTGTGGAGGGAGGAGGAGGAAGGATCTTATGCCATCCCTACTCCACAGGGATGGATGCTGGCTAGAGCTTGTAAGGATACACTTGGAGGAACCTCTCCTGACGCACACTGGGTTTTGCTGCCTCTCATACCACAGAAGAGACACTATGCCAGGGCCTGGGATCTGTTCTCCTGCAGTGCTACGGCTTCCAGCAAACCCTGCTTGGTAGCTGGAGTGCCCTTGCAATGCTTCCAGCCCCAGAAATCCCTGACATGCCTTACCTGCTGATGCCAGCATGCTAACCATGGCACAAGGCTTGGCTAGGCATCTCTGTGTGGGACTGGTGCTTTTGGTGACCTTGATGGGCAGCAGCTGTGTCTGCACCACCAGAAACTGGGTTTAACACACCAGCCATGGTGGTTGAGGTGCTGGGTTGCAAAGGCTTCATGGGTGTGCTGGAGTGTGGGGCTGGATGTGATGGATCTGACTGCTGGTGTGTGAACAGCTTGTCAGTTGTGGTTCTGAGCCCAAACTGAGCCCACACTGCGAGCCCTGCATAGGAGACTCGTCCTGGGGAAACAGTGCTGGCACCAGAGTCCAGCCTCCTGGGGAGCAGACGGGGACTGACATTGCTTCTTGCTGCATTCCCAGTGGGACTGGTTGATGCTGCAGCCCTCTGTAAATCCATCTCCATTCTGGCTGGCATGCTGAAGCTGGGGTTTAATCACCCGTTGTGCTCACTGGGACTCCAGCAGCCAGAGCAGGGATCCCGCTCGGGAGGACGGTGTGGGATCCGTGCTGCCCTGGGGCTTGTGCTGCCCTGGGACCTGTTGTGCTCCCCACAGTGCAGGGGGGGCAGTCTACATTTACTGGGAAACTGAATTATCTGCTTCCCCAAGTGGGGAAAATAATAATAATAAAAAAAGTGCTTTATACTAGGTCATGAGCCATTACCTCGAGGGGCCCTTCATCAGCTGATGAATTCTACTTAATAAAATAAATACTGAGAGAAGATGTAATTGGATTTCATTTATTACCCAGTTCCGCCTAGCAGCCCCAGATTATACAAAAGCAATTAGAGAAAGCTCTCCATTAATAGCTATCTTCAAGCCGCCCAATGGGTTCATTCCATCAAAACCTTCTGGCTTGTGTAATTTCCTTTCTTGGAGCTCGCTCCTGGCTGGGGGAGGATGTGGGGTGCGCAGCGCCATTGCCAGCAGCCTGTAAACAAAAGCAGCCCTGTCTCTAACATTTGCACAAGCATCGTCTTCCCAAGCATGTGGCTCGGCCAAAGGGTATCCTGGTTTAGGGCAAGAAGCCAGAGCACCTGGGCAGTTTGGCTGCAGACTAGGGCTTGGTTGTGCCTTCCCCAGGACAAGAGCATCCTTCCTCCGCTTGGCATTGCCACACTGTGAACCTGTGCTGCTCGGCAGTGGGTGGGTATGCAGAGTCCCACTGGGGCATCGGGTATAATGCTGTCCACCTGAGGGCTGGCTGGTTCTCTGATGCTAATTTTTCCTGTAATGCCAGCAGGTTGCATCCCAGTTCTGTCTCTGGCATCTTGCCGGGACACACAGTACAATACTTCCATTTCATTGGGTTTTTTTGGTGGGAGCACAAGGAAGGCCTGGTAAAGCTTGCTGAGGCTGTATGGAGGAGGATGACTCACACTATCTCCCTGAAAGTCTTATGGCAACACAGGAAAGCATGTTTGAGGACACTCACAGGGCACAGAGAGATGTCTGGCACCTGTTGTCACTGAGGACAATGGCAGGTTAATCTGCAGCAGAGGCTTAATCTCATATCTCTTTTCATAATCCCTATTTACAATGGTGGATAAGGAAAGACAATTACAGTGAAGAAGGTAACTAGTGGGAAAGATCCCCCTAGGCTGAGTGATCCTGGAGGATGGTTAGTGAGGAGTGGTCCGTGGTGACGTAGAAGGGGATGTGCACATTCCCTGTGTGTGTAGCATGTGTGTGTACAGCCATGAGAGGGTGCAGCTCTCTCCCTCACTCTTCCAGAGCTTGAAGCCCTGGAGGAAAATTGTCTAGCCATGCTGCCTGCTTTTGGAGCAATCTCATTTATGAAGGGATCACATTTTTGTTCCACCACAGCAGATGCAGGGCTGCAGGGAGAGAAGGGATTTTAAAGGTTGGTCCCCTTGCAGTGGGGGAGGGGGTGGAGGACAGGCTTTAGGGGCCAAAGAGGTTCTTAGCTTCTGCCTGGGGTTGACATTGTTTTCTCACCCCACTTGTCACTCTGGGCAGAAGCCAGCATCCTTTCTCAGCTCAGACAACCAGATCTGTTCCAGCTAATGCTTTGATGGAGCCAGAGTGGTTCATCAGGGATATACCAGCACCTGTCATGCCTGGGAACCTGCACTTGGCTCAGGCACCTTTGGTCACCCCTGCTGTAAACACACTCTCTCCCCCACTGCCTTTTGCTGTCCCCTTCACTGGCTTGCTTTTCATCCCCTCCCTTTCATGCCACAACATCCCTGGCACAAGGCTGGGGTGAGAGTACAGCACAGCCAGGAAGGAGCTGATGTTTAGTTTCAGACAAGAAACAACATAAGGCGTAATGCAACCGGAAAGGTGAGGGCAGATGGAGAGGGCCAGCAAGGCTGTGTGGCTCTTCATCTTCATTACAAGGCTGATGTCTGTGGTCTTGCTTCCATGCTGCTTGCCAGCAAGGAAGGGATGGCTAGTGAGCAGAGATGTGCAGGGAGAGCTTTGCTTACAAGAGGCAAGACTGGATGGTGAGAAAATCAGAAGGGGAGTTACTGGGGGAAGCATGCATGGGAGTAGGGGGGTGCTTGAAGGTGATGTGATGGAAAACCTGAAAGGGACAAAGAGGGATGTTCTCCTTGATGGGACATGGCAAATGCCTTGTAAATGCAAGCTGCCTGCTCACCCTGGGTACTCACTCTGAAGAAAGGAGAAGTGGAGTGTTTGAGAGCATAGGAGAGGAGTGGTTGATGCTGATAAAATTATGGAGGCAGGGGATTAATCTTGGGTGGTGAGATGGAAGGTGGTATGGAGGAACTTTGCTCAGCATGAGATGGTGAAACTGTGGGGTCTGAGGTGTGAAAGAAGGTGGAGACCTTTCTAGCATGAAATGAAGGATGTGCAAAGGTCAGACATTGACTGTTGGGCTGCCACTGACGTTCCCTCCTTCCCAGAGCAACAGCTTGTCTTTGGCCTGAGGGTTAAGCTTGGGCTCAGTTCTGAGATGACAGAGAAAACTCCAAAAGAAATAAATCCAGCCTCCAAAGAAGAGTGGGGACCTGAAAACTGCTTTTTCCAAGTCACCCAACAGCAGTGACCATGTGAAACCTTCCTTTTTTACCTCATTGTTTATTTTTTACAGGGGTCTTTTATTTATACCCCTTTAACATCCCTGCTGTTAAAGCAGCCTTATTAGGATGCTGCCCTTCACCAAGGAATTCTGCTATCGAAAAAGAGCATTAAAGATTCAACAAATAGCTGAGAATTGGGATTGATCCTAACCTCCCATAAATGGGAGTACTTTCCCCCATTAATCAGCCTTGGTTTTCACTTACAGGATGATGGCCTCAGTGCTACACTTCTTCAGGACTAAAAGCACGTTAAATATTTATCACAGCTGAGTATTCACTTCCCCCACTATTGCCAACTAAGATCCACTGCTTAAGCCTGCGTTGGCTTGACAGGTTGTGTAGTAAGGTGGCATGCCATTAGGAAACCTCTTGTGCCAACGTGCTCTGCTCGTTTGCTGTGCTAAGCACAAAGAGATGGTGGCATCTCTCATCTCAAAGCATGGTCAGCATGGGACTATATTATAAAGTCTCTCTGCTGGCATTTTGCACTATTAAATTAAACATACTAGGGACAAGGTGACTTAGATCTGCTCTTTAGCAGAGGGCTGGATCATCCACACTCGTCCCTGACTCTTTTAACCTCAAAAATAGGATTATTGCATCCACACTGCTCTGTAGGAGCAGTCCTCTGTGCTGAGGCTTTGCCCCATGCCAGGGTCTTCATTAGCAGTTCAGTGTGGTGCTGTTTACATTGCTGTGCCTGGAAACGTTTCCCAGTGTATGACCATGCTCTCTTCTGTGCTGAAAGGATGCCGGCAGTACTCTCTGCCTTTCCTCGGTGTGCTGAGAGTTTTTATTGCCTTTTGAGGCTTGAAATGATGTTCAATGATCCAATTATTGGTCCATACATATGTAGATACATCCTTGCTAATTGTGCCAGGTGTGCCTGTAGCGTTACAGAGAGCAGCTATTTTAGGAGCATCTCTGGAAGCTGCCTTTCCATTTTGCTCTCTGATCGTGTGCTGGCATTTCTTAAAAGATGGCGCTTGACTTTGAGAGTTGCTGATGAACCTCAGAGGTTGGAAAAAGCATTGGCTGCTCCCTACCTGAGGTGCCCTGGAGTGCTGCTGAGAGCAAATCCTGAGGCACGATGGGAGCAGTTTATCTGCTCAGGAAAAGCTCCCTGAGATGTCGAGTGGAGTTTTACTTCTGCACCAGGGCTCAGCAGAGAAGTCACTTGGCCAATTCGAAGAGGTTTTTTTTGGTGGTGGTGGTGGTTTTTTTTGTTTGTTTGTTTGTGTTTTTTTCCTTTCTTTCTTTCTTTCTTCTTTTTTTCTTTTTTTCCCCCAACTTGTTGGTTTGGCATCATCATGATGCATCTCCCTGTCTTGGCACCCACCCCCCGCCGCCCCCATGTCCAGTTTGAGCTGCTGATGTGCGCAGCCTTGTTGTAGCCGTTTACATGTACGGGTGCACAATGTGTTTCATTATCCTTGTCTCAAACTTGTTTTGCTGCTGTCACGCACCAGAAAAGTTAAACACGTCTGATCAAAGGCATGTAAACACAGCTTCAAAACAAATGCCCTCGAGTCCTGCCAAAAGCACAGAGCTGTCTCCGAGCAAATCACGTCTAGTATTCCCCTGCCTGTGCCTCCTGCTTCTCCGAGCGGGTGTGCGATGCCGCCTGCTCTCCGGGAGCCTTGTGCGCTGCTGTTTGCAGCGGGGAAGGGTTGCCCACTGGTTGAACAGACTGCAGAGAGGATTTGCACCAGTGAGGCAGCTGGGAGGAGAGCAGAGCCTCAGCCTCAGAGCAGGAGGGAAAAGCTTGCTGCATCCTTGGACATAAAAGGCAGCAAACCCCAGTGGTCTGCAGCTCTGGTGGGTCAAGGGACAGCAATGCATTGTATGAATTGGCTGGAAATAAAGGTGCCAAGTGGGCTTTTTCCATGTCTACCCTCGTGCTCCAGCTGGTGTATTAGCCTGATGCAGTAGCTATAGGATCAGGAACGCCCGAGGCTAACTGCTGCCGGTGCTGCCAGGGCATCGCTGTGTTTTGGGCTTGGCTTGAAGGAGAGTCAGCCAATTGCATCATTTGTGGGATGAGAGGGGCCGGGCTAAGGATCTGGGGATGGCCCAGACTAGGAGATACTTCTGTTCCGCTGGGTTTCCAGCCCGTGGGGGACACGGAAGGGTGAGGTGAGGTGAAGTGAGGTGAGGTGAAGAGAGGTGAGACTTGCCCCCCTGGCTCAGGGACTCTGATGTCACTTGATTTCCCATGAGACTGATAAAAATAGGGAATTCTTTATAGTGGCAGACAAGTGAGGTTTTCATCTTACTACAGCTTTACAGAGGGCTGGATATGCATCTTAAATAGGAATGGAAATCTTTGGGCTTTTGCAGCCTCTGAGGGCAGGTGTTTTCAGAAAACACTGGCTCCTTTCAAATCTGCCAAAAATCTATTCACAGCTTGGCTACCAGCACGGCCAGCAAATAGTTTGGGAATTCATGAGCTTGTGAACTGACCCGGACTCTGCAAATGAGTTGCCCAAGGTCTTTGCCAAATGCCTTTGAATAATGGACATGTCAGAACCAGATGGGGTTGCAAATGGCAGGTTATTAGTGCCCGATGCCTGTGCCAAGCAGTGCTGCACGTGTGTGCAAGCACGCAGTATGTGCAGGGCTTGTCCGTGGAGCGAATGGAGTGGCTGGGTTGCTGCAGCTAAGATGATCCAGTGTGTCTCCTTCAAACCACCTAATTGCATTAACAGTGGAGATAAAATCTCTGTGTCCCCCACATTGCTGCTGGACAGTAGCAGGCAGGCAGGCTGCGAAATGCCCTGCAGGCAGTGGGGACATGGTCAGAGGTTAACGATGGTGTCAGCCTTCATAAATCATCCCTAATGAGTCCTGGGAAAAACGTTGGATTGCAGCTCTGAGGCATGGCTTGGCTGCGTTGTCTTCCCTTTACTTTGGGCTTTTTCTGCCATTTGGTTTCCAGGATTATCTGTGTGAAACGTTTGTGAGGCTGAAGGCACCGGAGGCTTTCCTGTGTGGCAAGGAGTCCTGGGCTGTTTTCCTAGCACGGGCTGGCCGATGCGCTGCAGAATAAATACATTTCCCCCCTTTTATTTTCCCTAAGGACAAATTCGTGTGTCTCTAAGGTGCCAGAAATCTCGGGCTGGAGGGTGTTGCCTGTGTCCTCGTGTGGAGGAGCAGCATGCTCCGCGCTGATGCTGGGTTTGGGATGCCTCCAGGTAGAACCCAAATCATAAAGGCTGGCTGGTTCAGTGCTGCCTTTGGGTATTACTATCCGGGATGGCCCAAGCCG
>VYXD01011409.1:268075-281729 GCA_013397195.1 Hylia prasina | reverse complement strand
ACTGGGTTACATAAATTTTTAACGGTACAACAAAAACCCACAGAACTTTACAGAACTTTACAAAATTGTTGTCAAACGCATTCCCACATTTGGGCATCATTCTGGTCACAAAAAAGGGCTCATGGGGCCTCTCTCAAGCTTTCCTCCCAGCCCTTCTCACCTGCATTGGAACCACATTATGGGGATGTCACGAAGTCCGAATGCTTTGTCTGGGAGAATCCACAAAATAAGCTGTGCAAGTCAGGAAGATGAAAAGAGGGTATTAATGTCCCCACCAAAGGCTGCCTCTGGGGCGGGCAGTGGTGGGCTGCTCTAGGCTGTGTGTGGTCCCTGCAAAAGCGGCCAGACACCGGCCCGGCCGGGACACTGGGAGGAGTGAAGCAGGGTACAGTGAATACTCCCTCCGATTTATTATTTATAAAGTACTGTCACAGGCCTGGAAGTGTTGGGACTCTCAGAAAAGCTGTAGGAATGTACTAATTAAAGAACACAATGGGAATGTAAATTGGGAAAGCTCCCCAGGGGGAAGCAGCCCTGGGGGGAGCTAATTTGCCAGTCCCCACTCCTCCCCTGCAAACTGGCTGAGACACTGGAGCAATTAAGGAGGAATTTGAGTGTTAAATATAATCAGGAATTGTGTTTTTGGCTTTTTTTTTTTTTGTAATTGGTTTATTTTTCTCTTGGGTAACTGTGTTACCAATTCTGTAATTGCAACTTTAACCCTCTGTTCTGCGACAATCAGGGCTTTTTGTGGGATTTTTTCGATGGTGGTGGTGGTGTTGGTCTTTGTTGTTGGAAATAAATTCGGGTGAGTCTGCCAGCACCAAGGTGGCATGCCACCTCCTTGTGTGATGAAGGATATATGGTCCCAGGGCAGGGCTAACAGTAGCCGGTCTGGTAAGAGACAGTCCCTGACTTTGGAATCTTAGAATGATTTTGGTTGAAAAGGATCTTAAAGATCATCTCACTTCAACACCTTCCACTAGACCACGTTGCTCAGGGCCGCATTCAGCGTGGCCTTGAACACTTGCAGAGATGGAACATCCAAACCTTCTGTGGCAACCTATTCCAGGAATAAAGTACTGATTGTCAGAGCTGTCTCCTGAAATCCTTTTTAAAAATACAGCTCTCTTGGCTGGTCTTTTTTCCTG
Source organism: Hylia prasina (assembly GCA_013397195.1). Lineage (NCBI taxonomy): Eukaryota > Metazoa > Chordata > Aves > Passeriformes > Sylviidae > Hylia > Hylia prasina. The sequence goes on along the minus strand of VYXD01011409.1, from coordinate 280,578 downwards.
CCCATTTCTCTTCTGTGTGGCCTGGCTTACTCTTCTGTGCTGTTTTCACTTAGCTTGCCCTGCTCAGGAAATACATGTATTTGGTGTCATCTGAGCTGTGGCAAGTACTGTGGGCTCGGGGTATGGCTGTGACTTATTTCTCTTTTCCTGTCAACTTCTTTTATATAGTCCAGGGCAACAAGACAAATGGAGAGATTGCCACAGATGTGAAGTGAGGTAAAAACATGCTGATGGTCAGCAAGGGGTGGCCATCAGCTCTTGTGCTGCTTGGTGTTGAGTTCACAGGTCAGCTCTCTCCATGTGTCCAGGTATGCAGTTGAGCAAAGGGCTTATGTTCTTGGGCTTTGGGTATTTTTCTTTCCTTTGTCTTTAGCACACACTTCAGTGTGCTGTTTATTGGAGGGTCTTCAAAGCTTGTAAAAGAGCTTTGAGAAGAAAAACTGGTGTGATTGTAGCTGGGGTTATTTGTGATGGCTTGGTTGTTGGATCATTTTAAGATCGTGTTCTCAGGCAGGCAGCAACTGGTGTGTTGCAAGGTCCTTCTCCCTCTCTCATATTTATTCTTCTGATTAGCTTGAATATTTATTACATTTTATCAATAGGCATTGGTTGCCTGAGATTCTCATCCATTGCTAGCTACCATTTGCAAGGGTTTGAGAGCTCTCAAAGCCGAGACATCGGCATCGGAAAACATCGGAAATGCAGATTCATGTGATAATGAGAATGCTCAGAGCAGGATTTTGTCTGCCTGTGGGGGCTGATGTGCTCCGGATAAGGTAATGCTTTGTGATAGAACATCATCCCTGGTCCTAACCCTGAAAAGCCTGAATACAGCCTTGCATGAAGGTTGCAGAGCATCCCCTTCTCCCGGGGATATTGGGAAGGGAAGCCCCCACCCACACAGCCTGCTGCAGCTGGTGATTTCTGCTGCCACCAGACCAAGCTCCATCCCCAGGGCCAAGCCACAGTACCCCATGACCTCCTATCTGTGGCTGCTCCTGGACAGCCTGGTGGCTCTTCATCTCCTCCGCCCACCTGGATCCAATAGCTGAGTGTGGTGAAAAGTCACACTGAGCCCTGGAGCTTGGCGTGAGACCCTCCCTGGAAGAGCTTCTCCCTGGCCAGGGCAGGAGGGTGATCTGGTGGAGCTGCCGGTGGTCCACATCTCCCACCAGCAGCCATATCTGCCACTGGGCAGAAATGGGCCCTGGGGTTTCAGCACTGTTCAGAAGATCTCTGACAGGAGCAATCGCAGCCATTTTCCTCTAAGCCTGCCCCTATTTATTGCCATTTGTTCTGGTTTATTTTTCCAAAAATAAAAATTCGTTGAAGTCGTACAAAAGCTGGGGAAGAAACAGGCTGGAGGAGCCTGAGGAAATAAAGATTTAGAGATTGTGCTGCCCACTTCCCTTCTCACCCCCGTCTCCGAAAAAAACATGGAAATATGGAATTTAAAACTCTTCCACCTTTTTTTTACTGTAGCGCCTACAGACTCCATCTATTAGCCACAGTAGGTAGTCTGGTGAGGAAAAATGGCAGAAAAGTAGTATTTTCCCTATTAGAAGGTGGGAAGGGTAGGGCTGGGAAACTGGTGGAGCCAGGAGCACGGCCCATACATCTCCGATCACTGGCTGTCTATTTTTCTTTCTCTACTGCCTGCAGCACCAGTGATGGTCTTTTAGAGACCACGCTGGGACCTGCTGACACTCAGTATTGCTTTCAGGTTCCAAAACGGCCTTTTCCAATGTGACCTCCGACCAGCCTGTGCTGGGGTATCAATTCTCCCCAGAGCTGGTGCTGATCACTCTCCCTTCCTCCCTCTCTCACCATCTGAAGTTAGTTTCCTCTGGAAGACAGGGGTCAGGAATACTCGGGTGCTGACGGATCAGTATGTACTTTCCTGGATCGGGGCCTTACATTCCTCCTGCCCGTCCAACTGGATGCAGGATCCCTTCAGGGCTTGCAGCGCTGGGGAGATGCTGCAGTGGGGCATGAGACCCGACCAGTGCAGCAAAACCTTTTGCCTGCAGCCACCGCTGCTGCTGTTCTGCTGGCAAAGGAACTCACGTCGATTGTAGAGATAACTTGAAATCAAGAAGCAACTGCTGTGCACTAGGCTGGGTCAGGCTGATGGTGGATATCGGTGCTCAGCCCTAACCCCAGCCAGCTAATTTAACTTTCTGACCTGTGAGACAGCAGCTTCCCGTTGGGAAACAGCCCTCGGCTTTGCTTGTCCTGTCTTTGGGCAAGGGAAGAGGCTTCCTGCAAGCGGGCGGCGTGTGCGCTCAGTCGGGGGACAAGGTAAGTCACCTTCTCTGCGGGGTTGTTTGCACAGCTGCGGGTGGCCCTGCCCGCTCCAAGAACCCCACATTCTTCCCTGCGCCGAATATCCGGGACAGGCATCCCTCCGCTCTCCACGCACTTTCATTTCCGTCGGCGAGCTTGGGGAGCCCCACCCGAGCATCCGAGCGCTGGGGCTGGCCCTCCGTCATCCTGCTGGGGGGTTCATCCTGCTGGCCCTCCGTCATCCTGCTGGCTGCTCAGGAGCGCCGGGGGAAAGCTGCCCGTGGGAATGCCGCCTTGGAATGCACACGCAGTTGCTGCCGTCCCGCTTGGCGTGGCTCGCCGGCAGCCAGGCTGTCGGAGCAGGAGGTTCTCTGCGACCCCAGGGCGCTGACAGCCTCCCTGCGCAGAGCCTCCGCTGTCACCCGGCGCGTTGTTTTGTTCCTCACCAGCTCTCCCGCTGCCCGGCCAAGCCCTTCCCTGCGTGCGGATTTTACGGCGGTGCCTCCGGGACGCTGACAGCCTGCTGACATCCGTGGGTTGTGGGTTTTTTCCCTTTGCTGGGCTGCCTCCATCAGCCCGAAACCCCAGCATGAAGCCCATCTTCTTGCTAGCAGGCGCAGTGAGATTTTCATGGCTTCTCTCTGTTCTTTCTCTGCTTTGCAGAGAGCTCCAATCCTCCCCCGTTTGTCCCGAGACTCCACAAAGTGTCGAGCCCCGCGCAGGCAGCGCGCTGGGGCAGCTGCCTGTGCTGGCCGTGGGATTTACTGCAGGCAGTTTGTTTTCCCGAGGAAGTTACTTTCCGAGATAGCATCTGGTCTTTTATGAGGTCTGATCAAATAAGGTGGTATGTGTGCAAGCAGGGGGTGGTGTTTTTTATATTTGTACATGTATTTTAAAACTTTTATAAATAGTGGAGTGATGAGATGGTTTCTTAGTCCACAACTGCATCTCTTGTGCCTGTGGTTTTGCTGAAATTATTACTGGATCCAGAAAGCAAGTTGCTTCTCTGAAACTACAGAAGGGCAGTACAAAGACTCAGGTCTTGGAAGACATACATATTAGCAGCAGTATTCTGCAACACTGATGCAGAATTATTCTCTAGGAGGATTATTCACAGCACAAGAGGCAGTCAGCCGCAAAGGTTATGGGGGAAAACCAAATACATCTGCACACAACTTGCTGGCCCATTGAATCTCTTCAGAAAATAGCGAGAGACATAACCAGTTCTTAGGGGGCTAGGGCTCAGTTTGCAAATAATTTTCCTGGAATTACAAAACAAAAAATAAAAAGAGGTTTCATTGTGTGTTTGTGGCAGAGCTGGAAAGAGAGGCTATGTGCAAGTTTCCAAAGGGGCTTGGGGTTTCACTGGTGCACAGCAGTGAAACCCCAAGCACAGCAGGTCCTGCATGGAAAAAGGACTAGATGGAAACTTGCTGTAGAGCTGCTTCTGCTTATATTTGTTGCTTTTACAGCTTTGGCTGAAAGAAAGGAAATGAGAAATGGAGGTGCAGGTCTTGGGTGTTAGCTTTTGGGGGAATTTCTGCAATGACTTTTGAAGGAGGATTGGCTGAAAAGCATTTTAGTGATAGAAGAGGAACTGTGCTATCTGCAGCCCTTTCATTAATGGGTGGTTAATAAGTGATGTGCTAATGGTGTGTGGGGACCTGGTTACTTGTGGCTTTCCATCAGGGAAGTTTTAAAAATACCTACAGAGCTTTATCTCATTTATATTTTAATGCTACCACTTCACCTCTTCCCCTTCCCTTTCTTCCTCTGTGTGCATCCCTTTCACTCTTGCTAGGCTGGCTGCAGCTGAGCAGGTAGGCATCATCATTGGCACGGGGTTGTGTCCCCTGTGGGGTGGCCGGGGAGGCCACCAACACATAAACTTCTCCAGGTGCTTCGGGCAGCTGTGGAACCCGTAGGCATATAACCATCCCAGTGAGATCTGCCCTGCCTTCCTGATGGTTTTCAGAGTATCTGCCCCTTTCCCCTGCCTGTACAGAGGCATGTCTGGATGTGAGTGCTTAATCCCCTCTCCCGCGGTGACCCCCGCGGAGCCCACCCTGCCGACAAAGATAACACCACGCCGAAGCCACCCCTCGGCACATCTCAGGATCCTGGATTTGTTTTTCATTTCCTCTTGGTCTCCCCTCTCTCCCACTGTGAGATGTAAGGGTTTGGCAGCAGATCCCATTCACCCTGTTTGCTTTCCTACAGAGAATCATTTCTTCGGGGTGTTGTGTTAGCAGCAGTGGGGGGCTGAGCTGAAGCCACTGATGTCTTCTTGAAGAAGATGTGAAAAGCAAATTTGTGATGCGTGACTTAACCTCCTACCTCCTTGCCACACCCCAGGGGATGACCACCAGCTTCCCCAGCTCCTTCGTTTTTGTGCTGTTCTGTACAGTTGTTTTTTTCTGGAAAGTTTTTAAGCTATTCCTATAAACTTGTACAGAAAGGGGAGACAAAATGTCACCCCTGTGAGAGAGAATGACAATAGAGCTGATATTTCCACTACTTTAAAGCAAGCCATAATCAGATGGAACCAGGGTTTTCTTTTTTCTTTGCCGTGGGAGAAAAGTATACCTAGAAGGGGGGGGGGGGGGGGAAAAAANAAAACACAAAACAAAACAAAACAAAAAAAACCACAAACCAAATAAATCCCACTTTCTCAGTGGGATATAGAATTATCAGCTGATTTAGCATCTGCACCCAGGCTTTGCCGCTCGGCTACACCTACACCAGGGTGTCACTGCAGTCATTTCCAGTTTGGTACCAGCTGTCCTACAGGCATCTCTGAAACAGTGCCTACATGATGACAATGTGATGCTGTGTGCAGGCACTGGTTTTCATGAAGATCAGAGCTGCTGGTCAGGGGTAGATGATGTTTCACATGATAAACTTCTCTTTCTGCTGTAGGAATGGCCATGAAGCCATTTGTCAAGAGGGTAAGGATTTTGGGGACAGGAAGCTAGTTGTGTGTGTGTGCATGTTTATAAGGGAGATGGGAGAGGTATATCCTTTTGATACATCCTTTTACTTTGGCTCAGTAAAGGGCTGAAGAAAAAATAGCCCTGAGCTTTGATTGAAAGCCTGGGTGCTGCTTTACCAGGAAAACGCTACTTGCTGTTGTCTGCACTGCTGCAAGATATTTACTCAGTGCCTCCTGCCAGCAAGCATTTACATCTCTCAGGAGCTGCTCGCCCAGCAGGAACTTGCCTCACATCCCTGTTTCTGGCTCCTGGTGGGGCACCCAGCCCTGTGGGTACAAAGACATTGGGATCAAGGTACTGGATCAAGGCTACTGTGCCAGTAGCTCCTGCTTCAACGTCTTCTGGACACTCAGTGCTCTCCCCAGAACCTTTGGGAGATCTTGCCAGGGCTCAGTGGAAGCAGGAGGAAAATGCCTCCTCCTGGTTTTGTCCTTTGTTTCTGCCTCCACCGCTGCTTGCTCAGCTGTTGTCCTGCTCTCTGCAGAGGACAAGTCTGATGCCGTGAACAAACAGCTCCGGGGCCTTCTGCACCCAGTGCATGCTCATGCCTGAGTTCAAAGCCACCTTTCCATGTGGGCTTCATCAACCATGCTGCTCCCAGGCACATCTCTTACCTTTAGCTGAAGTTTTCTGGGAAGCAGACACAAACTGTTCAGGGGAAATTATGGTGAGGTGTTTGCTCAGTTCTGGGTGTGCATTGAGGAGGAGCAGGCGGTGCCTCGACGTGACCCAGGAGCCCCTGCTCAGTCTTCTGCCCTTGCAGAGCAACAGAGCAGATAAGAGATAGCTGCCTCATGTTACACACTTTTTTCCCCCCCAGCTTCTCATTTGGGATGAGGTGAGCATAAGCAGGGATTAGTTTGTTAAGCCGTGACAGTTCATTAAACTTCTTGGACTTTTTCTCTGCGTTTCCTCTCCAGACACTGATTGTGGCTGAGCTGGTGTGGGGGTGTGTGTGCAGATACTATGGGACAGGGCAGGCAGTGGAAATTTTTGAGATTTTAGTTTCCAGATGCCCTTATCTATTTGTAAAGCCCAGTGAGTACCTGCAAGAACTTTTGTATTTTAGATATTTCTATTTGGAAAAGCCTCTGGAAGTAAAGTTCATTTTCCTTGGCTATTTTTTGCCTTGAAGCAAGCCTCATTTTTTGTTAGGAACTGATGGCTAAGACTTAGATGTGTAAAACTTGGTGAAAATAATGGGAGCCATGGCCTGAATCTCCTGCACGGCTCTTAAATCCTCTGACTTGTAAACAAGGAGCCTGGTTTGCAGCTGGCTTTCAAAGTCTGCCAGAGGAAAACCCAGAAGGCTGAAGGTAACACTAGAGGGATGCTCACAGGGAAGGGAGCAATGTCCTGTTCCATGATTAATACCTTGTTAATTGCTGCACAAATAGCAGGGTTGGGTTTGTGGTGGTGAAGAGTGTCAGGGCCCTGCTGGTGGTTTTGACCATCACACCAGTCCTTCTTGGCTCTGCAGCCTGTGAAATCCCATTTTTGAGGCTTTGCAAGGAGACCCCAGCACTCGGGACTCTCTGGGCTATTGTAGTGGGTTTGGCTGCCCTGTTGGGTTACTGTGGGAATGGGAATGTGCTGCTGGCTGTGTTTTTCCCAGTGTGAAAAAGTCATTTTGGAAGGGAACTTAATTGCATGCAAAGCTGTGCCACCCCACAGTGAGCTTCACCCTGCACATAGTACAGAAGGGGCAGCTGAAGGTAGAGATGTGAGAGCATCTCTTGTGTACCCACAGAAATCTCATTTGATCCTCAGTGGTGGGAAAGGAAACGAAGCAATAACCCAGGACAGTTTAATAGAGTTTGGGTGAAATACAGTTGTTTTTGTAAGCTGGTCTCTGTGCAGTGAGGGCTCTTTAGCCCATTTGTTATGCTTGGCTCTGCTCTGGATGCTGGCATCAGCTGCTCTGCAGGTGCATGTGTCTTTGGCAGGAAGGAGCTGGGATTTGGGGATTCCTTTGTTGTGGGAGGGGGGTGAGCAGGGGGGTGGAGAGGGAAAAAGCAATGAGATGATGGTTGTGTCTTTCAAGTGAGTAGGACACACTAGAGAGGCGGAAGGACACAGCCCAGGATTCAGTCCTGTCTCAGAGAGTCAGCTGGAGAAGGGGATGCTCTCCTGGTGGCTGTTCTTGCTTTTCCTGGGACAGAGCAGGAGTGAATCCTGCAGGCTGTGGGGCTGCAGAATTAGGGTCAGGCCAGCTCTGGTGAGCGGAAGTTTGCCCCAGAGACAAGAGCAGCTGAGACAGGGAGAATTTCCTGTCATGTCCCTAAAATTTTGAAAGTTTGGGGCAGCAGGAGGGTTGTGCCTTTCCAGAGCAGAGCCTGTAGAGATGCAGAGAGATGACATTTTGGGAGGTTTTTTGCCATGTACTTACCTATTGTTTTCATCTCTACCTTTGCTCATTCTTTCCTGCCTTGTGCTGTGCAGGGGACCAGCAGAGGTCAAAGAGGTCAAAGGCACAAAAAACAAACAACAAAACCCAAAAAGAAAACCAAACAAAAAGACCAAAACCAAACAAACACAAAAAAAAACCCACACAAAAAACCCCAAATGCCCCTGAGGAAGTGATTTCACCCTCCCAGCCAGTGGTGGGACAGAATTCCCTGGGCAACTGTCCCCGAGGCCCTCGGATGTCGTTCTTGGGGGGCATCACTGCTGTGAGCACCCCTGTGCTTGCCAACTGCTGCCCAGTTTTGGGGCACAGGGACTGGTGGGAGCAGACTGAGAGCCCCTGTAGCCCCCTGGACAGGGGCTATTGGGCGCAGCAGACAGAGGAAGGGAAGAGGCTGATGTTTGCCCCAGCAGAACCCTGCGGATGAGCAGAGCTCTGCACGCTGGCACGAGCCCAAAGCATCTTTGCTTCCTGCCACCCTTTCAAATTAAGCAAACGATTCATTTTATTTCTTTAATTTTCCAAATGGAAGTGAATTGGCTGTGCTGGCAGGTGGCTGATTGACATTCCAGAGAGGATCGGAGCTGCCGGCTGAGGGGGCTTTCTGATCCATGCCTGCTCCAGAGGGGACCCAGCCCTGCTGCTGGGGGCCGCTTTGTCCTCTTAGGAACAAGAAAGGGATAGTCGGGTTTCAAGTCATGTGTGAAACAGTTGCAATGCTGAGTTTCTTCGAGGTCTTTCCAGGGCAGACGAGAGAGCCATGGAACCCCTAGTGCCCCCTATTAACTCCTGGCATTTGGTATTTTACGAGTGTGGCTTTTCCTCTTGCCTTTATGATGCTTTGCAGAGCCTTCACTTATGTGTTTGTTCAGTCCCTGCCTGCTTCACAGGGATACTATCAATAAATGACAGTGGCTTCACTGGTGAAGGGGACAGAGTCCCCTTTTGCAGGGAGGTTTTTGGGTGGGATGCTCCCACTGGGGACCCACAGAGAGGGCCGTGCACCCCTGCCCTTCTTGGTGCTTGTAGCTGCACCCCTAAACCTCCCTGGCTCTGCACACAGGAGCAGGGCTCTCTGCAGAGCTGGCTGCAACTCTCTCTGCAGTGAAATAAGTGTCCAGAGATGGAGAGGGAAAGATTATGCCTGCTACATGACAGTGATTATCAAATCTATCCGCTGCATAGGTGAAATGAGTGGCAGCTGGTGGATCGCTGCCCAAGTGCATGGTGTGTGTTTAAGGTCTAGCTCACCAGTCTCTGCAAAGATCCCTTCCTAATCTCTGGCATCACAGTCTCATTCTGGCTTTTTACCCCTGCTGCTGTTTTTCTGTCCTGTTTTTTCCCCTCAGCTGCCTTCCCCTCTCTCTTTGCGAACAGCAGTGGGGTAGGAATCCTCTTCTTGACCCAGTCTGGGGCACTAGAAATGTAAACTCTCAGGATCTGAAGGCACTGTTGGCTGTTCTGGAACTGAGTCAATCTTACTATGAGATGCTACTGAATGGTCAGCGCTTTTTCACCTTGCCTCCTTCTCTCTGAAGCATCTTGGCTGCTCCATGGGGTCCCTGGGAGGGTCTTGGCTGAGCATGTAAACCCCTGAGCTGTTCCACTGTGGAGCAAGAGAAACGTAGTTGTGTCATGGTGCTGATCCTAGTCTAAGTATTAAAACAGCAGTTTAATTGGCCATTTGAGGGAGGAAAAAGCAATTTTCACACTCCCCTCACTGGCTCTCAGGGAGGAAATCTCCCTGAGTTTCAAACCAGAACTGATCTTCTTGGGACTCATGCTGCTGCTGCTCTGCTTGGTAAAGGTGTTACCAGCTCTCAGTCTGTTTGTAGCAGTGGGGAAACTGAGGCACGACATGCTAATGCAATACATTTGGGGCTGCTCAGCCTGTGTCCCAGGCCAGCAGGACTCCCAGCAGGGCAGGGACTGGCCGTGGGACAGCAGAACCCACAGCATCCCGTGCCAGCCCTGTGGAGTGATGGGGTCCTACCAACTGCCCCCTGTCTCTGCAGCATGCCCTGCTGTTCCAGCAGCCAAAGATCAGCCGTGCTGGGACTGCAAACCCACAGAAACTGAGTTGCTTCTTTCCCTAATGCCCTGCCTATGGAGGACAAAACCCTTGGTGGTTTGAAAGAGGAAAGGTAAAACATGAGCTGTCTGTGAGCTGCATGGCAGCCAGAGGGATGACGATAAAAGCTCTGCTGTCTACCACTGCGATAAATTTCATCTCTGGCTAATACAGGAGTAAAAAGGAAACTCGGCAGCTGGGTTTTGTAATCCAGCACAGACAAGGTTTTCTGGGAGATGCTGGAGCTGACTCATTTTTACGTGGGCATTAAGAGATGTGACAACTTAATTGCGGTGAGTTCTTTGGAAGGGGAGCAGGAATCAATAGGTGTTGGGTAAGACACTCGTTTTAAGATAACGTCTATTTGTTAAATTATAGTAATTTGTCTCCGTGCAGCCTCAGAAGATGTTAATTGCGAGCAGCCCAGAGGGTCGGCATGCTCCGTCCCACCTTGAAACCCAGTGTCCATGCTCTTTGGATGCCTGGGATGGACATGCTGGCAGTGCTGCCGGCTAGTGGTGCCACTGCCGCGGTTCAGGCGGGAGGGTCCCCAGCTCCGGGGGACGCTGAAGGTTATGAATTCAGGCCCTTAAGCGTGTCCTGTAATCCCTTTTCTGGCGCGGGGAAGAGGCAGCCTCTTCAATTTCCAGGGCATGAAGGGCCAGAGGGTATGCATTTCCCAAAGGCCAGCCCAAGGCTGCGGGGAGAGCAGCCAAAAATACTCAGCTTATTTGGGCACAGTGGGGGTTCGCCTTACAAGGCTGGAGAGTAGTTTGTTAAACCAAAAAAAAAAAAACCCAAAAAAACCCCCACCCAACCAAAAACAATGCACCCTGGGACCAGATGCTGAGTTTTGCATGCTGGAGCGGCAGGGAGGTCTCCACAGACTCCCTGGGACTGGCTGTGCTCCAGATGTGAATGCACAATCCCCCCTGCTCCTGTCCTGGTCCCACTAGGACACGGCTCTCTAAGATGTTTCTCTCCGTGGCTTTGGGCTGATGTGGTCTGGGCTTAGAAGCATGTTGCAAGCAGGAGAAGCTTCAAGGGGATACTCCTGCTCCTCGATGGGTTTGAGGAGGGGGCTCTCATAGAATCACAGAATGCTGTGGATTTGGAGGGACCTCGAAGATCATCTAGTTCCATCCCTCCTGCCATGAGCAGGAGTGCCACCCACTGCTTCGCAGGGCTTTGGTGTGGCATGGTTGGACAGATGAATTCCCCCAGCTGGTGCATGCTGCAGACCTCCTCTGTGCTCCTGGCAGCTTCTGGCTCCATGTCGCTTTAGGCCACTTTGTAGGATGTGGATCTGGTGGGACAACGCACACCTGTGTGTGAAGATGCCACAGGAGTATGGGATAGCTGGAGGTTATGAGTAACACCTGCAAGAATTTTGTCTTCCAGCCCCATGCAAACCACCCCTCAAAAACCCCTGCATTTGTGTGTATTTTCACAGGAGGCAAGAAAGTCTTGACAAGCACTCTGTGTTTTCTACTCAACGTTTTGCTTAGAGCATGCTTTATTTTTCTGATTTTTTCCCTCTGCTTTTTCCGAATCTTCCTTCGCTCTCCAGCCCTGTGAGCACAACCTACTGCCACCTGGTGAGAGCTGTCTGATGCTACACGTCCCCCTGGGCTGGGACATTTCCGTGGGCTGCCTCCCTACCGGGTCGGCTTTGCCCTGCCTGGCTCCTCACAGTTCACACAGCTGGTACACAAAAGCAGCAAGGGACTGGGAAGAACAACATCCAGATGAGAAAATTAAGCAGAAGAGGCCCTTAATGGAGAAAGGGTTGTATATTCTCTCTGTCTGACACGGGATATCTGTTGTGGAGTGATCTGGTCGATGGTGCTTGAAGTATTCGCCAGAGCTCTTGGGAAGCAGAAGCACACAGAACTGCTTTAGTGTTGTGCTGTGGCAGTCCAGCTGAGGAGCAGGACCAGGTGGGCCCTGGTTTTCACTCCACATCCAGAATGTGGCTCAGAACCATGCAGAAAAGAAGCCAGGAGACAGTTTTTTCTGCATCTCAGTCCTTCAGTGTGGAGCAGGGTGAGGGCCTTGTACCAGCAGGCAGTGGCCATCCAGGCAGACCTTGCCAACGGGACAGGTCATGTTTCTGCTGGAGTAGGTTATGGCAAGGGAGGAGTATGATGCAGTCACACCAGTATCCCTCCCTCAACAGCCTGGAGATAGCTGGGAGGCTCTCTGGGGAGGACAATACACAGAGCAGTTAGGAGAAGAGTTGCTCAAACCTCCTCTTTGGTCAGTAGGGTATGAGGATCTTGTCTCTGCAAAGAACTTGAGGCAATTTTCTTTGCAGGCCACGTAGCCAGCAAGCTAGCACTGCTTTCAGCCTTTGGTACAGGCCCCAACATGCTCCCCTGTCTGTCTTCCACTTACCCAGCAGAGTGTTAGCCCTGAGTTGGTACTGGAGGGTTAATAACTGAATTCTGCCTTTGGCAGTGGCTGAGCTTTGGGTGCTGGTGCTGGAGGGAGCAGGATTTGACCTTCCCACTCCCATGGTCTCTCACCATCTCCGTAACCAGCAGAGATCCTAACAAGAAGGGTTCCGCCCTTGTTCCCTGACCTGAAAGGGCAGGATGCTCCAGCACAGCCAAGCATGGAGCAACGTGGGTGTGCTGGGATCCAGGGCATTTGTGGGCAGGTCCCACCAGGGCAGCCAGGAAAGTCCTTTGCATGTGGGCTGGATGCATCAGTCTGCACCAGGCTTTGTGTTTGCATGTTGAAA
>VYXD01011409.1:179924-267736 GCA_013397195.1 Hylia prasina | reverse complement strand
GTCCCTCCTCGCGACCTGCCTCCCTTGCTTTTCCAGCACATTTTCCAGAGGTCAATCATCCCCTCCCCACCGCTGTATTGCTTTCCTGCCCCTTCCCACCTGCTCCATCCACCCAGCAGATTTTTGGAGCTGGAGAGCAGCTATGGAGGGGTCTTGTTGGGGGAACATGAGTCCAAGGGAGAAATTAATCCTGTCACGATTGTAGCTGAAATATTGGAAACACCATGTTCCGATCCAGCAGCTCTCGAAGAACCAGGGCCGAATATGGCACTAGCTATTTCTGGCCGCTGGCAGCTATTCCTGGCCTTGACCCCAAGGTCAGTCCTTTTTTCTCACCTCCTTTCCTGTGCGCTCGGGTGAGCTCAGTGCAGGGTGTGCACACTCAGCCAGCTATAAATAACAGCAGCCATGGATGACCCCTTGGAAGGGCTCCGAGTGGAAAGCATCCCCAGCTCTGCAGGCAGCCAAGGTCCTCTGCCACAGCCCAGCTGAGGGTGGTGAGCTCTGCCTTCCCAGAAGGGGTAATTGGGTATTTTCTGTGGGATTTTGAGTCCCAGAGCCCCACTCTTCCCTGTAAGCAGCCATTCAGACTTTCAGGCTGAGTGAGTGCTTATGGATGAGTTTATTTTTTTAATATTTCTTGAAAACCACTCCAGCTCGACTTACTGTCCTGCAAGACACCTGGGTTGAGATATCTTTTTCCTCCAGATTTCTTTTCCTCTGGGGGGTATTGAGCAACCCGGTGGATGTGGCAAGGGGAGTGTCCCGGCGGAGGCAGCTCCGCGGGAGCCTTCATGCCGCTACAGCCAGCCGTTTCCTCCGTGCCTTTCTCCTCCTCACTCGCCCTCTTTCCTTACTCGGCACTCGGATACACTCCCCTCCTTCCTCGCACTGTTTTTAGCCCTCCTTGTACTCGATTCCCATTCTCTCCTTGATGCTCCCTCAGCCCCTCTCTGCAGCTGGGTACCGTTTTGCTGTGCCAACACCAGCTGCCTTGTTTTTCTTGTGGTGCAGCAAATGTTTCTGCAGTGTTGTGGAGATGGCCGAACAAAAGGATCTTTTCATTTCAGCTGCGGGATGGAGAGGGACTGCGCTGCTGGCCTGAGAGGTCAGCGCTCAGGTGGCTCCCACGCCTACATCCAGCCACCTCGCCAGCCTGAGCACTGACCCCCCCATCCGTGGAGATGAAGGGAAAGCCTGGTGGTCTTGGGGTCACTCGGGGTTTAATTGAAAACACCCAGCTTGTTTTCACTTATTCCCCCCCCATGCCTCTCCTGCTGCAAAACCAGTGTAATTGGAGCAGGAAATTAAACATTTGAAGCGTTAACGTGATAATCTGCTGGTTTAGGCTTTGTGGGGGGCAGGGAGCTACAAGCTGAGCACTCTGCTGCCGCCATGGTGTGCAGAGAGGGAGAAGGGACATGATGCCAATGGGGTCTCCCCAGCACATCCCACACTTGGCCGACCTGGGGAAACCACAGGGAGGGCTCTTGTTCAGTTGTCTCTGCCTCTTAGTTACGATAGTTTTTTGTTTTTCCCTTGGTCCTACCTCCAATGAGGTAGCTGTACCTCATCCTTGCTGGTGGGATCAGGACTACTGCTGGTGTGTGGCTGCACCCATCACCTGTGATGAGTGTCTCAATGTTAGCTGATGCTGGGGGTACAAAGCAGTACCTATGCACATCCCACATCCCCAAGGCCATGGTTTAGAAGCATTCAGCTGCAGAAGAGAAAGCCCGAAAAAAATGTAAGCTTTCATAGATGCAAAAATTTCATGGAGAAACCAGCCCTTGAGTCCCTGGGGCAATAAACTATGGGGTAAAACAGTGTGGGAGGTTCAGGCTGGGTGCTGGGAGAAATGATCCTTATAGAAAAGATGGATAGATATCCAAACTGACTGCCAGGCAATTAAGTTGGGTTTTCCATCTCTAGAGGCATGGAAGAGCTGAGCAGATCCTGATCAGGATGACTGCACCAGGACGATCCTGGGTGCAGTGGAGGGTGCACTCCTCTGAAAGAGTTTGGGCACTAGGCAGGCGATGGAGAGCGGGTGTTCGCTCGGCTCCCCAGTGGTCTGTAAAGATCACTGGTATGATCATACTATGTTTTTTTAATTCCTTTTTTTCTTTTTAGGTCAGGCTTGGATTGTCAAATAGACGCTTGCATTGTAATTTTTTTACTTTAATAGGAATCATTTGTAGAGAGATCTGCTGAGCTCAGCATCCCGGCTAGAGCTTTTGCATTATGGAGAGTTGCTGTCTTTGCAGATGGATGAGTTTCAAGGATTTCTAAATACACAGGCCTATTTGTCTAAACAAAAGTTCAAATGTTGTTCAGTTCACTGGTTTGGAGCAAATGTCAAAGAGGCAGGACTGGGCTGTCACCACTAAACAAACCTCTGTCCCATTTTCTTTTGCGCTTTCCACAAAATCCTGCACAAATTTGGTGCGATCAGCTCATTTCTATTTATGGGGTGAAAAACCAATGTGGTGCAGAGCTGTGGAGTTTTTTGCTCTGCTTGAGCTTGTGAGCCTGTTGAACGGAGGAACAGTGCCACAATTGCTATAACCCCGTTTTCCTGTCCAAAAAGCTTTTCAGGGAAGAGACTGTGACCTTTCTTGAGAAGCATCGGAGTTTCTTGGCCTGAGGTGCTCAGTTGATGCTTTTCCCAAGGATATTAGAGGAAGATGAAGGTTGTCCAACATGCTCCCTTAACCTAGAACATGACCAGCATTCTCTCCCTCACCCATGTGGATGTTGTCTTACTTTTCTTAAATAATACTCCAAAATACGGGCTCTGGAGCCACTGGCTGGAGAAGTGGGACAAGTTCCTGCTTGTGTCTCATGGGTTTTAACATGCTGCAGGCCATGTGGAAAAAAAAAAATACAGCTGTTTGCTGACAGGGATGTCACCAGGAGATACCTTGGGGGTTAGTGTTTAACTCCTGCCCTGACCTTTGTCCCTTTTTTTGCTGCAGCTCTGAGGGTAGGAAGAAGAGAATGTGCTTTCTCCAATGACACTTGTAGC
This sequence comes from Hylia prasina, assembly GCA_013397195.1. NCBI lineage: Eukaryota > Metazoa > Chordata > Aves > Passeriformes > Sylviidae > Hylia > Hylia prasina. The sequence continues at coordinate 264,708 of VYXD01011409.1, read as the reverse complement.
GGAATGGTGAGATGGTATTTGGGTCGGGGCTTGTATATGTGCAGCTCTCTGTGTCAGCATGACGGATATGAAGGCTTCCAGAGTCCAAAGTAGGTATCATCTCCAGATACTTACTGGTGCCGATTGGCATGGAGAATCCTCTTCTTTCTCCACCTAGTCCTGTTCACTGACAGGCCAGTGGAGGGAAAGGATCATCCTTGGCTATTACCCCCTCATGGGAAGGCTTTGTGGGATGGAGATAGCAGCCTGGCGTGGGAGACAGGAGACCTTTTTCCCTGACACCTGCATATGGTGTGACTTCGGCACAGCCTCTCACATCCGGTGTTTTTTGTGTGTTTTCCGAGGCGTTTTGTGTTTGCTCCTTGGCCGGTGCTGGGAGGACAGGATTGGAAAGGAAAGGGATTTTCATACTTCATCTTTTTCTCACCGGGGCCTGAAACGTGAGCACCTCTGAGGCGTTGCCGAATGAGGTGGTAATGTGTTCATCAGCTGGGAAATCACCAGACCTCAGAAAACAGGGAGGGGAGAGATGGAGAGACACACCAGGTTTTGTGTCTGCCCCCTTGCTCCTGGGCAACTGTGGTTTTGGGATGCAGCTGGTGAATGTGAGGAGTGCAGTACTGAGGAGCATCCCAGTGGTGTTGGGAAAGCTGGGGATTCTACCTCAGTTTCCCCTCTGTGGGGAAGCAGCTGCCTTGGAGAGCTGTGTGTACATGGTAGTGATGTGCTGAGAGTGGTGCTCCTCATCAAGGGCTAAGGGAGACATGGGAAGAGAGAGGACTCCACTCATTAAATACCTAAATATGCCAATGTGGCTCTTAGGAGATCCTGCCTGCTGCAAGCCATGGGTTGACCCTTGCCTCTGTCCAGCCAGGAGCAACTTGCTGTGGCAAACTGATTCCTTTTTCCTGTCTGGATAAAGGTCTCAGCCATAAGACCTCCTGTTGACTGTGGTGGTGTTTCTATAGACCTTGGTGTTCTTTTTCACAGCATGACTCTTCCTTCACCCACTTCCAGTGCCACCACGCTTTTTGATTTTAGAAATCAAAGCACTTAATTTTTGTTCTGAACTCCCCTGATTGTGAGTCTACGGGATCTTTGGTGGTGGCACAAACCAAGACCTGGCTGTGCACCATGTGCTACTTGTGTAAATAAAGCAGCTTGGAGTCTCCTTTTTAGTTTGTGGACACTCCCATCCTTCCCATATTCAAGGAGCATTTGTCAGCTCCCTTTTTTTGCTCTCTGCACCACCTTCCTCTTCCTGTTCATCCACCTCCTTTGTAAATTAGTCTCAATCTCCACTCTTTCTCTGCATCTCATTGCTTTCATTGCTTGTCTCTGAACAGTTATTCTTTAGCGCTGACTTTTTTTTAAAATGCAGGATATCCAGGATTAATCAGAATGTTCCAGGTCAGGGTGTATTGTTGATTTACAGCATCACATATGATCCTGGGTCTTTATATATCACCTAACATTGTGTTTGCCATTTTAGCTGCGGCCACAGAGCAAAGGCTGACATCACTTTGCTGCCTGTTTTCAGCTAATTTAGGCCCCAGCAATGTATGTGATTAGTTCAAAATCTCCCTTTCAGCATGCTGTGCATTTATCATCACACCGTGCTTCCTCAATGCCTGGCACTGCCGCTCACTTTGATGGTCTACCCTATCCATCGTATTCTTGATTAGCCTAAATTGTATCATCAGCTGCCAGTTTTTCCTCCTCATTGCTCAGCCCCTCTTCAAAGCATTAATAAACAGATTATGGCATGCTAAGCCTTGTCCAAACCACGAGGCACAGAGACCTGGCAGTGCCAAGCTCAGTCCAAGCTACTTTGGCTGCTTAATAAATTCAGGGTGTGAGACAAGAAGAAGGTGATAGCAAAAGGGAAAAATCCCATGGTTTTGTCACAAGTAAAAGTGTTTCTATTTTCTGACATGCCCACATTGCTGCCCCATTCATTTTGTGAATGGCTTATGCCAGTCTGCATAACCAAATATGCTCTTAGTGTTAATACTTTGAAATGTAACCATTGTGCATTTAAATAGCAAGGGCCTTTTTAGGGGAATACTTAGGACTTCTGTTTCATGGGAGTAGCATAGTTTAATATGAAAAAAGTGTAGAATATTATTGATGTGCAATATGGTAAAATTATGGATGTGGACATACGCTTGCAGTTAGATCAATGAATGTTATTAATGTGTAAAGATATAATTTTTATGTTTGTTTTTTTTTTTCCCAAAGGGTTTGTGGTTAGTTTGTATTTTGAGCTTATTGATGAAAGAATAGTATTTATTTTGAAAAGTCAATGATTCAAATCAGGGCAATTTTTTTAATGGGCTGTAACTTGTAAGCAGCATAATAAATTTTCTTTGTCATTTGCAGAAGTATTTCCCTTTGTGCTCAAGATGAATGTGGCAGTCTTCAGGTCAATGGCTCCAGTTTTCTCTAAGGTAAATTCAGGAGGTGCTGAGCTGGCCTCTTCAGGGTGAAAGCAGCTTGCAACCAAAATCCTTTAAAATTTGCATTATTTAGGAAAGGAAGCAAGGGAAGAGTGATCACAGCCGTGTTCACAATTTTCCTAGGTGTTGCCCAAATTGAAATAAATGTAATTCCTAAAGTACATAGGAAATGTGGCAGAAATAGCACATCTGTGCTCTGGTTTGTAGCCTCACAGCTTCTTGGAAGCAGCTGCTGCTCTGACGCCTGCATCAGCATTAGCAGACCTGCACTTCATGAATGTCCCTTCCCATCTGCAATCAGGATAGGTGGGGTTTTTTGTACAGTGTGCCCTGGCAGTGACTTCTGATGTTTCTTTTTGAATTAAAATACCATGGGAGTTGTGTCTTGTGCTTGCTGTAACCAACTGTTTGATGGTTGTATTGAACAGCCTGCAGTTGCTGTTCTGGGTGGAAGAGCAGCTTGTTGCTCCCTTTTCACTTCCCTATTTATTTATTTTTTTTGTTTGTTTTGCTTAGAACCTCACTATGGAGAGGTTGGGAACTGTATTGCAGCTTGCCTGCTTCCAAAAAACTCTTTGAAAACTTCTTTGAAATGCTGGTTGGGAAGTGGAAGAGCTCCCACTTTTGGGGGCGCCCTACGGGTGTTGTGCCCTCTCTGCTGGCTCTGGCTTTCCTCTTATCTCAGGAAAGCTGTGTTCTTCATAACCCTGAGCAAGAGCTGATTAGAGATGGGAGAAGGACTTGGCTGGCTTTATTTGTGTCTTTGCATTGGTGGGACCAAATTTCTGCTCTGACTCTGAATTCAGCTTGGGTCCCTGCTCTCCCACTTCACTCCAGAGCTGTTGAGAATATTGTTCCTCCAAAACATCCATTTCTCCTTTTGGAGCATGGTGGTAACTTTCTTCTGCTCCTATTTTACTCAGTAAAATAGAAATTCTCAGTAATTTTTCAGTAGGATGAAAATAGATGAGGTCATTGGTGTCTATACAGGCAGATTTGGCCTCCATTTTCTGTTTACTAGGACTGCATTAGTTATGAATAATGGCGCGTCAAACTACTCGCTCCAAGCAATTTATTCATGGGATTTGGCCCTGCTTGCTGTCTGAGAGTTGCCTGCCAACAGGATCTGATTTTTCAAATACACTTACAAACATGCAGCCATTCGCCCAATCTGTTTGCAAATATATCTGAGCCTCTGGGTGCTCAGCCCTTCTCTCAAGGTGGCACAGCTGGGCTCCAAAAATCCCATCCTGGTGTTTGAATCCATGCATGGGCAGCGGCCATGTCCATTGAACCAGATAAAAGAGATGGAAGATGATAAGTCATGGGTGATTTTAAATAGTCTTCTTTCTCTTTTTACCCAAGGGAATGTCATTATGTGAAGCTGGCGGCACACACACAGTCCCAAGCCTTTGAGACAGGATTCCCTCCCTCCCTAACCCAGGAGAGACGGCAGCAATTTCTAGCTCACTTCTTGCCGTCTGGCAAATTTTATGTCTGATTTTTTGCTCTGTCACATCCCCACAGAATAACCATTGATTTATGTAGCGTCCAAGTCCAAAACAAATGCTGGATACCTGTATTCTCTCCAAGAAAGGGTGCTGCTCCTCAAGCTTGGATTAGAAAGCCAAAACCAAAGGGAAACCCCCACTTGCTGTGATGTTGGTGGAGAAGGGATAAAGCAGCCCACACGTGATGGGAGGCAACCATGGGCCAGCCCTGCTCTGCTGCTGGTAGGATGTGCCTCGTGCGCTGCTCCTCTCCCAGGCACTGCTTGCTTGATTGATTGCTTAATTTGCGCACCTCTGCGATAGCAACTGCCATGCAATGGCTCTTTTGTCAGGCTGCACTGAAGGATTTTATTCTTGGGAGACAGTTTAGGCTCCAAGATGCTTCCCAAGAATGCCTGGGCTGTTGTTCCCGTGGGCCATATTTGGAAATCCCAACTGTTTCTACTTGGCCAAAAGCACCAGTTGATTTTAAGGGATGTTTTGTTTGTGTTATTGTGCAAGTTTCTGGCCCCTGATGCTCTTGAAAGGAAAAAAAAAAAACCAAAAACAAACAACCAAACACCACATTCCCAGCTCACAAGACATTTGTACTAATTAAACAGCAGGGGATTTGCTTCACTTCACCACAGGTTTGGTTTCTAGGCTTCTGTCAGGCTTTTTGCACACAGATTTCTACAAACCTCATTAATATGGATGGTAGATGACATACAAAGTTGGGAGTTTTTCCTCTCGATGTTGGTGGCTACAGGCTGAAGATTAGCGATGTATTCCCACCACCCAGTCCCATTTCCTGCTGTTCCTGATCCCCTCCCTTGCCTCTACATGAAGGAGGCTCCTCAGTTTATTAGGGAGTGATTTATGCCAGGAGCCTGTCCAAGGTCCTTTGTACTGCTGCCTCTCTCCCTGGATATAGAGGGATTTTGGGAGAACTGCATCCCAGCCAAGACAGCAAGAAGGATGCACAGCCTCCCCTAGGTACCACACCACAACTGAAAATCTTAATAGTTTATTGTTAAATTCTGTAGCCACTGGTGAATTTGGGAATCCCCCTTTGTTCCAGGAAAGCAAAGCAGTCCCTGGAAAGCCACCAGCAGATTGGTCTTCAGTGATTCACCTCTGCTGCCGGCATAGCAGGCTGAGTGCCATGACAAGAGAACTCCCAGGAGTGTAATGGATGCCCTGACGTTCCTTGCAGTGTTGGGACCACAGACGCAAAGCTCCTGCTCCCCCCCGTTTGGAGCAAGGGACTAAATCCCTAAGCCTACATCAGGGCAAGTCCCTGCTTCTTGCTCCAGCAAGGTCTCTGATTTCAACTACAAATTCCCCTTCTTCATCCAAGAGATTCTCCCTGAAACACCCACCCCTTCCAAGGAATATGAGGATTTTTTTCTCTCCCCCTCCTATGCAAAATCACACAGTCAACAAAATCTTTTCCAGGACTAATCCTCAGCTGTGCAGGAGGACTCCTCCAGTCCTGCAATAGCAGGGGAGAGACAGATGTTCAGCAGATAATTAGTGCAGTTGTGCAGCGCCTTCCTGCTTGAAGCCTGGATGCCAGAGCCTCCTAGTAAGTTGCTGTGTGTCTGCCTGCAGTGCTTTGTGCTGCAAGACCTTTTTGAAACACCAGCACCAATGAGACCTGCTGCTTTAGGAGACATTATGCTCCCCAGAAAAGTCCTCTCTTACCCCAGTTCCCAGAGCCATTTGTCCTCTGTTATCCATGAAAGCATCACCGAGCCTCTCCAAAGTCTTTTTCCTATGGGTCATCCCCAAAAGAGGTGCTTATTTTTCCCTTTCGGAAGTTTTCTGATGTCAAGGGTTAAATTTTGGGACAGCACCAGCTCCTTCCCACTGAGGATAGCAGCACTGAATACAAAGGGAAGTGACAATTTCAGCACACGGCAGAGAAAACAGTGACAGTTTCTAGAGGTTTCATTTCTTAATTTCCATTTTTGAGTGGTTTTCAGAAGGAGCCAGAAAAGACATAGGCTGATTTTGGTTGAAAACCACAGAAGAGGAGTCCTGACTTCTGTTTGACAAATGAAGCTGGGTTGCAAACCCCTTGCAGAAACTGGGCTTTGTAAAAACATGTGGCTCCTTTCTATATTCTTCCATGGTGGTCCTGAGGTCCATCATCAGCTTGTTTTCTAGTAATCAGTTTGTGTGCGTGTGATGGCATCTTTTATAAAGCCATCACACTCCATTCACAGGGCACTGGAGTGCATCTGGGGGGTGTGACACAAGTCTGTCCTCACAGTGGGACTCCGACACCAACATCCAAGGATACCTGTAAGTAGCTGGCAGCCACAGGGGTCAGAGGTGCCCACAGTGTTAGAAGCCTTGCATCCTCCTACATGAGAGGTCCTAATGGTTGGAGTCAATGAGATAAAAGGTCTTTTCCAGCCTTTGCGGTTCTATGATTCTTGGTTCATGTGGCTTGTTCCCCCCTGACTGGGAGGGAGTGGAAATGGGGAATGCTGTTTCATTTTCCCAGGGCAGCAACATCACCCCCTGAGGATGCGCACCTGCATCCCTTCTGATGTCAAGAAGACCTGCCCAAATTTCCTCTGTGGCATTCCTCAGCTGCCTCTCCTTCCTGGACTCCATTTGATCTCAGACTAGAATATTTTGCAGAGCTCCTGCCCCTCTGATACCTGGTCCCCAGGTAAAGTGCCTGTAGCAGCTCATCATGGGTCTGATGAGAGCTGGAAGCTCATTACACCCAATGAAGGCAGCCTGGCACAGGGAAGAACTACACCAGGGCATGCTCTTTTAACATGCTCTTCATCAAATTTAGTGCTGTCTTTTAAATCTTGGTCATTTATACAATAGTACTGCTTGCTTTCTGTGTGCTCATGGGGTGGGGATGACCTGAGAGGAGGCTGGCCATGTTTGGCCCCAGTAGTTGGAGCAATTTGCGGGTCAGTGAGTGGAATAGCAACTGGAGAGCCCAAAAATGGAGCCAAATCATTTATCCTTCCTCTGTCGTCCTCTAGGCAGCTTTGTAGCTTGCTCAATATTCACTGTGCAGCATGAACTGACTGTTCACAGCACCTAGTGCTGTAAGATTGTCTTTTGGGATTTTTCTTTGTTTAAAAAGACCCCTCTTTCAATGAAAAAAAGGGCAGCTTTTGATGCATGTCATTCCTCCCTTCTTGCATATGTTCATTTTTGATTCAAGCACACAGTAGAAACCTTTCTTCCCTTGCAGAGCAAAATCCCCTGGAAAAGAGCAGAGCCTGCTTATGTGCATTTATTTTTACTGGATCTTGAAAGAATTTGTTACTTAAAAGGAGAGAGGGGGGAAAAAAAGAGTCTGTTCCTGATTGAGACCACTGAGCATTACTGTGATAGGACCAAAACTAATAAAGTAGCAAGCAGCTCTAACCTCAGCTTAATTAACACGTCATCAAGATCAAGTGTGTGGAGAGGTAACAGCTCAGTGTCACCGTGCCTGGCACAATGCTCTTATGGGTGAACTGAGACGTGTGGTGACCCAAGAAATGCATCACAATTTATTTCTTATTTGAGTGTTTATCCTTTAGCCCAAATGTAACCTAAGTAATCTTTCCAGGGGAGACCTGCAGCACTTGTAGCAATTTTCCCGTACGAGTAGGAAGAAATGAGTATTTGTGAGAAGGGCAGCATGTGATGAGGGAAGATTTGCACAGAAGTGCAAGCAGGTCCAGATCTGGATCCTCGGCTGCTGAGAGCAGTCAGGAAAATGGGAGATGACTGAAAGCTTTTAGTGCCAGAGCTATTTGTTGACATCTGAGGCAGATCGCTTTCTGATCTCATCTCCCCTTGTGCTGGGCTTGGAACCAGAAGGAGAGGTAAATGGGTCAAGATTCCCGGGGGAGTAGTGAGAAGGGCCAAAAAGCAGGCGTCCACAGGGGGAAAACAGTCGATTTGGCAGGTCTGGAGTTCATTGAGAAGTTATTGCTTTGGAAGGTACAGGAATATCTGTTGGGAGTCATAGAAGAGTTATTGGTGTTGGAAGTTATGGTGTAGAATTATGGTGGAGGATATAGAGACCCTTATAGGAGCTCAGCAAACCTGTGAATCCATCTATCTAAGCACCCTCAATTCCCACTGAAATCCTCTTGGAACAATAATAATCATTTAACAAAGGAAATGGTTTTTGACCCAGACAACTAAATGCATTTCCGCTTAGTGCTTCCCAGCCCTCGCCTAATGCTCAGCCGTGTGTTGAGGTTGCCTGTTATTTTCCCAGACATCAAAGGCTTTGAAGGAAAAAAAAAAATGCAACTGGGGAAAAATTGATCGTTTGCCATGGAAATCTACCCTGAAAAGAGCAGTCTGAAGAACAATTAGCCAGAGGTATGCAAACAGATTGCAAAAGAAAACATGACTGGGGAGGATTCCCCTGGGAGAGGTGGTGCAGTGCCCTGCTGGTATAGGAGTGGTTAAGGAGGATGAGGGCATTGCAGTGACATTAATGTCTCCTTTAATCAGGTTTTGTTAGGATGGGTGGTGGAGGGGGATCTGCTCCAAAGGAGTGCTGTCAGGAGGGAATGGACGAAACCTGGGGCTTTGCTCTGCCTTTGGAATGCCAGGTCCTATCTATACAGCAAAAGCCCAAAGATCAGCATGCCCTGGATGGAGGGACTGATCTGCTATCCTCTCTTCTTCAACTGGGGAACTGGGGCTCTGAAGTGATTTTTTTTACTGCCTTTCCTGTAACAGGAGGTGATGGTACCCACACACGGCTGCTGCTGAACGTTTCTAGCACGGACACATACCTGCACCAGCTCTCCTTTTATGAAGCCTCTTTTGGATGATGAATATTTAAAGCTAAATGATAATTTTGCATCATGAAAACTCACTTTCTACCTGTAAACTGCAACATCATATCTTCTTGACAGTGGAGTGGAATGAATCCAGCCTTGTATGGTTCTGTCTGCAGAAGATGTTGTGAGCATCTGGGAAGGACCTGAGTTCCCCTGCAATGCCAGTGCCATGGGGCCACATGCAATCACTGAGTTTATTTTGCCATTGCAATCTCGTTCCTTTATTTTTTTGTGTGTATTTTGAACTAAAGAATGATCGTTCTGAGAAGGGATCAATAGCTCAGCCGAGTGTTCAAGTTATTAACTCACAAACAAACAGTGTCAGGGCTGATGGGAGAAGGAAGAATGTCAATTTTCTGTGCAAACGTTATTGCGAGGAGCCAAGGAGTGTTTTATTTAGCAAATCAGGGCTACAGGAAACTGCTGTTCCCGTGCTGGGAGAATGGAGAGAGTTGAGGAATCAAATTATGTATCTGGTAAAGTGTCTCAGGGGTGTTAACCTTCAGGCTGAGGGTCAGCCTGAAGGGACCGGGTGGGGTAGGATGTCATGTGAGAAGGATTCCTCTCTTTTCTTGTTCATCCATCCATCTATCTTTGCTCCCTCCAGTGAAAAAGCTCTCTGCTGAATCTTCTCTCTTCTCTCTCCTCAGTTTTGATATGTTTGCCTACACAGGCTAAGGACGTGAACCTGTCCTGATTCTTCGATAAGAGGAAAAAGAGCTGTTCTGTTCAAGCTATCCTCCATTGGAAATGGCAGATAAAAAATGGGGAATCATCCACTCAACACCCTTAGGGCTACCCACAGAGCAGAGTGTGTGTCTTACCCTTCTTTGAATCTTCATCCTCCTCTTGCCTAGAACGGTGTACCAGTACTTTACATCCTCTCAGATCATTTCAATTTCATTGCCTTGTGCCCACAGAAAGAGTGGCAGAGGGCTGGAGGGCCAGACTGGCAGCTGGGGCAGTCCCAGGTCTTAGCAAATCCAACCATGCATTAGAATCTTTGAAGTCCCAGCCCTTTTCCCCTTTTATGTCCCATGTCAGCAGTGATCCAGTATGTAAAATGTATTACCAAGGTCGGAGTGTATGCTTTGAAATCTCAGCTGCCACAGAGGAGGTGGCTTTGCAACACATAAAATGTAGTTAATGTCTTGCCACATCCCAGACTTGCAATGTTCCATGCAGTATGCTCTCTTGCCTGATGCTTAGGAAATACATGAGGGAAAAAACCCCTCTACTTCATTGCCCTGCACTCAGGTTTGTCCTGCTGCCAAAAACAGAGAGTGTGAGGTAGGATTTCTCTGATGTTTTGGTGTAGATCTCTCCTATGGAAGTTTTTGCAGTGAGTGTGCTGAGCCCTTATCTTGCAAGGGTGTCGCTGAGACACCAAAGGGCACTGGGAGGGCTACAGCAGGGAAAACTTGGGGCTGCCTGCTCAGGTTTAATGCGTTCCCCTATAAGCTTCCAAAACCTAGTGTTAATGTGGGGCAGAGCATGTGACAGTGCCATCCCTCTGCCCTTTTCTGCAAGTCAAGTTAGATGCTGATTTTGGTAAGGCAGTGCTCTGCTCTGGCCCAGTGTGGGTGCAAAGGGTGGGAGGGCTCCTGCCCATCTAAACCTCCTCATTTTGCACCACCAAGATCACTGCTCTCCTTTCCCCTGGTTAAACCCTACAAAGGGCAGGTCCTCAGAAAAAAAGAGCCTGATATTTTCAGGGAGTGTGCAGCCACTTTGCCTTTACAAGCCTGTAACAATAGGGTGCGAAAGAGTCTTTCTATTGCCGTGCAGCCATCTGACATTTAAGAAAAAAATGTGCAACTGAGGCAAACATCTTCCGGATGCATTAACTCAGCCCTGCATGATCCTGTTCTTGTGATGCCTCTATTTCCATGATCCTGTGAGGGTCTGTGGTTATACTGTGTAAACTGCTGCCCACTGAAAGGGGTCTGGCTGCAGTGGTGCATCACAGCCTGGGAGCTTTCTTTCCCCCAGAGAGCAGCCAGCCAGTTTTTGGGATGCACGATTGTACAATCCTGATGCTTTCTAAGTGTGTAAGGCAGAGGGTGCTCATGGACACAACCATTGTTCCTTTACTTGCTGAATCACATCTCTCAAGCTAGATTTTTAGGTCTTGATGTCCCAGTTGCTGGAAGCAACAGATGCCATGCCAAACCTGCTTGGCTGCACAATTGTTCCTTTACATACCCTTTGCTCACACATGTGTACATCCCAGGCATATTCCTGTGAGTGTTGCAGTGTCTTACAGGCTGATGAAAAGGCTTTTCCTCAGTTAGAGGTAGAAAAAATAGTGAGGGGTGGCATTGGGTTCGCATCCAGTAAACTTCTCCCAGTGCCGGTTTGCTGTGCAACATCATGCTGGGTTCCTGTGAGGAAGTGCATGAGGTGCCTTGCTGAGCAGCAGTCATGTCCCAGAAAGCAGTTGTCTACAGTTTTGTGTTGCATTTCTCACCCGTAACAGCTCTTCTCTTCAAACACAATTTGGTAGTGACTTTCTGCTGTGCACATTAGGTCCTCTGACACAGCTCTCTGACAGCAGAGTTCAGGGTGGAGAGCGGTGGTGGATTGCAGGGCACAAGAAGATGTTTGAGGAGGCAAAACAGCACAAGCTTTGCCCTTGGATGAAACAAAAAAATCTGGCCATAAAGTCCAGTGTTTTATTCCACATACATCAATTCCTTTAAAAAAAAAAAAAAATTAAAATGAATGAGCCCTTCATATTTTTGCAGAGCTCTGGTCCCAATCAAATAGCTGGACTGGGAGAAGCATTAGAAAATGGGGGAACAATCTCATGTTAGTCCATTGGGAAAGTTAATAGACATTTTCCATCCCAAGTTTGTAGGATCCTGGGATTTTTGCAATAGCTGTTTCACTTAAACCACAGCTCTGTGCATTGCCTTGCTCAAACTGACGGCTCCTTCCCCTCCAGCGGCCCCGCTTGTCTCATTAAAGCTCCCACCTTTCCGCCGCTCAACTGAAAATCAACAAAGGGAAATTTAGGCTGGATATCAGGAACAATTTCCTCAAGTTGACTGTGAAAATGCCTCCAGGGAGGAGCAGCGGAGGCTTCTTGCCTGCAGTGTTTAATGGGTTTCCCATCTAGGTGTGGGAGGGAGAGCAGCCCGTGCTCGGAGCCGTCCGGAGAATGCTGGGCATCCCTGGCTGCGGGCAATGGTCTTGCCCTTCTTTTGATCATTTCCCTAGGGAGAAGCAGAGCAGGTGTTGCTGATTCTCCATCCTTACTGCTCTCACCCCAACGCTTCAAGCATGTCAGTGCAGTGGATTTCCCCATTAATAAACCCTGAGATAACTCCCTGCCTGGGACAGCAACTGAGGCATATTTGACTTGAAACAGCATGTGCTCACTAGCTGTCCAAAAACTGATTTCAGGTGAGAGTAACTCCACACTGGAAATAGAAGGCTCCTTCCTTCGATGACTCATATTCTTTCAGCATCTCATCCTTGTCCCCTTGTTTGCTGGATGGGGTTTCACTCAAAGTTTTTCTGTCCCAGGTCAGCTTGGCTTCTCTTGGCTCTTTGCTGTGTTGGGGTGATCCTGTGTCTGCACTTCTGGGTACTGCTGCTCTGTTATTTATTGTATGGGTAGGAAAGTTTTCAAAATGGAGTGTGGTGTCCTGCTCCTCGTTCAGTGTCCTCACAGCGAGTGCACAGGGCACTGTCCTGATTCCTGGTATCACCACATGGCACCTTCTCTACAGTCCCTAAGGAACAATCTCTGGAGAGGGTCCCAAGGCATTCCCTTCCTGGGGGGGCTGGTTGTGGCATGTCATCATGTTGGAATTTAATTTCATGCTGGACTTTTAAACTAATTATTTTAATCGGAAATGCTATGTCTTGCTCCAATCCTCCTTCACCAAACAAAGGGGCAGGGAGAATTGAGGAGCTGCTGCTTTACTGAAGCCAAGTCAGTTTGAATGAGCAAACCATGGTTTCCTGGAGGGAATGCTTGAGTTATCATGGAGGATGCTTTGGGGCAGAGGAGGCCTGGAAAAGAGCAGGCATAGGCAGGGCTGCCATTTCTGGATGGCGGTGCAGGTAGAAAGTGCTCACAGATGAGAGGTTCTGAATCAAAGTGAAGCAAACATCCTGAAGAGCTAAGCTGAGGGGTCAGCTTGCAACTCAGACAATGTGAGAGATGGGAAGAAGAGGAGACAAGGACGAAACAAAGCCATAAGAGGAATTAAATCCTTGCTCAGACTCCTGCAGCATGTTGGAGGACTTCTTGGAGATCAGTGGTACAGAGAAACAGAGAACTTAAGCATCCTACAAGGATATTTGATCTTATATTGAATCACTTTTAGCCTGGAAGCCTAGTACATGGAAAAAGACAAAGATCTCATAGCATCTCATCATGTCGTTGCTGTTGAGGGAGCTTTTAAAGGAGAAGAAAGCAAATTTATGGTGTGAGAGGGAGATCAGAGTTTCTGCAGTCCGTGTTCCTCATGGTGCCATGTGAGTATCTTATGGCTGCTTGTGGGCATTCCCCTTGCAGATACCTTGTGAGGCCTTACATATGATGGAGAGAGAAATCCCAGGACTTCTGGGGACCACCATTTCAGGGTGTTGGCAGGTAGTATCCCACAGTGATTTTTCTGGGTCACATGTCCTTTCTTTCCCACCCTCCCTCCACAGCTGTTGTTGAACAAATGCAGAGGAGGACATTTAATCCTTTCTTTGAATAATTTCATAACCTAAGGCTAAAGGCTACAGATGAGCATGGCCTGCGGGGGACAGGGAACAGTTGAAGGTCCTCGTCATTGTGACAGGAGATGGCGTCAGTGCAGCAGCCGCCAGGCTGTTTTAAAGCAGAACCCTCTCTAGATAGCTTTTAAAAATGTACGTGATATCTCACGAAAACATGGTCGAGGTGTGGATTCCAGCTGTGCACTTCAGAGATTTCCGATCTTTTGTTTCCCGTGCATGAACCCAACGCACTAATCTGCAATTTGGTTCTGACTCTGCTCTTTGCTCCAGCCGGTGGAGCTGTGCCGGGAAGTGGGACGCCACGTGTGACCCGCAAGGGCTCGTCAGAGAGCAAGCCAGGAGCAGTGAGGGGGAAGGGGAGTATGTTGGGCTTGATTTGTATGGCTCAGTTTGCAGAATGCTGTCTTCCCGTGCAGGACTTCTGGAAAATGGGACATCATCTTGGATGCTCTTCTAAAGGCTGTGCATCCTTGCCGTAACCTGCTGCCGTCACAGAAGACGAACAGTGTCAGGGATCTCCTGGCCTGCACCCACATCCCAGTTCTCTGAGGAGACACTGGTCAGAGTCTTGCTTTTGGTGCAAAGATGTGCCCTGAAACTTCAGGCTTTGGGCAGCATCCCATGAGGGTATAGTTGTCACTGATATGAGTGCAAGCAGGCCCTGAGTAGGGGCAGAGCTGGTATAGAGCCCATTTTCCTTATGAATCACAGAGGACCAGCAGGATGGGGGTACATCTCTAGGCCTTTCCTCTATTGGCATTGTCCTTAGCCCCTCCAAGATGGGTCCCAGGGGTCTTTGCCCTCCTATGCATAGGAGCTGCATGGGCACTCCCATGGCATCACTGGGGAGACTCACAAAACAGGATGAAGACCTGCAGCCCAGCACAGGAGCCAACACCAGCAGGATCCATGTCAAGCAGTCTGGAGCCAGGATGTACCTGGGCAGCTGGGAACAGAAGCCTCAAGAGTTTCTGTGGAAGAGGAAGCCACAGCCATGTTACACCGGCAGGGCTGTTCCTGTAGCATTCTGTGGGCTGGGAGCAATTCCCTTTAGGAAGCCCAGATGCAGCCCTGCAGCCTTTCCCCACACTTCCTTGATTTTGTCACTGACTCCAGCAATGTGAGGGTTTCCCTCATGCCACGAATGCTTGTTTTGCAATGGAAGTGACATTTGTTTCCTGCAATGACGACACTTTGCCCTTCCAGAGCCAGATGAATTCTTGCTAATCCTCCCTTCCGTCGAGTCACACATTTTTTCTTCGTTCTGCTCCTAGACCACAGCGCTTCGCTAAGCGTCACAGTCAGCAGCAGGTAATTTAAGCACACATCTGCTTGCAATCTGGGAGGAAGGAGAGAGGCAGTTTGTCTTTGTTAGAAACCTGGCGGTCATGGCTCTTTGCTTACCTGGTGGCACAAAGACTTTTCTGTGGCTCTGTGGGGGCCAGGTGGGAACGAGGGGTGAGCTAGCATGGTGACACGGTGCCTGGCTGTGATCCCTTGCCTGAGGGTATCTTTGGGCATGTCCAGTAAGGGTTGATGTGCTGCATGACCCAACTTGAGTGCTGATATCTGCCGAGTTTGGCTTCCTCATCTCTCTTCCCTTAGGTCCCCCTCTTGTGACTGCTGGACTTTCAGCCTTCGCCAGTGAAGGCCTGCTGTCCTGCTGGCTGATGGCACCCAGGTTTGATAGACCTGGAGTCAGTGCTCAGATCTGTGCCCTTATTTCAGGAAAACTCTGAGGTTTTGGTCCCATCTCTATGGAGGAAACAGGGAACACTGGATTCACAGGAGGAGGTTGGAGCTATTGTTGGCGGCGTGGGGGGATTAAATAGCACAAGACTGTAGGAAACCAAGGCTTGTCTCCTTCCAGTGCTTCAGGTAAAACTTATTTCAGCAAATCCTCCATCCCCTATCGCTATTCTCTCTCTTGGGTTTCCTCTCAGTACACCGAGCGGCTTGGTTTATTTTTGGAGCTGCTCAGTCTCCACTGGCAGGACAGACATGCCAGAGCATTTATGTGTCAGAAAGGCTGAAGGTCTGCGAATCAGGATGTAACTGCTGATTTTCCTGGGGAAACGAGGACTTGTCCCTATGTTTTTCCAAGGAGCTGTAGGAGTGGAGGGGTGTTGAGATGCTACCATGAGAGATTTGGGCTGTGGAAGGATGCTGCAACCCTGAAACACTCCTCACACACCCCTTGCAGCCCCGTCCTTCCCTGTTCCAGTCCCTGCGACTAGTTTTTAAATGCACCGGTCTTTCTTCATGTTTTTCTAAGTTTAGACTGCTTGCCTTTTCTCTCAATGTCCCAAAACAGCTGCTGAATGAAAGGCAATCTTTTTCTGATATTCAATACCATAAGAAGGAGTGATTTGAAAATGTGTTGATTCCTTGGACTGTGGGAAAAAGACCTGTACTGCTGGCAAAACTGGGCTGAAAAGTAATGTGGGTTTTTTCAGGGTGGTTTTTTTTTTTTCTTTTTTCAATAGGTTCATGGAAAAACAACTCATATTTCTTCATTGCTTTGAATTTTCCCTGGAGGATTCTAAGGGGCTGAAGTCTTGTATTTCTATACACTTGTTTGCAGAGACGGCAAAATACAGTGGATTCACACAAAAGCCTCAGATTTGGCAGTATTGGAAAAAGGGGATCTGCGTAATGCCCCAAAGCATCATTCTTACAGCCCACAAAAGCCAGACATCCCAAGGGGAGCCCAATGCCAAAATTAGCTGAATTCACAGCCACATCAGTGGGGTGAAGTGGCTGTCCAGCTGCCAGGGCTGGAGGAGCTGTGCTTCCTGGCCCTTGCCTTGACACAGATGTTTTGTGTCACACTGGAGTCCATTGGCAGTAGCGCAGGGGCTTTCCAATCCCTTTGCCTTCAGGGCATCCGTGAGGGTATTGCTCCCACCATCAGGCTTTACCCTGCAGGCTAAGTGTGGGGTGAGAGGCTGATACCCAGGCTTGATCCAGATGCTGCACTGCTGGCTGTGCGTGGGCTTCCCTCCACCCAGACAGCAGCCTCAGGTCCCCTAAAGATTGCATGTTTGAGATATGTGTAATATTAGTCCACGTAAATCACATCAAGCCCACAGTTTCCAGCACTGCTGGCCTTGGCTCTTGCAGACTGGCTTGCTGTCACTCAGCCACGGGCCGTGTAGGTTAGCTTAATGAGGAAGCCAGACTAAGATGAAATAATTAATGCAGCTGTAGGAGTCTTTGGGGAATTAGGGAGCTGGCCCAAATCTTCCTCCCCAGCCAAAGCACTCCAGGCCTTTGAGAAGGTTCAGAAATTCTCCATTTCCACTGGGTGCTGAAGGTGGGTCTGTGGTCTTTCCAACCCAGGATGTTCCTGGCAGGTCTCTGAATCAACTGCATAGGCATAGAGATCTGGACTGGCTTTAGGGCAGCACCTGGGCTGGGGCTGTGGGCAGGAGGCATTGTGGGGGGTCACAGGTGTTTTGGGAGGGTCAGACTCCCATGAGAGGAGTGAGGAGAATGGTGCCAGGCTCTGGAGGATGCTCAGTGCTTGAGATGCTCTTGTTGGGTCCAAGAGTGGGGAGATGAGCCAGAGACCTCTCACTCAGGGCTTTCCCTGCTCCACCAGTGCAAATGGGCACTGACAAGGGGAGGCACCCACTTGTGCTGGGGTCCTGCTGCTCAGCACGAGCCCAGATTAAAGAAAGTTTATTTAGTAAACCCATTCCAGGATAAAGCTTTTGATTTATAGGCGCCCCAATAGCGCTCCAAGGAGAACTTGTACAACTTTAACTGCATTTTCTCAGCATCACACCAGCCCAATAAAAGAGAGTTCATATGCGCTGCACAAATTCTCACTTCCAATATAAAAAAGGTTTTATGAGACTGGAAATCTCAGTGGCTCTGCGGGGCCGGGTGTATTGGCGGATACTCTGCATGACAGACCCTTGATTCCTCTTTGAGTTGTCAGACTTCAGTAGCATTTACAGCTATTTAGCTATCAAATTTTATGTGCAGCTCTGAGAGAAATGTGTCTTTTAAATACTGCTCTGTCTCATAAACAGCAGTCTGTTAAACCATGTCAATGGTACAAGCAGTTTGTGGAGTCCTACAATGCAATCACCTACAGGTCCGTTCATTACCTGAGCAGCAAAGTGCTGAACAACTCACCAAGTTATTTTTTTGAGCCAGTTGTCTTGGCTGGGGATCAGCTTGCCAAGCAAAACCTGGTAATAACCATGCTCCAGCAGCCCATATTCGGGTCATGTTTTAGGCAGAGCCTCGCTTGGTGCTCACTCAGACAAGGATCTGGTGTTAGTCACCTGCTGAATGGTTATATTGAGAAGCCATCAGCAAGCTCACATCCCTGATTTTCCAACCCAAAACTCTGAAGCTCAGAATCCTCTCCCTTCTACAGAAAGACTGTTTGGTCTTGTCTTTGTTCCTCCTCCTCAGAGAAGGAGCTGGAGGCAGGATATTTCCAAGGTCCTGTCCTTGACTTTGGCCATAAAAAAATCCCTTCACTGCCCCTTCAAACTTCCCCCAAGGACATCCCTTTCCTATTGCTTTCCCCTCTGTGCTTTTCCCAGCCATGGTTCAGGGGAACAGTATGTACCACATTACATCTCCACTCTATTTATTTGGTGACCCAAGCTGAGCCTGCTTGTGTCAGATGAGGAACAGAAGCTTTCTTGCCCTTTTTGCCGATAGTGCAATCCAGTTCCAATGCTGGGATATAATTTATGGACTCTGAGCAACAGGTTGGAGCTGAGCCAGACATGAGCTTTCAGACTCTTTTATTTTATTCTTTTCTTTTTTTTTTTTTTAATTATAATTTTAGCATAAACTGGTAACTCTATTGGTGCGTTTTCAAGCTTGCGCCTCTTAGAAGGTGCAGACAGCATGGAGAGCCCAAGCTTTGGATGCCTTCACCCCAAGACATGGGGTAATGAACACTTGGATTCCTAATTGCTGCTGTGNATCTGCTTGTCAGCGCTCTTCTCCCCAGCTCCTCTCCCCGCCAAGTCCCAGGGAGCGGTGCGCACACATGCAAAGCGCCCATGCACGCAGGCTGCGTGCTGACGGGCTTGGCCGCTCGTTAATCACTTACTGGTGTCATGTGAGGCGGTCCCCGCAGAAGGAATTTTGGAAAAGGGACAGACAGCCATCTCCTTGGTCTCCCCTTCATCAGTGGGGTTGAGCTGAGCACAGGATCTGGCCCTGACACACTGCAACCCCGCGGTCTCTGTTCGTCTCCATGCTCTGTGTCCCTCTCTGGGCAGAGAGTTCATCAGATGTGTTCACCCAGATTTTGTTTTCCAGTATTTGAAACAAGCACTGAGCAGGTCCATCCCCCTCAGAATTTGTGGGGATCTTCATCATATGTAATTTTTCTTGGCAATGGCATACTCATCTGTCCAACGAGGTAAAAAATGGCCTGGGAAAGCTCTAGTCCAGAATCCTGCCCTGAGCAGGGTGAATACTGAGTGTGGACCAGTTTACTTTGTGTATTTGGCTTTTGAAAGCCTCCAGGCTTAGGTCCTACAACCTGCCTGGGTTCATCTTCCAGCAGGTGACTGTAATGAGATTATGCTTTCCTTATAGCAAGCCTGAGCCTCTCCTGTTGCAGCTCGTGCAGCTCATGCCTGTTGTTTCTCATTTTCCCACCATGGAGGAAACATCTCCGTCTCCATCATCTCAGTAATCTCTAGGCAGGTGCTGTCAGGTTGCTGTTCAATCCTTCCAAAGCCATCATTTTTACAGGCTATGCAAGCCCTGTTTTATAAAACTATCTTTATCCCCATGTGCCTCAGCCTCATCACCACCCTTCAGGACTTGCTGGAGGTCAGCATTGCCAATCTTGAACCACAGCCCCAAAACTGGGCACAGTGCTCCAGATGTGCTTTAAGGACATTTTCTTTTCTGTTTAATCTTTTTCCATAGTGAATCTTACAGACCCTGCCTAGGCATACAATTGGCATCAAATTTCCCCTTTCCAATTGGTATAGCTTGCCAAAAAATATGAAAATTAATGAAGTCTGTGTGTGTGTGCACGCTAGTGTGCACACTTATTTAGGCATGGTTCCTGTTTTGAAGATTCAGTAGAATTTTTTTGATTAATACTTTTCACAAGTGTCTCTAAGAACTACAGTTTGAGCCCTGCACAAAGGTGCTGCTCTGTTCAGACACTCCTCTGCAAACCCTGCTGGAGCTGTGCCCTTTTCCTGAGCTCTCTTTGACTTTGCTTCTACAGAGACAGGTTTCTTTTCCAATCTCCTCTCCTTGCCCAGGGTTTCTCCTAATTTGTGCTCTGAATTTTTTCTGCCAGGAAGCTTTTTTTGGGGCCAGTCAGAATTGCTCCAGCAAGGCTGGTACACTCTGTACTGGGAGGCGCTGGAGCTGTAGAGAGCAGATTGGTAGGAATGAGGGGTGCAGACAGAGGTGGAGAAAGGGAGCACAAATGCTTTAGGAAAGGTCAAATAAAGTTGGGGTCCAGGCAGGCTGCACAGCAGGAGGCAGAGGTAGGGTCTTATAGAAAGAGGGGGACTCAAGGAGGGGAAGGGAGAATTTGCTGGTGGTGAGCATTCCAGTGAGTGGGCAAGAAGATGCTCAGTGTGAGCTTGGCTCCTTCCAGCAGAGCTCACTGGCATGTTGCAGAAAAGCCAATGCTGCTGAGACAGAAGCTGAGGGTGAAAGGGAGGGAGTCAGCAGCACAAGGGGGAGAAATGAGGGACCAAACAAACCATGGCAGTCATCGCCTTGCTGGGCCAGGCTCTGCTCTGTGGCCACAGTGAGTATTTTCAGTCTTCCTGAGTTTTGCAGAAGGGCATTAGCTAGCGGATATACCCAGCCCAGGATGAGCCAGCTCCACGTCCCTGGAGTGGAAAGCTAGGGTGTGAATTGAAACCTCTTGCTGGGCCAGGGAAGCAGAAGTCAGGCTCCCACTCTCCATCCAGGAAGCATCAGAACGGGCTCAAGCAACCGGAAAGCAGCAAAACCAGGGGCAGAAATCTGTTTCTCTGCATTTGCTGCTCATCTGTGGCTCTATCCTGTGGCGAGCGCAGCGAGATGATGAAGACGAGCAGATCTGACTCTGGCTCAGTTTCTCTTTTGTTCTGCCACTGACTTCTCTTCCAGAACGAGGGGGAAAAAAAACCCCAAATCACAAACAAACAAACAAACAAACAAACAAACCCCCAACAACAACAACCAAAAAAAAACCCACAAAAAAACCTCAAAAACCAAAAAAACAAACAACAACCCACACCCTGCAAAAAAAACCCCCCAAAACAAAACAAAAAAAACAAACCACCAAAGCCAGAAGGGAAGAAGCCCCTCTTGCATGCTGCACCAGCGAACCCTCGTCATCCTGTAGCAGGAGGCCAGCACACATGAATATTCCTATGCAATATGTGCAAGTGATGAGCCCCATATGCAGGCCTTGGGAGAAATTAAATGTTTTCTACTGCATTTTCCAAAAAGCCTTTCTATCAAAGTGCTTGGTAAGGAGCCAAAAACGCCCCAGCTTTCGTGGCCCCAGCTGGTTGACACTTCTTTATTATTTTATTTTTAAATGCTGATGAATATTTTCTAATTAAAAAACAAGCCCTCCCCTAAACTGAGTCTTGCCCCAGTGGATGGAGTGGAGCCAGAGAGATTGGGAGGGGGCTGGAGGCCACTGGGGATTCTATGGCTGCTCTTGGCTGATAATTTTCACTTCCTTCAGTGCTGGAGCTTGCAGGAAGGGTCCTGAGACAAAAGGCACACGTGGTTCACATCTGCCCTGCCATGCCTGGTGGAAGGCAGCATGCCAGGCAGGGGTGGCACCCTGGTTCCTGCCTGCTGCGTGGTCCCCGAGAGAGGGGAGGGATGAGTGCAGGCTCCAGGCAGGAGATTTGAAGCACACCAACCTCCTGGGGTGGAGATCACTGTGGTGGATCTAGGCAAGGGGATTTCCAAGTCAAATTTGGCATTGCAAGAGCTGTCATTCATATATTGGTTGCTTTTCCTGCAAAGGTGAGAAGGAGCAAAGCCATGGTGTAATTTTAGGGGTGGAAGAGATTTTAGGGGTGGTTGCTGGAGGGAGAGGGAGCCTGAGGAGAGACAGAGAATGAGACTTGATGCTGGCACTTGAGCACATGATCAAAAAGTCTTGATAGTTTTAAGGCATGTGAATGTAGTGCAGATTGGAGAGGGGCTGACCTATCAGGGGCATTAAAAGGAGATTGGAACTGGTTCTGTGGACTGGAAGGTCAGCACAGCCCAGAGAGTCCAGGGTGATTGTGCAGAGAGTGTGGGGCCAAGCAGAAGAAGCATCAAGCACTCCTCTGCTTACTTGTGGAGTCTGGTAGCATGGCCAGATCTCCAGTACCTCCAGACTCACAGCCCCTGGAATTGCCCTAGCATGAAGAAAGACCTGGATCTGTGCTCCTAGGATGTGAGTCTTCATGGCAGATCACAGAGGCCACTGCATTCATTTTCAGTGTTTGGCTTTGAGAGCTTGCTCGTGGAAAATGTGTCTTGCTGCAGGAATACTGGCAGAACTGTCCATACCTCCAACCTCCTTTGTGACAGCCACGTGGCTTGAGAGTGGGAGCTCACAGGGCAAAGTTCAGGGAGTGGAGAAAAAGGCTTCTGGGATCTTGCAAAGTGGGACTTCTCCCAGCTGAGTTGTTTTTCTCCTATATGGCCAGGTTGGCTTCAGACTGCTTCCAGTGTAGGTAGGTAGGAAGGTGATGGTATGTCCACCTTGGATGCTGTATAAAGAATAGGAAGGAAGAAAATAGAGAAGGGAACTGAGCAGTTTGACATCACTAAATCAGTTCTGGGGCTTGGTACCAATGTTATGTATCTTCCCTCCCTTGCCAGGCAGCACACCTCTTCTTCATTGAGTATTCATTTAATTCTGTTGGCCTTGCATGGTAAAATCTTCCTCCAAACCTACATCTTGGCTTTGTTTTTTGGAAAGACGCTGAGACCCAAATACAGTCTCACACCATGCCTCACCTTCCAGTGGCAACACACAGTGGTGCTGGGCTTGCCAGAGTCATGCTTGGAGGGAATCCTCATTTCCAAAAGGGTACTTTGCTTCCCCCATCACCACCCCAGCAGGGGTCACAGTGGACAATCACTCCATCCTTCTTTCTGCCCAGTGGGAGCTGCTTCCCTGATGTCAGACAGGGAATACCCCTAACAAACGTGTTAATTTAAGAGCGGTTAAGGCCCAGGGGCAGCAGGAGGTCACAGTTGGCACAAACAGATGGTGTTTTGTCCTTGATAATTAAACTTTCCCTGTCGTTTTGGGCAAGATACTTTCCTGACTTTTTTTCCAGGACAGCTGCCTCCAGCTAACTCCATTTCTCATTTCCCTCATCAACACTGCCTGTGAGCAGACCCTGGGGCAGGATCCCAGTGAGGTTGAGGGGTCCCAGGGGTTTTCAGAGGGGTCCTCAGCAGCCCCTTGGTCTCACCCCACATGCTCTGCTGGCTCCAGCCTCCGGGCGTCAGAGATGCAGCAGTTGGAGGCCATGAGAGGAATGGCCTGTGGCTTTGGGGTGCCCCCAGCCTGTTTTAGCAATGCTGCTTCTGCCTCCCGTGGCTTCTTTTCCCCTTCCACCAGCTGCATCCAGGCAATGCTAAGCTGAGAGGGGGCAAGAGAGCAGAACCCAGTGAGGTCCTACTGCAAACTGAGGCAGCAGTGGTGCCAAGACCACTGCTGTCACTTGGTGAGGCTTGGCCTGTGAATAGGGTCATTGGGGGGTCAGAGCAAAAAGAGGTCAGTTCCTACACCTTGCTATCCCAGGAGGGTGTTTGAAAGCAGAAGGGAGCAGGCACAACACCCCATCCCACTGCTAGCCTTAGACTCAGTTCTGGGGCAGACCCCTGAGTCTACCAAAGAGGCTGCTGTCAGCAGAAAGCCCTCTTCCAGCATCACTGGAGACATCATGGGTTGCTCTCACTGAAGGGCAGGATTGGATCCTCCCTTCAATTCCACCCTTGTCTCTTGTCATCGGGGCATTAAGGAGAATCCACATGCCTCAGTTTTCCTTTTCAGTGGCCCACTTCAGAAACTGGGTGCTGCTGTGATGTATGGACACAGACCCCAGAAGGCTGCACAGGACTTACTGGGCACCTGTGGAACCACATAACCACGTGGGGTGAGTGTGTTGATGGAAGTCATGGAACTGGGTGAAGCAATGACCAAGAAACCCCATCTGTCTGCAGAGTGGACAGAGTTCCTCTCCAGTCTCCTTTTTCCTGCCCAGGTTTTGAGCAGTATTTTTGCAGTGAGCAGAGAGGCAGGGGTTAGCCCATATGCTGGTGGAGGACAAATGTCCTCACTGTCACATCTGTCCTGTCTGCCTGCAGTGGCCTGTGTCCCCACAGCAGCATGTGGGCCAGTCATCTCAGGATAGTCGGTGGCCTGAAGGCATTAGAGGCAGTGGGGACACAGCACCTCCTGTGGAACCTGGACAGGGAAGGACAGCAATCTGGGACCAGTGGGGAGCACACAGTCCCCAGCATCCTGAGCCCCTGTCTGCCTCCAACAGTGTTTGCTGCTCTCCCTGGGCCTTAGAAGCTGCCTGGCTCCTGCCTACGCTGTCCTCCTGCCAACTTGTACTGCAGGCATGGAGGAGAGATGAAGCAAAGCAACACAAGCCATAGTCACCATCCCTGGAGGTATTTAAAAGACATGTAAATATGGCACTTAGGAACAGGGGTTTAGTGGTGGACTTGGCAGTGTTAAGTTTACAGTTAGACTTGATGAGGTTTTTGTCCAACCTAAATGATTGATTTTATGATTCCGTGATCCTGAGGCGTGTCTGGGGAGGCAACATCAGAGTCATTGAAGTGGCTTCCTCTGTGCCAACAGCTTGAAAAAAAAGAAAGCCCAAGCAAAAAGCCAAGATAAAATTAAAATACAGAGAAGCTCTGTACAACTGGGTGTTTCATCAGTTACTCTCCCAGTACTGCTAAGCTGTTATCTTCTTCCCTGCTTGGGCAAGATCTGCCAAGATCTCTTCCAGAGCTCCTCAGTCCAATCCTGCTCATGTCCCTGAGCTCTTGCAACACAGCTTCAAGCTCTCATGTTCCTCCAGCTCTCTCTCAGTATGCTGGCAAAAAGCAACCTGCCCTGCTGTTTGAGCAGCAATGCTGTGGCCTCAATCCTTGGATACCTGTGTTGATTCAGGAATGAGATGTAGCTCTCCCTGGCTTGGGGACATCACCACTAGGAAGTTTACTGGGGCCAAGCCAGCATGGGCCTGTCTGCTCAGGAGGAAAGGGGTCCTGCAGGGTGCCAGCAGCCTGGTTGGGGTTGCAGTTTTGTCCTGCTTGCGCCAGGTGAAGCACTGTGCTCTTCACCTCACATAACCCCAGAGCCAGGGGGCTCAGACACAGTGCCCACACTGTGTCCAACCCCTTACCTGGGTGCTGCAGAGAACAGCCCTCCAGAGGAGCAAGACTGGGCTAGTAAGAGATGCAATCTTCATGTTTCAAGCAAAATAAGGTTTCTGTGGAACCTGTGTGTGCAAGGTGCTATTGGGGGGATGCTAAAGCTGCTGTGGCCATACATACCCCAAAATCTCTCCAAGCAGTGACCATGGGAAACACCATGCTCCTCTATGCCATGTCTGTCATGGGCATCCAGCTGATAGAAGAATTCTGTGTGGACAAGCTCTGTCTGTCCTCCCTTTCCTCTTTGTTTTGCTCAGCATAGCACATAACTATATAGCCACAGTCCAGATTTTAATACTAGGATGCTTTTCTCCACCCTGGAGCTTTGGATCTGAAGGGATGTTGGGTATTTCATAAAGCAGCCTCTCAACAGAGTCTCCCCAAGGCAGAAAACAGGGTTGTGAGCAAAATCCTTGAGGGACTGAGGGGCAATGCAGCCCCTCAGACAAAAATAAGAAATGTTGCCAACATTTGCCTGGAAAGCACAAACCAAACCTGGCATGAGACAGCAGGACCTTCCTAAAGTATTTGGGGTTGCTTGCTCAGTGTATAGGAGTTTGGTTTTGATTTTGTGGGGTTGTTTTGGTTTTGTTCTGCATCATTAATTTTCTGCTTTTGTGGGTGGAGGCTGGGAATGTAAGTGCCGAAAATCAGCGTGACACCAAGAGCTCCATCCCACAGTAACCACAGCCTGGAGACTCAGAATGAGCAGGAACTGCTCCCAAATATGCCCATTTTAGGTAATTTCTCCAGCTTCCAGAGAGGAGCACTGGGAAGCACCTGAACCACAAGCATCTCCCATCTCCAGTCTCTCTCCCTTCTCTGTCTGATCTCTTCTGTCTGTCCCTGACATAGCACCATCTATGGAAAAACACAGCTCAAGACCTCATTTGAATGGAGGCTCCAGATAAAAGTGCTGGTTCTGGCAGTTCTTTAATAGAAGCTAAGATCTGATTGATTCCTGCAATCTCTCTCTGCAGGGAGCCAGGAAATTCTCAGTGCAGAGGAAAGTTGAGTAAAAACAGAGGGAAAATTTCATTTTCTATTGTTGGTCTAAGCTTGCCTGCTTCTCAGAGGCTGCCAGGGTGGGACTGTGGGCTGTGGTGGAGTGGGGCTTGGGTATGGCAGCTCAGCTGTGCTTCCTGCCCAGGTGGCACTGGTGTCTCTGAGGAATAGTCCTGGACAGTGTTGCTCCTCTGCCATAGGAATTCCAGTCCCTCCTGCCCTGCTGTGCTTCCTTGTAGTGCCGGTGTTGAAGAGGTGTGATGCTTATTAGTATGCTGCTCCTCGTGTTGGCTTTTATCACTGCTGGAGCAGACGGCTGGTCTTGGACTGCTGCCCTCCACTTGAGGAAAAACTGATTGACATGGTGGGAGTTGTGAGGACAGGTATGGGCTGTGGGAAGCATCCGACTTCAAGGCTCCAAGTGGGAACAGGGAATGGGCACCAGCTGGCAGCTGCCTGTGCAACAGCATTGCCCCACAATGGATGTGGCACCAGGGGCTGTTGCTGGGCAGGGTCTCTGGAGAGGTTCCCATGGATTGTACCTGTCCCATGCTCTCCTGACATCGTGCTCCTGCCTGTCCTCAGGCCACGGAGCGATCACAGCACCCTAGTGTGTTGCAGGGCTGGACTGCACTGACTGTCCTGATGCTTTTGGGCACCATTTTGAAGAGCTGCGAGGTGTGGTTTCAGAAGAGAGAACCCCACCTTGCTCCTGGAGCAGGAATCCCCCAGCCCCTGGAGCTGCAGGGTGATGACCTTGTTTCTGGGACTCTCAGGACCCTGCTGGTCTTTCTACAGCTCCCTCCCCAGTGGGACCATGCCACCATGATCCACAGAAGCAAGAAATTACTTGTCCTGGGAGCCAACTTGCCATTCTGGGAGATTCTCAAACAGCCTGAGCCTTTTCATGAGTTGTTCCTCCCCAGACCATCCCAGCTACCCCTGTAACTCCTAAACGCCCTGAAAAGTGGCTCTGATTTAATCTGAGCTGATGCTCCCTCCCAAAGAGCTGCGTTCTTCAGCCCCATGGGTGTGGAGAGCAGCTTTGGTCATTGCTTTTCACATTGAGACAACCGCTCCAGTGGCATCCAGGGAAGATGGACAAACCTTCAGCAGATATGTTGGAACCAAGAGCTCTGCAAGTCCACAGCTGCCTTCAGGGGTACATCATCAACCAAAGCAGCTGGGAGGTTTTGTGAGGACCGCCCTTCCACCATTTGCCCATCTCCTAGACCACAAGGGCAGGAGGGTCTGTGCTGCCATCCAGAGGTCCAGCAGGGTTCACTGGGATGGGAGAGGCAGAGTGATGAAGGAGCTCTGCTGTGGGGTGCTCCTTCCTCCAGGGTATCCTCTTCCTTGGGGTCTGAGCTTCGTTACCACAAGGGGAGGAGGTGGAGGCAGGAAAGCCACAGTCCATGAGAGCCAAGAGTGAATTTATTTCAGCTGGCCCCCGTCATCCCTGTGTCACTCATGGTCCAGGGGGGCAGTGCTAATTGCTCTATTGACAATGGGGGTTTAAATTAGATTTAAGAAAGCTTTTCAACCAGTGGGGATTCTGTCTCTGCAGATAAGGCGTTCTGATTGCACGTATGAAGGAGATGATAAACTCCCACTTTTCTCTCTTCCTCTTAGGCAGCAAAGAAGAATTTAGTGCTGACAGGGCACTGTAAGGCCAGAAGGCTTTAGGGCTGTTAGCGAGCATCTGACATTAAGTGACAACTATTTTTTCCTCTTCTTTCCCTTGCCTTGCTGCCAGGGATGATCTGAAAGAAGGAGACAGCACTCATTGCTTTCAGGTGACCAAGCACTGCTGCCCACATGTGGTGCAATCCCTGGGAACCCGGGCCTGGAGGGTGTCCTGCCCACTTCGGTGCTTCACTGCATCACACCCTTGGGGAGAGGTGGCATGCCACAGGAGGCACCGTGGATCCCCAAGGGCTGGGGGAAGCTGTGTGAGCGTCTCTGGCAAAAGCCTAGGCTGAGGAATTGAGAGTGGCTTTTGTAAGGGTGTTGTTTCTGCTTCAGTGATGCTGGGGCCCAGGAGGTGCCTGCTGTGAGTGCAGGGGTATCGTGATGTCTAGAGCTGGCATCTGCACTGCAGGCATAGCGCCACACCTCAGGAAGAGGCAGACTGTGACCTGGCCTGCAGGACAGGTGAGCTGCAGTGCCTGCAGTCAGCATCTGCACTCCAGGTGTGCAGTACCACCTTACAGCCAGCACCTGTGGTGCAGGTGTGCACCACAGTACCACCTACACTCGGCATCTGCAGTACAGGGGGTATCCGAGCACATGCCATTGGTGTCTGCAGAACAGGCAAACTGTAGCAGCAACAGCCCCTGTCTGCTGCAGCACAGGTGTCCATCCACAGCCCCTGTCTGCTGCAGCACAGGTGTCCATCCACAGCCCGTGTCTGCAGTAGAGGCTGTACCACAGCACTGACAGTCGCTGTGGGCACTGCAGTCACACCGTGGTGTCAGCCTAGGGTGTCTGCAGGACAGGTGCTGCAAAGCTCCTTTGGGAGGCTCAGGGCAAAGCTGGAGGGGAAGGAAATTACTAAAACAGGGTTTGTTTTCCCCCAGTTCATGGCTTCAGAGCCAGACCCCGTAACAGCACCCGGTGGGAAAACAACACCACTTTGTAATGGAAACACTAGGTTTTGAAACTACCACTTTTCTGAGGCAGCCACACTCTTCTACAATGGGGGTTTTATTTATTTATCATTGCTGAGAGTAGCCTGTGGCAGGTAAGAGTTCTGGTGGGAGACTGGGGTGCCATCCACATCCCTCACTAGCCAGCCACAGCTCTGCCCTGGAGCTGCTGTTTACAGGTGCCATTTGGTACTCCACTGCTAAAACTCTGGAGATTATACTAAGGGAGATCTGGAAGGGATCCATCCCTTTGCCTACTCAAGAGAGGACACTGGGACTGTTAAGCAGAAAGTGGCATCCTACTTTTTGCCTGGATACACAGTCCTTTTCACTCCTTTTGTGCCCTCCCAGGATTGTCCTCACCCCATCACACCACAACAGCTAATGTCAAATTGCTGTGCCCCTTCAGTCCTGATCCAGCTCAGGGAGCACATACCTGGAAACATGTTTGTTTAGACTGAGAGCTGCTGGAGGGGACCTTCTTCCTGTCTGTGTTGAGTTGCCTTTTGTGAAGAGTCACCATGACTGATGCCCTCACTATGCTTGGTGTAGAGGACAAGGCAGGGAAAGATCAACCCTTTGCCATCTCCCCAAATAGGAAGCTGGAAACAGGGAGGATGACTCCAGAGCTGCTGCTCCACCATTTCATGTGTTTCCTCTCCCCTTTCCCTTCTCCCCAGACTCCTCTTTCCTCTCTACCTCCAAGAAATTATTCGTTAAAGGGGGAAAAATCTACCTTTTGCACAGAAGATTGAGTTTCACACCGCAGGCTTTGCTGCGTAATAAATGTGGTTTCCCCTCCATCATTTGTAAACTGCTCCCTGCTGGCACAGGGACATAGCTCAGGAACCTGCACACCTGGTGAGCTGCTGCTCACTGGCCTGTACACCTGAATGCTGGGGTGCTGGCTTTTGCTAGAGAAACAGATAAGTGAGCATGTACAGCAACAGAAATTTGCATTGGAACCATCTGCAGAAATTGTGAAGGCTTTGTTATGTGCTTGGGGGAAAAAAAATCAACATGGCTTTGGGCAAAACAGTCAAACAAAGCAAATACTGCATAGAAAATTGCAATTCAAGTGAGAAAAAGTTGGTTTTCTGGCTAGATTTTTTGTCCTAAAATAGCTCTGCTCCTGCCTGGTCACAGGGCTCATCTCTAAGAAGAAAAGAGGTTTTCCAGGATGAGTGCAGCCAAGTGTTGAATTCTGTGTGCTGCCACTGGAAGCCTGTATCCTGGCCATGCCACGGAATCCTCAGGGATCTTATCTGGCTCCCTATGCTCCCTTTACTCCACCTGCATCCCTTGAGACTACCAATGCCTTGGGACAGGAACCATTCCTTGCTACGTAACTGTGTCTGTTTTGATGCTGGCCTAGGCACATGGGCAGGAGCAGCAGCAATTATTTTAAGAGCTGATGAGATGAGGGAGGAGCAGCAGGGGGTGGGCAGCAGGTGGCTTTCTTCCCTGGCAGGGCTGGGAGGTAGATGCTGCTGATGATATTTGCACTGAGCCAAGCCGAAGGCAACATCAAGGAGGTCTCACACTTTCCAAAGAGCAGGCTGGTTGCTGGGGGGTCCTGTCCTGCCTCCTGTCATTGCCATTGTCTCCAGAAATGGAGTGGCTGCATTAACTGGAGATATCTGCACTGTGGTGAAGGGAGGCTCTGGCCCCTGGTTCTTTGTCTGCTTCAATTCCTGGTGCCACCCATCAACTCCCAGCGCTGTAGGAAGGAAATATTCAGTGGAAAGTAAATTTGAATGTAAATGGGGAGAGTTGGCTCCTGGGTTGCAGGTGGTTTCCAAGCTGCTCAGGGCCTCACATGTCAGCAGTGCCCCAGGATGTGGCATTGCCACCTGCCTCAGGTTCCAGCTATCACCCCTTTCCTGAGCTGCTGCTTGTGATGGCAGCTGGAACATAGGTAGGGTGGCAGTCAGGGAGCCATGCTGCGGGCACAGAGGAGACACATGGAAAAGGCAGTGGAGAGCAGGCACTAGAGAAGCAGGAGGGAAGGAGAATAGTGAGTGATAAGGAGGTTGTAATTAGCATTTAGCGCTCCTAGCCCAGAGCTCTCAGGGGAAGGTCACCTTCATTATCTCTGTTTAACAGAGGGGGAAACTGAGGCACGGGGGAGGCAGTTAGACTGATTTGCTCAAGGTGACTCATGAGGGCTGGCAGTAGGGTCTGGAGCTTGCATGCCTGTGCTCTGCAGCACCAGCACACTGGGAATGGCTCTTGCTGCCAGCCCTTTGAGCCCAAACCCAGCACCGAAAGATCAGTAGTAAAGGACATGGTCCCTTCTCTGCCCATCTCCAGGCTCATCCTCTTCACACCCACTATCTCCTCCAGCATCTCTGCCCCTGAGAGACATTTGAGATCAGGCTGGTCCAGCTGCACCCCAAAATCTGCTCATGAAATCCCACCCAGCTGGTCTTGCCTTCCCCTCCAGCCCTGCAAAGCCTTGTGTGAACCCAAGGCCATCTGGGCTCCTGCAACAGTCATGTTGGGTAATGGAATATGTTTTGCTGGGTTTTTTTTCCTCTCACCCATAGAGCTCCCCCTTTATTTAGGTTTAAATGGATGCCATCTGGATAATGAGCCCATACTCATGTTCTAGATTAAAAGACAATCCTGTGCACGTTACTGATACGGTATTTGATATTAGAGAGGCTTAAATGGTTTTTGAAGGTGCAATTTGCTTTTCATGCATGGTGCTATTTACCTCCTGGTGGGTGGGCTGGCATCCCCCATTGCTGTCCCCGGCAGCTCCCTCATGGCTCTAGTCTCCTCTACTAGCCCTGACTGCAAGAAAATGAGATCTTGGGCATCTCCAGCCTGGCAGGGCTTATGCAGGGTATCCTTGTAGTTGTTGCTGCCATTTTCCACTCCTGGGGAGGCTTTTTGGTACATGCAGGATGTCTTCATCACCTGCTTTCTTAGCTGTCACCCCCTCCACACCTCCCTGCACCACAGCATCCCCTGGGACACGGCGCAGCTCAGCAGGATGGAGTAGCCTCTGCCCCTCTCCCAGCCCAGAGAGGTGGGGGCCCACTGTGGCCCATCAAGATATTGATGGCAGGTGGCTGAGGCTGAGGTCTGTGCTGAGATCAACATCTTGCACATTCAAAGCACCAACTGCTGCTGTGAACTACCTGGGTGTGCTCCCATCTCCTCAAAACCCCTTTGGCAACCCATTTGCAGGTACTGTTGCTTCCTAGGATGATGCTGCATCTGCCGAGGAGAGCCCGGCACCAGGGGCTGGCTTTCCAAAGGAAAATGTTGAAAATAAGATGGGGAAGAATAGAGCATTTGCACAAGGTGTATCATCACCTTCAGACACCTCCCATGGAAAGTGCCACAGGCTGTTGAGTGATGAAGCGTGTGCCAGCAAAATGCCTCATTTTGCAGTGAATTTCCCCTTGGCTGTGATGGGGTTGGTTTTGCAGTCATCTCCTTGCAGCGTTATCACCGTGGGCTCTCAACTCTGGGGGCAAACCATGACTGCTCCTGCCTGTGTTTGCTTCCACAGATGGCTAACCCTGTCCGGTCAGCCTGCTGCGTGGTGCTCGCTGCGGTGGTGGTGGTGTATGCCCAGAGGCACAGCCAGCCGGGTGAGTCCTTCACACCTCCCAGGCCCGGGGGGGTCCTGAAAAATGGGAATGGTTCTCCTGCAGCCTCTCTCCTGGAGGAATCTGGGTGCACCCTCCAGGTGTGCCTGATATTATTTCTGTGCATGTTATTACTTCTCTCCGTGACAAGTGCCCCCTCCAGCCCATCGTCATGGGATTTGGGCATCCTGCATCTCCCTCTGCTGATGCCCCTTGCCCTGTCCACAGCTCACTGTGTCCCTACTGCTTTGGACCCCTTTGCCCACTCTCTTGTGGGTGCTGCCTCATGCAGCCCACCCATGAAGGGATGAAGAGTTGAGAGGCAGCATCAGCCTGTCAGCTCTGAGCTCTGATCACCCCTGACAGCTCCATGACACCCTGCCCCATGACAGTGATGGATGATGCTTCATCCTGCTCTCACCTCCTTGCAGTGACTTTATCCCTGCTGCCAACACGCATCTGTGCCCACCACTAGCTCACATCTCTCCAGGCTGGCAGAGGATTCAGGGCTTATTTTAGTGGTGACTTTAGAGAGATTACAATTTAGAGTCACTGGTGGCTTCCTGCAGAGAAGCCAAGCTGCTCGCTCCTGCTGCGTTTGCAAGACCACTCTCTGGAAAGTTTTAAAGGACCTGGCAATAGGACTGCCATACCATCCTTTGGATGCACCATCCTGCTTCCTGTTGGGCTGTAGGAATAGTAGCCCAGACCTGTTGCACAGGGAGGTGCACAAAACACAGAACTGCCAGGTACTTCAGAGTTGCACACACTTGAATTACATTGTCTAGAAAGGAACAAATGCTGCTTCTCACCAGTGAGCAGGACCACACATTTTGCCACTTAACAGCTGGTGCAGACCTGCAGCGACTGTCACCTTCTGCTCTGTGATACAGCAGCATTCAAGGTTTACCAGCAAAGCCTCCCATGTCCTTGTGTGCCTCCTGTTTCCCTTTCCTGCCTGTGTCCGGGAGGGAGGTGTCTGGGACACCAGCTCAAAACTGAAGCTGCTGAGGCCTGTGTGCAACAGCAAATGCCTGAATGGGATGTGAGAAGTGAGGCAGGGCTCTTCCTGTTTGTAGAATCTTCACTGGGGGTCAAAAAAAAGATACAACGTCAGAAAATTAGTTATGAGATAATAGGACACTTTCAGGGCTGTCCTCAATCTGTTCCCCAGAGGCACTGCATATCTCTCCTGGGCATCTCTCTGAAACACCAAGGTATGCTTTGGGCAGGAACTTTGGAGCAGCACGTCTCCCTCCCACCCCACCGTGCCCGGCTCGGAGAGGCTGCACACATGCAGGTCAACACTGGAGACTCAAAGCTTGTGCCCTGTGATCCCCACCCAGAGCTCATCCCCCACCAGCCAGGCTGGAAAAGCACAGCAGGAGTGGGGTGGGAGGATGGATTAATTCCACTGGTGGCAGGGACCCGGTAGAGTGGGGGGGGAAGATGCTGGCATAGAGTCCATTTATCATGCACTTGAGGCACGTTGGACTTTAATAGCTCATGAAACACTTTAAGAGATGCATTAGCACTGAATACTTGAGTGAGGAGGATGTGACAAGCTGTTAAGTGAGCATGAGCACGGTGGAGGGAGCCTGGCCACCCTCTCCTGGCTCTCATATGCACCCCGGTGATTGCTAGAGCGTCCTGCAAAGTGCCACATGAATTAATAAAAGCAGCATCAGGCTTGGTGAAGGTGAGGCTGCTCATGTATTAACCCCTCTGCTGCTCACCTTTAGTCCTTTTCCTTGGAGCTGGCAGAGCACAGGCTGCATCTGTCTGGGATGCAGAAGCCTGGGATGGTCCCCAGTATTGGGAGAAGGGAGTGGAGGGGCTCAAAGGTCAGTGGATTTGGAGTTCCTGTGACCTTTGGGGTGACAGAGCTCCCTTGCTTTGCATCCCTGGCAGGTTGCTCAAGTTTCACATCCATCACACAGCTGGGTGTGATGCAACTTCCCACAGGGGTGGGCACTGGGTGGTGGCAGACCAGAGACATCCAGCAGGGCAGCCCCAGGGGGATGCTTGGAGGCTGGCACTAATGTTCTGGCTCTGACAATGGGTTTGGGGTGTCCTGCTGCAGGGAAGGGCAGAGGGGTAATGGAAGAGGGTGTCCAGGACTGTCATCTCCAGTGCATGAATAAGCAGCCTGCCTGCAGAGATGGGCATTGTCCTAGACAGGCACAGGGCTGTCCCCATCTGCACAGGTCCAGCTGGCATGGAGGGCTGGAGCTGCAGGAAGAATGGGAGAGTGCACAGTAGATGGAACAGGCTGAAGACCTGGGAGAGAAGGGGAGAGCCTTATGCTCTCCACAAAGAGTCACAGAACGGTTTAGGTTGGAAGGGACCCTAAAGATCATCAAGCTCCAGTCCCCCTGCCATGGACAACAATGCCTTCACTTAGACCAGTTGGCATAAAGTCCTATCCAGTCTGGCCATGAACACTTCCAGGGATGGGACATCCAAGCTTCTCTGGGCAACCTTCACCCATGCCTCACCATCTTCACCTCTTCAAGGATTTATTCTTGATATCTAATCTAAACCTACTCTCTTTCCGTTTAAAGCCATTACCCCTTGTCCTGTCACTGCATGTCCTTGTGAGAAGTCCCTCCTCAGGTCTCTTGTAGCCCCTTTAGATACTGGACAGTGCTATAAGGTCATCCCAGAGCCTCCTCTTCTCCGGGCTGAAGAATACCAAGTATCTCAGCCTTTCCTCATAGAAAAGGTGTTCTAGCCCTCTAATCAACTTCCCATTATTTTGGATAGCTCTGTTTTCCTTCCTGTGTTTTGTTCCCCAGGCAGTGGTTGCTGCCAGTTCTTTCCATAATGGAGGATGGTGGTGGGGAAAGCTGAGCAGAGCACTGATGTGATGCTGTCTGCTGTGACACACCTTTGGTTGTCCAAGGCCTCCCCTCTGTGAGAGCAGAGCTGGGGGTGTCCCTGCAGTGCAGAGACCTCCTCCCCAGCAGGGCCTGGATGCCTTCAAAGGTCTGTGAGAGGTCACAACACGAGCTTTGGGGTTTAACCCAAGCTTTACGTGGGAAGTGTGTACATGGTGGAGATGCCTAATCACATTAGGCTACAAAGTGAACATGCATGGGTGATTTCAGCTTTTTGTACTGAATGCTGTGACTGCCTGTTGCTGGACTTATCTGTTCTTATTACACCCAATGCCTACAGCAGTCCTGAAAAGAGGGAGCTCTGCTCCCCCAGGTCTCCTGCTGTGAGCAAGGTGTCTTCCCCATCCATCAGCTCTGCCAGAGTCATGTCCACATCTGTCCCAGATTGAGATTTCTTTGCTTTTAAAAGAGGAGTAATTCTGCTTTATTGATCCTCACCTTGCTGAATTAACTCATGTTTAAACAATAATTATGTTTTCACCCAGAAGAGGAGACAAAGAGATAAAAGGCTCTGGAAATGAATGCACTTCAGATGCCACATGCTGGGGTTAATTTATTGATAGGCACAGAAGCTTCTATCTCCTTTCTTCCTCACCAACAACAAGCAATTAGCCCCCATCATTCCTCAGCTGAGGAAAAGAGAGATTTTGTTCAATTTTCTCCCCTCTTTCTTGCTCTCTTAAGCCCTGATGCTAATCTATTGCAGTTGGTTCTGCTGCAAAGCCTCCCAGGGGCTCCAGTTTGTACATGCCTCGTTAGAAATGCTGCTGCAAAGACAAAGCCTGGACCTGTAAATAGCCTTCAAAATGCACAGCAAAGCCATGCAAATTGGCTTTTCAATGAGAAACCAACTGTAGATAGGAAAATTTCTCTCCCCTTCTAGAATTGCCCACCTTTGTCTGTGTTGCATTTTTTGGCTGACAGGGATATGACCAGCTCTTTCTGGACTCTGCTTCCTCCACGTAAATCAGCCCATGCCAGGGAATGCCACCTGCCTGGCATGCTTTAGCTAGACACTTTGAATTTGGAGGTGTTCTCTGGATTTGCTGTGTGGGAGATGGTTTGTACATTCACACCAGTCTGCGTGTTTTGTTTGTAGACATCTCTGTAAGTTTTGGTTGTTGTGCAATTGCAGTTGAGTTGAGGTGCCTGGAGTCAAGAGGTGTGATGGGGTGGCTTTGTGCATNAAACATCTGTCATTTGTTGTTTGTTTTTGCACGCATTCCCCAGGGTGAGTTGCATGTGCAACAGAGTGATCTGGGATTTTTGTAAGCCAGGGCACAGGCAGCACAGGCTGGGGAAGACAAGGTCAAAGGGACTGACTGTGTGTGGAGAGTGGCTGGCTGAGAGGTTTGAGATGGTGCCTTCTTCCAGACTCAGGTTGGGGCCAGTCCAGGAAGAAGCTCTGTCTTATTACATAGCACCTTCCAACCTCCCAAGACACCTCCTTTTGCCTCTGGCTAAGTTCTGCTCTCAGCATTGGCACTTCATCTCCAAGTGGCTCCTGACAAGCCCTTATCAGTGTTGTCCTCCCCAGGACACTGTCCTGCATTCTGTGAGTCTGACCTACATTCCTCCACTGGAGATGAATGGACTTGTGTTTGGCTGCATAAAACATGTGCTCCTGCCGAGGGAAGGGTTGTATATTAACTGCTCTGGACTCTGTGTGTGATGGACTCATCCTTTCCATTATATACATCAGCCCCTGTGTCACTGGCAAACTTTGCCAGCAACAGTTTTATGTTGCCTTCAAGATAATTGATAAGACAAGTGATTAGCAATTGGCCAAGAAGAGATCCCTGAGGGGCCACACTGGGAACACCCTCCTGCAATGATGATTCCCCATTAACAATTAATTCCCCATTAGCAATTACATTTTTTAATCCTTCCTGTTATAACTCTGGATGCTCTCATTATCCAGCTGGCTGAATGTACCAGCCCTGCTCCGAACTGCAGCCCCATTCAGCAGAGCCTGTTTAAATCATCCTGAAGGCTGCCATTCAAGGGCAGGCATCTGCTCTTTGCCTCCTCTGCCTTGCTCATTGCTGCTCACAGTTAAGCTAGCCCAGGCTCGTGGCCATCCACCGGGAACCAGCATTGTCCTAGTGAGATTTCTGCATCTGCTGGGGGACAATCTGTTGGCCCATCCCATGCTGGCCAGAGGTACAACCTGGCTGTAATTCAAATTGCCCTCTGATGCCTTTCCAAGAAAGGTCCATCATCTCCACCCCTGAGCATTCATTACTGTGATGGTTTTCCCACTGCCTCCCCATCTTCCCTGCCAATCCACAGCTGCAGGGAAGCAGAAGAGTCAGCAACCCCACCTGCAGGGACACCCCTGCTGCAACCTATTAGACTCTGCTGCACACTGTTAGTGTGCTTAAGAGCCCACCAAGTTCTGGAGTCCCCTCTGTTGCTCTGATCTTCCCTGGTGAAGGTGAAGAAGAACTCCAGACCCAAATAGGCACAAACATCTGCATGGTCCCCTTTCCATTTCTACTCCTCTCTCTGTCCATGAGCACCTGGCTTTATTTTTCCTTTTTTCCAGCACAAGATGCATCTACCAAAAGCTTCTCTGTCTGCAAAATGAAAGAAAACAGCAAAAATAGCCCAAGGTCCTGGAACAACTTTTTCTATTACTGGACATCCCCCTGAGCTCAAGTAGATTTCCTGCCCAGACACAGAGTGAATTACGGCCAAGCTCTAGGCAGCTGACCTTGTGGTCAGCCAGAGCACAGGCTTGCTAATAAATGTGGTCAGTCCCTACCGCAAACAGCCTATTTTTAGTGCCTGTGCTTTCTTGGCCACTGCCTCATCACTCCACAGGTTCCAGAGCCGAGCATCCCACAGGTCCAACCAGCAATGCAGGATAGCCCTGCCGGGATCACATCCCAGGCTTGCTCTCCCTCCCTCCTGGGATCTGGGGAATCAAGAGGGTTCATTTCCAGGCATTGTCTGTTAATTTTGCACTGAAGAAAGTCGCTGGTGCACAGTGCAGTGTTGCCTGTCCTGCTGGGACACACTGCGGGAGCACGGCTTATGCCTGTCAGACAGGGATTGGAGAGCTCATGGAGAGATTTGCTAGGGTCTGGGTTTGAAAAATAGCCACAGGTCAGCAGTAAGATTGATGTCCTGTTGTGCTAAGTGCTGTTGGATGCAGGAGATGAGATGTTCTTGAAGTGCAAGTGGAGGAGAGAACGGAAGGACAGGAAGAAAAATAGAGGCACTGGCACTTAGGTGAGAGGAAACACAGCTTGAGGGTTCAGGGCTTTGAAGTCTTGCTTTTTGCAAGTTATCAAAGCTTGTGGACATTACAAAGAAGCTGCCTGCTTTCCATGTACAATTCTGTCTGGAGTCACTGGATCTGAATTTGCCACCTTCTGGAAATGGAAGTAGTTGTTTGAAATGAAGCTGATGAAGTTCTGGAGTAAAGTGGAGATCTGTCCCATGTGAGCCATCCGAGAGCTTGGAAGGAAACCTAGCTGGCAATATCTGTGATGCTAACAAATAAAGGGAACCCTTCCCAAAAGTAGGTCCTGTGTATTGAAGCAGATAACAAATCTGTGAAAGAATCAAAAACAGAAAAGAAAAAAGAAAACACAGCTTTGGAGTTTGGATCTCTCAGGCTTTGTACAAGCCTGTGGTCTCACAAAACCGGTGAAAATACATTTGTTCATATCTGTGGTGAGAAGAAACTGCCAGGAGGATCACAGTCTGCCAGGACTCATTAGTTCTGCCCTGTTAAGGAAAAACATGTCTCAGTAGTCTCTTAGGCTTCATTACACACCAACAGGAGGAGGAGGAATGGGATTTGTAGTCCACCCTGACATCTAGAGAAGCTTCAAATGGAGGATTACTGCTAACACAGGGCAATGCTGCCACAACCTGTGGGGTGGAGGCAGGAGCTGCCAGGCTGTGTCTGTGCAGAGGGGGTAGCACTAAATTTGTGGGTCATCTACATAAGCCAGAGAGTCCTTGCCAGTAAGTCCTTGTTGAAACCCAGTGCTGTACAAGGCCTGCTTGTTGGGTAGAGGCTGGGAGGAAAGGCTTGGATTTCCTTCTTGGCATGGCATTGTCCTGCTGTATGGAGCAGGAGCATGTCTTCCTCTGCTGACACATGGTAGTAAATAGACACATTGCCACAGCGGATGGGATCCCCCAAAAGCTGATAGAAGCCAAAATCTCATTTGCACAGATTTTCAGACCTAAGGAAGCTGAGGTTTAGCCCAGCACAGAGGGAATAGCCGTTGGCCTTGTCCTTTGCAAGCATTGACTTCTGAAGAAGGGCTGTGTCCAGTCCTAGCACTGAGCTCCTTTTGGTGGGGAAGGAAGCAATCCTCATCCTTTCTTTACATTCTCAAAGGCTTCCAGAAATGGAAGATCACATAGAACAGTGGAAACCTTTAATGCTTCAGGGATTTGGCTTCAAATAGCCTCTAAAAGCTCAGAAAGGTCTCACCTCAGAAGTCACATGTGGCCATCCCAGTGAACCAGACATCTCACATTTCCAGAGCAGCCTGCTCCCACCAGCCCACATGTCCAACACACTTGGACTGAATGAACTGCTCATTATTTATCCAATTTGAAGAGTTTCCAGTATCTGAAGTCCTGGATGCCCTGGGAGTGCAAAGCCAGTCTCCAGTCAGGCTCAAAGACCAAAATGCATCAGCTCTGGGGGCAGCTCTGGGCACCCCTTGTAGGAGCCTGCAACCTCAGAGTGGGTACTACAAAACACCCCCAGGACATGTCACAGTAGCTGTGTGTGGCAGAACTCAGGACCAAAAAGTCAGGAAAGGCTGAGACATTCAGGTCCTGCACATCCATGTGTCGTGCTGGGCATGGAATCACTTGCTGCTATCTCCAGCCCACCTGTGACACATCTGGGAATAAGCAAAGCCCTGGATAATGGGAACACTGGCACAGAAGATACTGAGTACAAACATCATTGCCTCTGCTTCCTCAGAGAGGAATACTCTGGGGTGGGAACAGAGCAAAGATAGCATGAAGTATATTCAGGAGTGCAGATGCTGGGACACAATATCCACAAATCTCTATTATTGAAGTCCTTGGTGGGGTTAATTTCTTGGAGCACACACTGTGCTTCTGTGGAAAGGGAAATTCCAAATTCCTAATCAGGCCAGGAGATGCTGAAGTGTAAAAAATGTACAGAACAACTTGCAAGATGTGCAGCCTGTGCTGTGGATGAAAAGAGCATCTTTCAGGATAAGCGGTCTTGGGCAGCACTAAATGGGGTGGATCCATGCGGAGAAGCCAATATAATTGTGGCATATTAAAAGGAGGAAGAGAAGAAGGATTGAGGAGGGGCTGTGGCAGGCTTGTTACAGAGGGGAAAAGTGATGTGTGTCACCTTGTAATGACTGCTCCAGGAAGGCCCATCAGGTGGAGAAGTGAAGTGAAACCACAAGGCAATTGACAGTGATGGAGGCAGGAGAGGTCACAGCAGTATTAGTCCTGTATGAACCATTGATCTCTTGGTGTACAATTTGCTGGAAAAGACTGCTATCTGGGCTCAGCTGTTAGCAGGTGCTAATTGTAGCTGAGCAGTCTGGAGCCTCATTGCACTGCCGTCCCTTGATTAGAGCCATACTGGAGAGGCTAGTGTCAGGGAAAGGGATTTGTGGGTGTGATTCAGAGCACAAGGATAAAACAGTCTTTATCTCTACTTAAGAGACAAGAGGAAGGGGATAAAATATTCTCCTTGCACAGTTGCATGCACCTGTGTGCAGAGAGAGTCCCTGGCAAGACACATCCACTTCTTAGTTCAAAATTCCCTATGGATGGGGCAAAACCTCACCTCAGGGTGCACATAATTGACAGAAAGGTAGTGCCTTTCATCCCGGGTTCAACACACTTGACCTTCCTCACTTTTTTAGTTTGCAAAGCCTACAGCATTTCCCCCGGTGCAGACCTGTGTTAGCAGATGTAAGTCATCTGCCAGTAGCCAGCCTCTTCTTAGTTATCCATTCTGGAGCTTTGCAAAACAGCCAGAGGTCTACAGAGCTGATGCTAGAAAACATTGACCTGCAAGGCCGGGAGCCCGTAGGATTTCTGCCAGCCAAGAACTCTGTGATTTATAGGCAGAGGAGAGCTGGCACCATCACACTGAGGAATTAACTGGGATGCACAAGCTAAATCAGGGCTGCAGTGTGTGGTCTGTCTTGCTTGATTCCTGCTGGATTTTCTGAGCTGTAACGAGGTGTGCCCACATGTGCATGCATTTCTGATGTCCAGGCCTCAGGTGTGCTGCTGAATCACAGCTCTGCTCACAGAGAGATGGTGGGGAATGGATGCTCTGCTCCTCCAAAGGGTACTTCTGTTCTCTGTAGAAAAGTCCACTCCATGCTCAGCTCGTCTCTCAGGAGGCCTACACCTGCTGCCTCCAGGATCCAAACTGAAATAAAACCAAGGAAGTTGATAAACATCCCTCACAGAGCTCCAGAGGGGGATCAGGGTCTCATCCTGTTATGAGTGGCATGAAGGCAAGCTCACAACAGCATCACCAGCTGAAAACTGGGGTGGTGCAGAGTGTACACATGGGGGTCCACTGCTGGGAGCTTGTCCTTGTTAGCCCCACATCCATTCATCCATCCGAGTGAGGATCTTCTCCAGCAAGGTGGTTGAGCTCTGCTCATCATCTGCATTGTTTATGCACAAATCCACTCCCAGAGGGAGTGGTGTAAATGGAGCCCGGAGTGCTCTCGATGGGATTCTCCATCCATAGCCATGCATTTGAGACTTTGTAGGATGAGTCACAGAGAGCCTCTGACTGCAGCCAAACCACAGGCCCTGCACGCTGGACTCCACAGAGTTCATGGCTGGCCTGCACTGTGGTGTGGTAGCTCCAGCTGACCAGATGCTGTGTAAGGGAGAAACTGAGGCACACGGGAGTGAGTGCATTAAATCCAGAAGCTAATGTCTGTCTGTATAGTCCTCTCCTGTGGTTTTCCATGGGAAGCCTCCATGACTGGCTGTAACTGTGAGCCTGGAAACCTGCTACAAACTGTGCCAGCTGGCAGGACCACTGGAGAGGCTGGATGCAAAGGGATGAAAATCCAGTGATGTTGCTGAGGAGTAGGAGGAGGCTGTTGAGCCTTGCAGGAACTCCTTCTGTTGGGAGGTCATGTAACATTACATAGGATGAGTCTGGTGGTCGTATTCATGGCACAATTTCCTGTGCTTAGCAGATTTGAAAAGTAGTTTTACCTTTATGGTGGAAAGTACAGCGTCTTGCATTTTTCCTTTGTGTGAGGGTCCCTCAGTGTGGCGTAGTGGAGGGGCAGATCAGGAGCTTGGGTTCCCCACTGGCACCTCCTCACTCTTAGAGCATCACAGAAGTCCTTTGGCAGGGTTAGGCACTACAACCACAGGTTCACCTTC
Source organism: Hylia prasina (assembly GCA_013397195.1). Lineage (NCBI taxonomy): Eukaryota > Metazoa > Chordata > Aves > Passeriformes > Sylviidae > Hylia > Hylia prasina. The sequence goes on along the minus strand of VYXD01011409.1, from coordinate 222,195 downwards.
TAGTGAGCTCTAGTACTGTTCCCACTGTGCTCTAATGAAGTCCATTCACTCTCCTTGGACTCTTCCCTGTCTCCTTTGCTCTCAAGGAGCCTCCCTGTCTTTGTCCATTAACACCCAGCCCTTGCCTTCCTCTCTCCCAGCATCACAGGGCTCATCACTTTGGCCACTAAGACAAAGAGCTTTTCTCCTCCTTGGTTTTGGAGGGTGCTCGTGCTCTGTCTCTGGCCCCACACAAGCACCCTCCTCTTAGCCTTGGCTGGATGTAAAAGCTGTGCTGGCTCCGTGGTTGGTGGAGAGCCTTTAGGGATGCCTGCAGGATGCCTCACTGCTGATTTACAGCTGCAGCTCACTGGGGTCTGCCCCAGCTCATCTCAGCTCTGACACAGACTCTGTCCATCTCTCCTGGTTTGCAAAGAGAGTTTCTGTTTTTTTCAGCCCACGTTTCTGGAGGCTGATCCTCGCTCTTATGGAGCATGAGCCCTGAATATTCAGGAAATAACATTGAAGTTGGTGTGACCATGGTTGGCAGGCTCTGGCCCTTAATTAATTAGCATTGATTGAACTTCCAACAGTGGAGGAGGGAGCTGCAGCTTAGGGAAGCAGTGAAGTGTTGCAATATAATCACTGCAGCTATTTTCATGCTGCTGGTTGGTGCTCTTCAAAAGTTTCCTAGCTGCTGCATTGGCAGCATGGTAGACAGAAAGGAAAATCCCAGGGGGAATAGCAGCAACATGGGACTTTGGAAGCTGTCATTTTAGAGGAAACATCTGTCTATGTTTGTGCAGGATTGGGTTTTTAATTTTTTTCTTTTTAAAATTTATTTATTTGTTTGTTTATTTATTTATTTATTTATTTTCTGGTTATTGACATTGCCTTAGCTTGACTCAGCCTTATCAAAGGTGCTTTTCATGCTTTTTGCATGGCAGCAGGGTCTGTTCACCCCTGGGCTACTAAGAAGTGCTGTTTAAGAAGTGGGCTGTGTCTTATCTCACAAAAAATTTGCAGCAGGTTGCAGGGGTAGATCAGTCACTTTAAAGTGGAAGTGTCTGCTCCATCTGAGCAAGATACCCAGTGGACAGCCCTACCTCTGTGTTAGTGAACACCCTCACTCTGTAATCTGGGAAAGTCTACTCCACTGAGCTCTTTGAGTCCGTGGGCTTTTACATCCATGATGCATTTCTTTCTCCACATTTTTACGATTTTATTCTTGGCAGCTCCAGAGAGGTGGGCCCAAGCATCCTTCTGTTGATCTACGAGAAGGACTTTGGGATGTAAACCCAGAAGGAAAATTTCAGGATTCAGGTAGACAGATTTAATCCCATCACATTCTTCATCCTGCCCTAAATCACAGCTGTGGAATGAAGAACCTCACAGTGAGAGCCACCATGAGCACTCACAGCTCCTTTAATGCTGTTACCTGATGTTGCAGATGTGTCTCCTGGTGAATACTGAACCCTCCTGAAAATGCCCAGTGCCTTTATTTTGTGCTGTGGCATGGGGCAGCAGCTCCCAGGCTTGTCCCTGTGCTGGGCCGTGACTGTGTGCTGGGAGCTGGGACTGTGGGGGCCTTCCTTTCCCACATAACATGTGTGCACAGACGCCTTGCCAGGGTTGTGGAAAAGCAGTGTGAGGACTGGATGAGGGGTGGGAAGTACGTGTCAGCAGGCAGAGACCTTCAAATCAAGCCTGGTAGCACAAGGAATTAGCAGAGAGGGGCTGTTGGGTGATTTAATTGTGTTTTCCTTCCTCCAGTGAGTTTGCACCATTTTTCTTAACTTGCTTAGCCCTGAGGAGCTTTTTAGTGTAACCAGTATTTATGGAAGGCTTTTTGCTTTGGTGCCTCAGAGGGAGTCACTGGTGTGCACAGCAGCAGCTGTTCCATAGCCCCACAAGCCATTCCTGCAATGCCCAAATGCTGGCATCCTGGGGCCATACAGGGGTCCCAGGTGGATAAAAAGGCACTGGCTGAAGTTAATTCAGTTTTTCGGGGTTTTGTATTTCAGCAGGGTCAGGAGAGCCCAACCAAACCTTGGCGTCAATGTACCAGGTGTAGGATCACAGGGAAGGAAGAAAACCAGAGCCTAGCTCTGATGAAAATAACTCTCCTGGGTCAGTCATTCCATCTGCTTTGGGGACTTCATCTCCATGTGTAAGACAAGGAGAACGATGCTGTCCTCATTTGTCTCACTCATTTGTGTTGTCAGATCCATTTGATGGGAGCTGTGTGTTGCTGGGCGCCATCATGAAGCAGTGGATGACAGGGTGGCCATCCCTGGGGGGCTGCAGGCTCTGTGACAGTGCGAGTGCTGAGGAAGAGCTGTCTCCATCCCCTCTGCTGGAATCCTGTGTTTCCCATGAGGGGCATCTCCATCAGGGAGCAAAGCACTGGCTGCCAATCAGTCCTGGGCAAAGCTGATGGGGAGAATCCTCAGAGGAGCTATTTTCTGTTGGAAATTAAGTCCCATCAACATCCAAATGTTTTACAAAATCATAATTTCTGTCAGGGGAGATAAAAAAGAGATGAAGCATAGGGGAAAGAAAGACTGCAGTTTGTCTTTTTGGTATTTTTCAGAAATGGTTAGGTTCTTCACTTTTAATTGACACCCCTTCCCCTTAAAAACCAAAATGTTTTGCAAAGCCTTTTGTACAACTCAGTGGAGAAATTTTGAAAAAAAACCCACAAGGAACACATTAAAACCTTTGGTTTCCCTTCTGAAGGAAGGAACTTGGGTGTTTTGGTGGTTTTTTCCCTCTTTAATAGACAATATTTGTAAATTTGGACTTTAGCCTTGGTGGAGGCAGAGCAGCATTTTCAACTTCATGGCACCCTTGGCCTGCCCTGGCTATGCCAGAGCTGTGGGGGGACTGCAAGCAGCAGCTCCTGGAGCAGCCCATGGGAAATCTCCCATTCCTGATCCTGTGCCGTCTGCAGCCGCTCTCCCTGGGTGGGCTGGTGAGGATGCTCTTACTGCTGTGCCCCAGTTTTTCTATTCGTGATCTCAAGCTGGAGGTAGGGGAAGCACGGCTTGCTGCTTGTAGCTGCTCTCCATGCATATGTGCATAGATTTGCACTGATTTCCTCTCCTTAAGGACTTTCTAGTATTCCCCCTCTCACAAGCAGTGCATGTGGTTGTTTGCCTCTGGGCAATTTCCTCCTCCTCATTACTACCCTTCTCTCTCTCATCCCTTATCCTCTTCCTCCCTCCTGATGGAGACAGTCTCTCACAGCCGACTCATTTCAGAGATGTTTTTTTCACTGCTGAAGCCAAGATTTTTCTCTCTCCCATTGCACTTCATCTGGAAATAGGAGGAGGAAGCAGGTTTTGGGTTTGGTTTGGGATTTTTTTTTCAGCAATGTATAATTTCTGAATGTTGAAGAGGCAGGAGAGTGAAGCTGGTGTTAGGCTACATTGAAATACTCTGTTTGTTCTGGGAGTCTTTTGCCACCCTCCTCCAGAAAGCTTCCTGTAGTGTTTAATTTTAAAGCAAGTCACTATTATTTTTTGTTTTCTTACTTTCCAGAGGAGATTCCTTTATTATTTTGGCTTGTCTGGAGATTTCTATGTACACCAGATTTTTTTTCCTTCGCTTTTCTTTCCTCTTTGATTTCTTTTCACTGGGGTTAAAAGCCCCAAGTCAGCAAGGTGCTTAAACACATGCTCAAAGTTAAGGCCTTGCCTAAGTGCTTTGCTGACTTGGAGCCAAAGATATTTTCTCAATTCCTTTAAATGCTTCAGAACCTGAATTCAAAACATTTTACAGAAATTCCAGATTTCAAGTATCTCTTATACTAATAATAGTTGTAATTCAGTACTGCCTTCAGATGACTGGAGCTCTGGACATGGCGAGCTTCTGAATAGTCTTACTTTCAGAAAATATCCTGCCCTAAAATCTTCTGCTTCAAACCCCAGAGCTCTCCAGAGAGCAGGGCACACTTACTCGTATTTCAGTCAGTGAAATATAACTAGCCGTTTAGCTGTTGTTTTGCAGTAGGACACTCATAGCTTTTAAACATTGAAATTTAGGAAATAGTGCATAATTGGTTCAAGAATGAGTGTCTGCTCCTGAGCTAAGCTTTCCTCATTGTCCCCAGTAGAGGCAATAAAAAAGCCTGCACCGAACTGAAGACTCTGTGACATGGCAGGATCAGTAATTGGAGGTTAGGAGGTGCTCTCAAGGGCAGACTGGGCTCCCAAAAGCAGTCCTGCTTTTGAGAGTTTGGTCAGATGGTTGGCAACAAAAGTGGTGTAGAGAGGGGACAGCAGTGGGTAGACAGGCAGGAAAAGGCTGTGTAGAAGAGGAGGAGAGGGAGGAGGAAAAGAAGAATGTATTTCTAGAAGCAGAGAGGCCGCAAACATCAAGTAGAAATTGCCCATTGTTTTTTTGGGCTCTGCAGGATGAAGCCATGAGCGTTCTGCATAATGAGGCCACCAGCCAGCCAGTGAGAGCTGCTTTCAAAATGCTCAGCTGCTTAATGGAGAGCATCTTCTTCACAGGTCCAGGAAAGGGTGCTAGACATGGGTGCTTAGGGCACCAAGAAGGGAGCAGGGTCAGGCAGGAGCTGGCTCAGTTCACAGCCCCTCAAGGAGTTGCATGCTCCCTTCTCTGAAAGCACTCTATGCTGCTGGTGAGGATGCTGAACCCAGCTGAAAGCTCCCGGCTCACTGGCCTTGTCTTAAACTTCTCTCTTCTGAGGTGGTGTGATCTCCTCTGAGCTTCTGCATTGTGCTTTGCAGATAGATGAACAGGATGTATCCAATCTATGATTCTGTGATATGTGCATATCTGTTGGACTAATGATCTTCAGAAGTCCCTTCCAACCCACACTGTTCCATGATTCTGTGATCTGCACAAGAAGGCATGCAAAGGCTCTGCCTGCCCCAAAGCACTGAGCACTTTCAGTCCCCCGCTGTCTCATGGATCTACTTCTTGCTTCTGGGATATTCCATGCAGTGTGCAGAAAACCCTGCCTCTCCTACCTGCTCAGAGACAAATCCAAAAGGCACTTCCACCTTTGATAGCTCTCTGACTGCAGAGTAATTTGTAACCACTCATGTAGCCTGTGGATTTATGGGGCTCCTGAATAATGCTGACCCCCAAGAGGAGGAAAAATGAAACCATGTGGGGACCACAATCCTGCAGTCAAGACATCGATTGTTCAGATAAACTTTCCAGCCCTTAATCAGAGGCCCAGACTCATTCAGCCCTGAGCTGAAGCATGTCTCCAAGCTCTGCTCAAGATCTAGGAGCTCTGTCTGGGGGTCCTGTTGTGTGGTCTATAGTGCTCCATTAGCTATACTCAGCCATTTATTTTGTCTCTGGTGTAAGTAACACTCTTTCAAGCATGCCATGGGTCTGATATGAGCCCATCTTTCCCCCCAGCTGATGCTCTGTGTGATGGGAGGGCTGCAGCTCTGCTGCCTGTGACACAGCTCAGGACGTGCCCCTGATCCTTTCCAGGCTTAGATTTACTTGAGGATCCTTCAGAGTGAAAGGCATCAAATGCAGATGTAGTATCTCATTATTATCAATGCAAACCCCAATGCCTTGTCTTAGTTGTTAATATAGCCCCTGCAGGGGAGAGAAGATGAGTGCCTTATTTTTAATGTTGAAGTCAGCACCGGACTCTAGATATGCATGTGTTATCTGGAGGAGTGATGATGACTGGGTCAATAAACCCCTCAAACTTGGGAAAATGGTTCCCATTTTATCAGCATCTATTCTTCCCACCCTCTTCACTGTGCTGCCCTGGCAGCAGCTCAGCTCCTCTGCTATTCTGTAGCCACACACACAAAGAAAATGTTGGCGTTGTTGCAGGGAGAAGAAATCCCTCTTTCGGGAGGAAACAAGCCCTGTGGTGTAACCTTCAGTGGATGTACAGGAAAAGTAGTGGTGGTTCTATTGGGAACGCCAGGGAATGCCCTGTCCCCCATGTCTTGGTGCTACAGGCTGCACTCCTGTTTTGATTTCTCAGTCCAGCTTCTGAAATGCTTTTGAGTTCTGTCCCTGTGTGCCGTGCACTCTGTGCCTCCTCCTTGTGGGGCTGAGCAGTAAGGAGGAGGTTGAAACCCCTGTACCTGTGTTTAAAAAAGCAGTGCAGTTTTTCCCTCCTCAGGCACAGAAGTTCATGTGTTAAGTTGTAGTTACCCCAGCTCCAAGCCCAGCTGCTGCTGATCCACCCAGGGGCGTGAGCGTTACATCTGCAAGCGACGAGCCACTGGCCTACAGCAGGCAGAACCCAAGCCAACAGACAGACAGAAAGAGCCTGAGGGGCTGAATTTTAGAGCTATTAAATGATTAAATGCAAGGGGAAAAAAAGTTAATTTAGCATCGCGGTTGTGATTTTACACACCCAAGAGCCTGGAAATTGAGAGCTCTGCTTCTCACACAGGGATCGTAACTTGGCACTGCACAGATTGTACAGTATGTAAAATTAGACTGGAGAAATAGTAAATATGCTGCAGGGACCAATACTGTCTTGGCAGAAGGAGGATGGACTGAGTGGGACCCAACAGGTCTTTTACGCCTCTGACTTCCATAATTCTGTGCTAATAAAAAAACACTGTACAATGCCTGATGCTAATCCGCAGCCCTGAGTGGGGTGAAGCGGGAGCTGGGTTTGTTATGTGAACAAATAGCAGTCGCCCCCGGTGTATTTGAGTGGAGCAAGGCTGTTATTTGAGGGCGGGCGTGTGGGCATTGGCTAACAGGGATGGGGANAATTCTGAATTGTATTGATTTCCCCCTAAACGGCATTGAAAAGCCTGATCTAAGGACTCTTTTGTGGCTTAGAGTTATTTGTCCTGTCTGCATGAAAAAGCAGGACCAAAAAACAAAGCCTCTAATTCACCCATGAATCCAGCAGTGGTCCTTTGGCAGTGAAGGTTGAAGGCTCAAGTGAGCCCAGCTCAGAGGATATTGGTGGGATTTTCCTGCTGTGTGCTGGTTCCCCTTAGTGCCATTCCCTCTGGTGTTCCAGCACCGTTCCCTCCATACTGCCCCACATGCTGGGGCAGCCCGATGTAGTTGCAGGGAACTGGAGGAGTTGCTGCTTTGCCAAGCAACTGCACTTCCTCAAGATGAGTCATCTCAGGCTGACTCTGCAAGGAAGCCAAGTGGGTAAGGTCCCATCCAGCCTTTCCTTAGGATGAAAACAGTGTCACAGCTCAGCCAGCTGCAGCAAGGAGAGCACTTGGAGTCCCAAGGCACTGGGACCAGAAGAGCTGGGACAGATACCCAAGTGATGGTCTTACCAAGACCTTCTGGGAAACAGATCAACACATGAACTCAAGTCCCTTTCTGGGATTCAAGAACAAAGCCTCCTATGGAAAAACCTAAAAAGCCAAGATCATCAGCCCAAAAGAACCCAGATCTCTCTGCTGCAAAGCTGCTGAGACAGAAAAGCAGAAGTAGCAACATCTTCTCCTGGTCCTGGCTTTGTCAACACAACATGATCCATGGCAGAGGTATGCAGCCGTTGCAGATGGGTGCACACCAGCATTAGCACCCTCGGGCAGAGCTCACTCCTGAAGCCATGGGAGGAGACAGCTTCCTTGTGGTCTCCTGCCCATGCATGGCTGAGGAGACTCTGTTACAGAGGCAGGATGGATTTGGTTGCCGTTCTTGTTTGTCCCCTGTGACCAGGGTCAAGTTATGCTTTGGGCACTACATCACTGTACAGCTCCTACTACTCACAGCAAGAGCTGGGCTTGATGGCATGCAGGAAAACAAGGCTGCCTCTGACACAGAGCCCTTCTGGCTGGCAGCCAGGAGCACTGCCAGTGTGGAGCTCTGGGCTGATATGATCTGGCAGGTCTAGAGAGCTACAAGAGAAGCTCTATCCCAATGTGTGGCTGATGAAAAGGCAGCAGTACCAGGTCAAGATACAGCCATAATAGGGCACAGGGAGGACACCCTTCTGCCCTGGTGAGATCCCGCTCAGACCAGACCAAAGCTGTTGATTCAGCCAGTCTGATGATACAAGCAGAAAAATGACACTTAAGTTACTTGTCGGCTAAGGCAGCATTCCCCATCCTCCTGCTGTGTCTGACAGCCAGGGCTCCCCACTGGCCCACTGCCCAAAAGACATGGGGAGCTGCTGCATCCCATGGGCTGAGCCAGTGCTGCAGCAAGGACTTGGCCCTTGCTTCTGCTGTGAAACTGTGTGTCTTCTGCTTCCAGCAGTGGGTCTGTGTTCTGTGGTTTCCTGCTGGGTTTAGCACTGTGTTTTCTCCCCAGGAGGGTGCTGATTCTCTGCCACTGCTCAGCCTTATTGGCCCCAGTGCACAAGTGATGCAAGTGACACCATCCCGATGGTGCTGCCATCCTGTCTGCTCCTGTCACCTGGAGCTTGGCCTGGGCAATGACATGCCAGGCTCATAGCAGTGCAAGCATCACACCCCCCCACTACTGGACCATCACGTCCAGGAGGGAGCCTGTGGATTGAATTATCATTCATGACAATGGAACATTTGACGGTAAAAGTGTCCCTTCATCCTCAGAAAGGCCCAGAAGATTTTGCATTAACATTCATGGGAGAGGCACCAGCCTTGTGCAGTTGAGCAGCCAGAAGGGGCATGAAGGCCCTTATCACCCCACCATGGACATCCCCAGCTGGGTTTGGGTTGCAGCTTCAGAGGGAGGCGAAAGGTGAAGCCATTGCAAAGCTGGTGCAGAACTTCTGCAGGAGCATCAGGGCTTTGCCAACGCCCACAGGAGGATGTTTTGTGGTCACATCCAGGCTGAGGGAAGAGGTTTTCCTACCCTGGGTCCTGCCCTGAGCCAAGCATGTCAGAGAGGTCAAGTCCCTCCTTCACAACACTCCTGAGGTAAACCATGGTCTGCTTCCGGGCTATCGTGGTGTGATTGAGTACAAGTCCTTTAGCACCCATCTGTTATCTCTTAATTAAAGTTTCTTTCTAATTATTTTTTCTTGTCAAGAGCAAAGCTGCTGACTCCAGGGATTTACCAAAGTAGAGCAAACAAATGCGGTCTCTGCTTTCTGCAACTCCTCATTAATGGACAAAATTAACTTGGAACAGTCCATATCTTTGGCTACATCGATGACACTTAATTATGCTTGTTTCCTTACAAAGATATATCCAGTTTTAAATCACTTGTGGAAGAAGTGCCTCCTTAAGCATGAAATTTCTTCTCCTTGAAGGAAGATTTCTGCTGGCAAGAAGAGCTGTGCAAATACCAAGTGGCATCACAGGGAATAGATGTGAGGAGATCATGAGTGGGGTGTGCTTCAGGAAGCTGGTGTCAGGAAACCTTCTCCATGGTCGGGGCTGCTTAGTTTCAAGAAGGGCTGTCAAGCTGCACAGGGGAGTGGAGCCACTGGCATTCCTTGGACACTGTTGGTGCTGCTCAGGCCAGTGGGCATGGGTCCTGAAGCAAGGGAGAGGCCATAGGACTGTGCCACTACCCTGTCCTATGGCTGGAGAAGGCCAGGAACATTCTCCCATAGAGGCTGATCAGGTCACCTCTCTGTCTTCTTGCCCTTTCCATCCTCTGGGGCTCCCTGCTCATCTCCTGTGGACTGATTAATCTCATTTATCATGGGAGGTTGTGAGATGAAAGACTCTTCTGGTTTATATGCCTGGAAAGCTCTTGGCATAGTGCTGGCACTGTGTAAATATTAAATGTATAATTTATTCTGTACACAGGCAGCTACTTAGCTGCCGAGACAGTTATTTGTGGTTGGTTTCTCAGCTGTGGGAGGGACATATGAAGGCCAGTGGGGTGATGTGAAGCCCTCTGTCCAAAGACACATATGTAGTGCTCTGTCCCACTGCAGAAGTGCTCCATGTCCTGTCAGAGAAAGTGGGGACCTGGCCTTTCTCACCGTGTTGCTTTCACCATCTGCAAAAGATGGAAAAGAGCCAGAGGCTGTGGAACCTGCAGAGTGCTCATCCCTCTCCCCAAAAATGCTACAGTGTCTTTCTTTTGCTCAATCTCTGCTTACACAAGCCACAACCCTCCAGCGCATTTCGGCAGAGCACCCAGAGGCAATATTTGTCCCAGTCGGCCTGAAAATCACTGTGACAGGAAGGGTGGGTTTGGCCCGGTGTGTGTCTGCTGGATGTTGTCTTGCCACAGGCACTGGGTGAAAGACCCCCATTAAAGGGCTGTGGCGAGTGCTGGTGCCAGGAATGCAAACCATCCTCTCCACTTCCTCTGCTCACCGTTCCAGTGACCCCTCAGGCATCTGGCATAGACCCCCAATGCCATGTCTGTGGCTCCACACATGCAGTGCCCAGCAGCATTCCTGCCATGCCTGGCAGCTGCTCATGCTGGCTGGGTGGGAGCCTCAGCTGGAGCAAAGAGGAGTGGAGGAGTGGAGATGGAAGGTCCCAAAAGGAGTTTCGCTCCTTCCTAGCACAGTGCATGCCAGGGCAGTCCTCACCTTTTTACAGGATTTCCTTGTGCTATTGCCCTTCCAGTTTTGATATAGGTCAAGATATCATTAAGGAGGAAAGTGAGGATGAGGATTTGCAGCTGGATGGGTTTGGGAAGCATCAAATATGTTTCCCTGGGCCCCATATCTCAGGTGCTTTGTCTCGTCTTCCCTCCACATCTCTCTGCTGGACTGCTATCTGCTGCCCTGTTGGGCCCTGTTGCAATTGCAGGACCTATAAAGCTGCCACTCATCATTGCTAGTGCAGCAAAGCAGCTCACAGCTCATTTCACCAAGCTGCCCCAGGTTCATTACTCTAAGCTCTGTATGTTTATCCCACAACTAAAAGCTCTGTATGTTTATTCCCATCTTCCCTCCATGCAATTTTGCAGAGGTGTGGGTAAAGCTGTAATTTCTTTCATTTTGCATCACCATGGCTCCTTTCGAGATCTGGGATCTGGGACTTCATGTCATAAGCCATGCTGTGCCTGGCAGAGGATGTGGCCCTTAGTGGACTTGGATGCTGAGAGGCATGTTGCTGGTTGGGGTGCAGTGTCACAGCCCCTCTAGGATGACATCACAAGGCTGTGATGTCACTACACCCAAAAGGCAGCATGCTTTGGAGAAGCAGGGTGGTGTAGGGGCAGGTCAGGGCAGGGCAGCATCTTGAAGTGTCATTTCTAGCCAATGATCTTCCATGTTGCTGGGAAGGAATCTTTGGAAGTGTCTAGTCCAGTGTTCCACTTGGAAAAGGTCTGTCGTCAGCAAAAAACCAAATCAGCCATGGCTTTGTCAACAGAGCTCTGACAAGTTCCATGGATGAAGATCCCCCTCTCTGTGGGTACTTGTCCCAGTGCTGTGTTACCATCCAGGAGAATAAATTATCCTCCATGTCCATCTTGAATCGTCCACCGGGACACTCACGTCACCAGCTGATAACCATCCAAAAGGCTGGCCCTGCAGGACAGGCACCATCATGGNCCATTCCCAGACTGGAGGAAGTGGGAGGTCCCAGTAGAGCTCTTGTCACCCTTGCTCATCCCCATCCTACAGCAGAGCTGCTGTTCTCAGTGAAAGACAGGCTTCTCCAGCATTCCAGGAGAGCTGTACCCATGGTGCCCCTTCCCAAAGGTGCCCTTCCCACACATCTGCACATCACTGTGGTTGGGTGGGACTCCCACACCTGGCATGGGGCAAGGGAGGACATGAGGACTTGTCTCCGCTCCAGTAGGACCCTCAGCAAACCCTGCTGGGGAGAAATTCCTCCTCTGAAGCTGTGCTTTGGGTTTCTCCTTCATCAGAAACCTTAAATCATTGCCTTGGAAAGGAGCATTGCTTTCAAAGACCGGTCTTCCAGGAATGGCTCCTTCAGCCCTTCTGGATGAATCCCAGTGTTTGTACTGTGTTTAAGGAAATAACTCAAGGTGACTTCTTTCCTTCCCAGCTTAGTCCTTCAGCCACTAGCTATGGACAATCTCTCAGCCACCATCCTGAAAGGCAGAACTGAGCATCCCAGAGTTTTCCCCCATCTCAGTTCTTCTCTGGGAATAGGCATCAGGCAGGCAGGAGCCGGGCAATGGTGGCAGGTCCTTCACTGCACTGAGCCTGTATCCATGCAAGATTGGTGGGTGGTACAGTGGTGGGTGTCAGAGCTCCAGTGTCTCTGATAAACAGAATTGCAAGTGTAGGAACAGGATAGTCAGTGGTCATGTGAGCCAACAGGAAACAAGAAGACAAAACCTCTTTAGTTTATGCAATAGGAGAAATATGAGAACTTGGGTAAGATACTTGAATTCTTACTGAAACTCTGATTATTTGTCCACCCACACATGTGCCTAGTCATCTGTCTGTCCATCTGTTCATCATCCAACCACCCATCCACATCCAGAGCCATTCAAATAGCCAACCATCCACCCAACACCACTCACATTCATTGCTCTTCCATTCCTCCATTCCATCTGTGCCCGTCCAGCCTTCTGGCCATCTGTCCATGGTTACACACATTTGTCCATCCATCCACTGTCGTCTTCCACTTCTGCCTATCTGATCTTGTTCCAGCTGCCCCTCTTCACACAGATGCTTCATCTTAGATGGTCTTCCCTTCTTTCTGCCTCTTAGTACATTCTCCCAGCTTTTTTAAGACCCTTGAAAAACTTTTCTGGTCAGCACAGTTTCCCAAAGGTCCCCACCCTTGGCTAGTGTCAGAAATGGTCCTGAGGCATCCCACCAGCAACTTACTACAAGCCAGTTTTCCTTGTCCTTAGCACCCCCTTTCCCAGCAGGGATAAAATCCACAAAGTTTCTCTATTCCTGTGAGAAGCAGGTGTCCTGACAGACCATCTGCAGGAGGGCTGAGACCTGCCAGGCACACCTCCAGAGCCAGCTTTGCAGATGGGATCAGGATGTGGGCTTAGACACAAGGAGTGGCTCAATCACGTCCATGTGGTCCCACCTCTCAATGGGACCCAGGAGGTGATGTCTGGAGAGGGAGAAAAGAGAGGAGAAGCCTTGGAGGTACTTCTTCCATCCATTTCCACCATCAGCTGCTTGCAATCTCCCCAGGCTCACCGGGCAGCTCAGTGTTTTAGGTGATCTTCCGTGAATTCATTTACTCACTGTTCTCCCCTCCAGTGTTGACATCAATAGCATCTGATGGATATAGATTTCTTTAATTTAATCACAGTTTGTGCAAAAAAAAAAGATCACCTGCTATTGCTTGTTTTGCTACTCCTTATTTTATTAGGAGAAAGAGCAAGCAGTCCTTCTCTATTTGTCCTCCTCATGTCACTCATCATTGCTAAGGTGTCTGTCACATCTTTGCTTGATTGTCTCCTTTTATGGCTGAAGGGTTTGAGTCTACTAAACCACTCTGACATGGGACCTGTTTCCAGCCTTAGCTGTTCCTCTTTCCTTCCTCTGTTCTGCTTCCAGTGGTGCTGTGCTCATAACAGCATGGGGACAGGTTTGTTCATGTTTACATGAGTTACAGTGCTTTCCATTTTGGGTTTGAGTTCTTGGTAATCACTGAGCTGATGTTTTCAGGGAAGGGAGTGTGATGACTCCAAGATGGGTTTCCATGGAGGCTGTGGCACATTTGAAACCATGAGTGTGTAGGGGAAGCAAGGCTGCATGCATTCCACTGTGCATTAATCAACACAGGATTACTGCCTGGTGGTCTGTACCACGTTGTCCTCCTGCAGCACTTTGGAACCCAGCTGTGATTCGGCTGCCCTGACAGCCTCAGCAGTGCTCTGTCTTCTCTCTGCTCTGACCCCTGTTACCTGTGAGTTACGAGGGTGTTGGGCAGATCTGACCCAGCTTGGATCTTCATCAGACTTCAACAGGACATGTTCTACTGCTACATTTGACATCTTGTTTTCACCTTCGGTCTTGTGACTTTAGCAGCTATAAATCCTAGCAAGGACTTTCCCCATGTGTCAGGGCTGCTTAGTTTCCTTGGAAGGCTCCTTGTCAAATGTGGTTTTGAAGACCAGGAGAATATTGAGAACTGAACCACCCTTGTCTGTGCACAAAGGCTTGATGAAGCCTTGAAGGAACCTCATCCCCATTCATCCTCCCATCCTGCTTCACCCTGTGTCATGCACACATGCTCACATGATTTTATTCTTGCCACATGCAGCTCAGCACAGCCAAGTGTAGCAACACGGGAAATATTCAGTTGCTAAGGATCATTAATGAATGTCAGCTCCAGCTCCTGTCCAGAAACCTGAGAAAATTCAATTAGGCAGCTGGTGCCCAATGAGCTGTATTGCCCCACTTGTGAGCTGCTACATCAAACAGCTCAGCAACGCATTATGTTATTGTGGAAAGAAAAGAAAACTCAGACAGGGAGACAAACAGCACTGCATGCACCAAGCAGCTGTACCTTTCCACAGCACAGCATGGTTAGGTTGCAATCCTCCTGCCTGGTTTCCTGGATAGGGAATTGCGAGGAGAATTACCCGCTTCCCATCTGTGCTAGCTGGAGTTTGCTGGTGACAAGTCCTGGGGCTGTGTCATCTCTCTGCTGGGAGTTTCTGATCCGTGCGTTTGGTTTGTGTCCTGCAACAAGTCACCTAGCCATACTGCTGGAAATAGCTTGTGTGCCTGGCCGTGCTGTGGCGTGTTCAGCTGGTGAGCCCTACGTGCAGCCCCGACATGTGGTCACAATAGCAAAGGTGAAAGGAAGCCATCCTGTGGAGGTGGTCCATGATCCTCTGGTATTTGTCAGCTGTTCCACTCCAGTCTAAAATAAATCATGGCTGGGGACAGGAGCAGAACTTAGGCTTCCCTGACCACCAACACAGTGTCAGTCCACACCCCACTCCTTGTCTTTACTTCCCAGATGGGAAGGTAAGATCTTATTTCCAAGGCAACTATGCTGAGGGGCTCTGAGCTCACCTGCTTTTCTCCTGTTCCTTCCCACAGACAGCCACATCCAGTATGAGCGGGTAGGTGCCGACGTGACCATGAAGTGTGGCTCCATGGACTGGGATGCAGCCGTGACCTGGACAGCCAACGGCACCGACATCGACGAGTCCCACCTGAACGGGTCCTACCTGATCCTGAAGAATGTTGACCTGTCGCAGAGCGGCCAGTACTCCTGCTATGAGGGCTCCTCCTGGCACCTCAAATACCAGACCTATCTGAGGGTGGGAAGTGAGTACCCCAGCGTGTCACACTGAGGGGGACAGTCTCTGTTCCCATATTGACTCCCCACAGCCCTCTGTCCTGCCATGCCAACCCCTCTAGTTTCTGTACATAAGGTTGTCCACCGCACGCCACCATATGAGGTCCTCATGGCATACTAATCCCAGCTGGAATCAGATAATCTGCCCCAAGATTTGGATCAAAGCCAGTAGATTAAATGACACCTGAGAATAATTTGAAAAGGGATGTTTCTTCTCCCTCTAGCCCTGTGCCACAACAACCATCTCTGTAGGTGGAAAGAGTTGTCAGAGAGGATTGCAGTCATCAAGGAAAAGCACTGGCTGGGTTTACTGCAGTGTGGTTGTTCCAGGGGAGCAGCCAAAAGGTGTTGGTGATCCCTGGGTTTGCAGAATCCTGTGTGCACAGGCATGCTGGGGGACAGCTGCTCATTCCCCACCATTTTGCATATCTTCGGCATAAGATGCGCTGATTCCCGGGCCTCGGCGGGGGAGATAAGGGTTGTGCTGTATTTCACATGATGCTGAGAGCTGATAGCAGCTGTGTGTTTTGAGGGCTGCTGTGTTTGTACAGCTGATAGCAACTGTGTGTTTTGCAGCACGGCGTATGCAACTGGCAGCCATGGGTGTCTGAGAGCACCAGCCAGCACAGCCAGCTGTGGGATAGTAACTGTGATGCACCAGCTGGGAGCCCTGCCATCTAGGAGTTCCCAGGTTTGGAAGACACAACAGAGCCTTCCTCTGCTCCTTATCTCACCTTCTGCACCTGGCATCAGAGCCAGGGTGCTGTTTCCATCCTAGGCCATGCTCTAGGGACAGAGGGTCACAGGAGGGTCTGTGTAAGACCTGAAAATAAGGCATGATGGGTTCACCGCACCTAGAGATTTGAATTCGAGAGATGCTCTACAGTGTCCAATTCATTTAAGGTTGTGTGGGATGGATCCTGGTGTCTGGGCCAAAGAGAAGGGCTGCTGGAAGGAGCTGAAAGGCGATGTGAGATGCAGATAAGGGGAAGCAGTCAGCACAGGACAGGGTTTACACCAGTGAACACGTGTGGGGGTTGGAAGCATGGCAGACAAAAAGGCCACTGCCGAACAAATGAATCCGGGGTTTTTTACCTGTGTTATGGTCAGGAGGTGTTCACAGAGCCAGAAAAGGCAGGTGGTGTGTCCCATGCAGGCAGCAGCACAAGGAGATTGTGCAGCTCCTCTTCTTGGGTATGTGCTCACCAGATCCCATCTAGGGAGAGGTCCCAGGTTGTGGCAGTCCACAGAGTGCAGCAGGTCTGCAGGAAACAAGGGGAGTGGGGAGAGGTCCACAGCTTCTAACTACTCCTCTGCAGCTGTGGCATCCCTGAGATTTTGCAATGGCTCTTCCTTCTGCTAAGCATCTCACTAATAGTAATCCCTGTCAATCCGCTCAGGGACCCATGGGAATTGCTCAGTGTTAGAGCCCAAATCCTGCTGTTCCCTATTACTGTGTGTTCCCATTTGCTGGAGACTCACAGCCCCCTGAGCACTAGGCAGCTGAGAAGCCCAGTTGGACACTGGTGGGGCCATCAGCTCCCGGGAGAGGGTGACAAATAAATATACAAGTGTCTGGCATTGTTAACACAATTAACTGTGCAAGGAACTAATCAGGTGAGACGCTTTTAGTGGTAATTAATTTAACTGGCTGGATTTTAATTTAATGTTCTCTGTGAGGTTTCTTTTCCCAGTGCTGCACCCCCAGCCTCTGCCTCCCCCACTCCACCCTAAGTGTCCTGGCTCTGCTGGGAATGATTGATTCCCAGGAGGTGTGAGGACTCATGCAAAGGAATGGATTTGGGCATGTCCCAGCAGGGAATGGAAATGGACTTGGGCATGTAGATGGAGATGGGTGACTTGTGGGAGGTTTGCAGCATGGCCCTGTGGGTAGCATTGCTGCTGCAGCTGAGTGCATTGGGATCCCAGACCTGAGATTCCAGGGATCTTGGACTCATTTTGTTTCAATTGCATGGGAAATTAAATGAAAACAGGCCTGTGCCTGCATTTTTCTCTTTTACTGGGGCAACAAGAAAGATGACTGCAGCGAGAGTGAGGGGCTGGGGCTGCATGTGGAGAAGTGCTGGGGATCTCATTAAATAAGTGATGGAACATGGAATGCACTCCCCAGGCAAGGCAGGAGTGCTCCTGAGCATACAGCACCACAAGGAAGGATGTGCAGAGGGAGCTGAGAAGGGCCAAGGACCAGGAAAAGGTGTCAATTAGCAAAGCAAGCTCTGTCTTGGGGGTCAGCGAGCACAGGGATAAAGGGAGACCTGCCAGGAGTCAAGCTGAGCGAGACCTTGCAGAGGAAATGAAGAGGGGGGTTAGCCATATAAATACAGAGCAAACGAGGAGAGAAGAGCAGAGTTGGTTCTGCAGACACGTTTCAGGGGAGATTAAAAGTAAGTTCGGCAGAGCCCAATATCAAATGAACCCCACCAGGTCTGAGCAGCAATGCTGGGAGCAAGGGCAGCATGGGCTAAGGGAGAGGAGGGAGCAAAAAACCTGGAGGTGATCCTCTGTTGTGGAGGCACCTTCAAAGACAACAATGCATGGAAGGCTTGGGGAGCACCTCATCCCCATGTGAGGACATCTGTTCATTAGCAAGGCTCATTAGCAGCTGAGAGGTCAGTGGTGGTACCCAGTGCAACGTGTCTCCTGTGCCTGAGCAAAGGAACAGTCCTCATCAGACAGCCTGACCCCACAGCATAGTGGGGCCGCATGGTGCACTTGGATGAGGGAGCAATTAAAGACATGGAGACAAATGGAAAATGGGAAAGAAGTACAGGGGGGCTTGCCAGGGATATATCACAGCAGATTAACCTGATAGCTCTCTTTGATAAGGGAACCGGTTTTCTAAGCCCAGAAATGTGGTCAGTGTAATCTGTCTTGACTTCAGCAAAGTATTTGTTATGATGCCACATGGGAAATTATGAGTTAAACCAGAGAAAATGTGGATTAGTATGAGAATTGGAACACAGCTTAGGAAATAGCTACAGGGGATCAGATTGTGCTGAAAGGGGGAGCTCCTGGAAGGGATGGGGAAGCTTCGGCACCGTGTTTGGACTGCATTGAGGCCACTCTCTGTGGTGTTATCTGTATGGCTCTGGCCCAAAAGGACCAGGGGGCTTGGGTTGGATATGCCAGTAGCTAAGGAGGAACAAGAGGATATCTGGGGTGGAGATTTTATGCTGAAGGGACCAGCACACTACATAATGGTGCAGGCGTAATTGTGTGAAAGTGTCTCAAAAATGTGCTTTGGCAGGTGGGAGGGAAGGCACAGGTGGCTCATCTGGTCCCTGAGATGGGTTTTACACCCGAGTCCACATCGTGGGGGATGTGGCCGGGAGCCCAGCAGCACCCTGCAAAGGCTGGAGGTAGCTGGGCTGTCTTACTCACTGCAGAAATGGGCACCTGGTGCACGTGTAGTGGGACAGAGTGCATTCAGGGATGGTGAGAAGGAGCAGCCCCCAGGCTTTTCTGTTGCTAAGGGTCCCAGATCAGCCACCTACAAGGCATGAATCCTCCTCACCACAAATTGGCCTGGGGGAACCTGGCACTTCTCCAGAGGAAACCTCTTCCAGGGCACTTTGAGCAGTGACTTGTTGGTCTGCGCCTTTCTTCAGGCAGATGAGCATGAGGTGAAGCACAGGAGAGCAACCAAGTATTTATCCTCAGTGATCACCTGTCCTGCAGCCTGACAACAGCAGATGCCCATGTGTGGCCAGAAGCAGGAGATGGGTCCTGAGCCCAGGGCTGAGCACCAGCAGCAGGGCAGGAGGGAGCGCAAGACTCTGGGTCACAGGAGCGTGGTGCCAGGCTCCTGGCTGCCCCCACAGGCCACAGCTCTGCATTTGGAAACGCGCAGCCGGAGGGCCCGGGGGTGGATATAACAAAGACATTGGGAAATAATGCACTCTTGAGGTTTGGCACACGGCTCTGTGCGTTACAGAATGTTATAAAAATACTGCTAATGGGCCAGAGAGGACTGGAAACGCGCGTTGGAAAGGCTGCCAGAAGCCAGAGAGTGCATATGAGAGCGGGGAGGCCTTGTGTGCAGAGAAGGGAGGGCGGGAGGGAGGCAGCCAGGGCAGGCACCCTCCTTCCACTCCTGTCCCTCCATCCCTTTCTGATCTGCTTATCTCCATCCCGACCCAGCACCTCTTCCCCTTTGCCCTTCTGTCCTGCTTTGGGAATGGCCAAGCCCTGGTGGACATGCATCTGACCCTCATCATTCAGCCTGGTGCCCAAAAAGGCTGCTGCCTGATGGGATGGAGTGCAAGGAGAGATGGGGTCTGCCTGGGAGAGAAAATACAGCAGGATCCCCTCCAGCAGCAGGGGCACAGATGCAGATAGTGGACTTGTCTTCCATGTTGCAATGGTGGCCTGGTGTCTTGTAGCCTGGTGCCAGCCCCAGCGCTGCCCCCTGGGCATTGCTGCATCCCAGGCCATGGATGTGGGAAAGGGACTGGCAGAGTACAAGCAGTCCGAGGCTGGCCTGCTTCCTCCATGTCTGTCACTGCAGTGGCTGGCGAGAGAAAGAGGAAAAAACATGCGGTTTGACGGAAAATGACATGGAAAAAACAACCAAATTAACAGAAAAACAAACAAAGCAAAACCAGAGAGAGGGAGGGGGAAAAGGACAAAGCAACAGGAACCACATGTGAGCAGGCAGGCCAGGAGAGCCTGAGTGTTCTCTGGACTGATTAGCAAGCAATCAAACATCGGCCACTAATAAATAATCAGAGCCTCCCTTTTCTTTGCCTTAGAAGTCCTTTTCTTCCCAGCTGGGCTCCAGCTGCAACCAGAGGGTTGTACTACAAGTTTGCATCTATTTTTTGTTGTTATTTTTAAAACATCTTTTCTGTTTCACCTATCCAAAATAAAGAAGCAAAATGGGAAGGGAGTAACCTCTCCATGTAAGACATCTGACCTCTGGCTCCACCAGGGCAGGTGTGAGCATCCCATGTTAGGCACTGGCTATACAGTGGAGGAAGGCAGTGCCAGGGATATGTGTGTGCCCTCCTGTTTCCATGGCTTGGTTGGGTGCAAAAAAAAAGCAGAAGGGCACTGATGACGTCCACCTTGGGAGAACAGAAGTTTGGATAGCTCTGGCAGCCAGTGGTGAAGGTGTGGCACTTGGATCATGGTCAGGCTGGTGCTCCTGCCTGGATGCTGGTGGATAAACACAGGCTCGGGGTCAGCATGTGCAGATAGTTCATTGCTCAAGTCCAGCAATCTGTGATGCAGAGGGGTTTTTTTATTATTATTTTTAAAAAGCGCCCTTTTGATGGATTTTTCCCCTCTGAACTCTTCCATTCCTTTCCCGTGGTGATGTAAACTTAGGCTATTTCAGGAGCAACAAGTTAAACATGACTGCAACCATTCCCTGGCACCAGGCAGGGAACAGCACCCACCTCTTCGATTCATCCATCTCACTCTCCCAATCCGCTCCTTGCCCCTGGGCCGAATCCTGCACAGGAGCAACCCCAAGGCTGTGCCCAAGCAGTGCTTGAGGGCAGGACTACATTAACATGGACCAAATCTAGAGCAAGGGTGGAGCTAATTAATTTAAATGACTGTTGGTATTCCAGAATCAGAAGATGCACACCAGAGCTGTTGGGTTCATTACTGTGGAGGGGCTTTTTCCCCCCCCGTGTGCCTGCAACACTGGGGGCTGGGTGGGTGCAGTGGTCCTGGGGTAATTCACAGCCAGGCATCACCCCCTGATTCCTGAGAGCCACAGCAAGGGAGTGTCAACAAGCTTGCAGGTATGCTTCGTTCACTGAAATTCAGCGTTATTTCAGAAGGCATGCAAGCTCTCCAGCCACTGCCTTCCCACGTTGTTCTGTTCATGCATGGCTGGGAAAATTCAGTGGAGGAACTGCGCTGCCTGCAACCAGATTTTGGGTCTTGGCCGGGCTGAGAGCTGGAAAGGCGTACTGGGTAACAGTATGCAAATTACTCTCCTGGCTCTTTAAGGAAAGAGCCAAAAAAAACCCACCCAAAAACCCCACCAAGCTCCCAGATGCAATTAGTCCTAATCGAATTAGGAGCCGGACTAGAAAAACAAACACGTTTGCAGGCAGCAGGCGACCTTTCCGCCCCGTTCAGTGGGCTGCAGGCTGTGTGCCGCAGCGGGAAGGGCTGGAGGAAGCCGTGCCCCGTGGCCCACGTGTGCACACACTCGTACGCCCGCACCCGTGCCCTGCTGCTCCTCTCCTCCTTCCCCTCGCTGGGCTGGGCAGCCAGCCCAGCTGCAGCATAGCAGAGTGATGCTTCCTTGGCTCACTATGTAAAACATGATAATCTGGGGCAGCCGGTGTCAGAAACAATAAAAATATCCCCTCTCCCGTCCTCATGGCTCCCCCCTTCCCACGGGGGAGCTGGGGACAGCAAGGAGCATGTGGTGGTGGGGCCAGCAGAGCATCACGGGGCATTTATGAGAAGCCACAGCTCAGGGCAACAGCACCAGCAGCTCTGCCCTGGCCTTCCCAATGCTATCTGAGAGAAGAGCATGCCAGGAGACAGCCCACACATGCAGTATCCCATTCCCGTGCCCCGTCCCCACTGGTACGTGAAGGGATGTGGCCGCACACTTGACCCTAGTGACCGATGAGCTCATGCCATGTTGGGTGCTATGGGTAGCTCGTGACTCCACTGGAGTCATGGCAGGAGCATCATGTGGCACGAGGGCAGTGAGAAGGGGAGAAGGTGGCCACTGTCTTGCCATCTTCCTTCAGTGGCAAAGTTCTAGAGTTGCCAGCAACGAGGCAGAGCCAGGGATGGTGTGTCTATCAGAGAAAGCCTGCTTAAGATGCAAGAACCCTCTCAGTGAATGTGGGATCCTGAGCTTTGGATCTCCATGTGAAATGAGCCCAGAGGCTCCCTGTTCATCCTGTCCTGCAGCTGGGCTGGGAATAAAATCATGGGATAGGACCGAGAGGGGGCCTGGCTCCAGCTGGTGTGCTGGAGGAGGAAAGGAAGAAGGACTTTGGGGCTTGGCAGCTTCTTGGAGAATCCTCCCCATCCTTGCCTAGCACAAATACCAAACACTGCATGCAGTACCGACATCCCATGTCCTGGGTGGATGGCGGCACATCCTCCTGCTCTCATGAGATTTTGTTTATCCTGCCTAACATGACAAAAACAGCTCTGCAATTGAAGAATCCCAAGTCCAGTCTAAACAGCTTCCCATAATCCTTGTTCTGCAGTGACAGGAATTAGGGATGCCTAGGGCTGAGAAGACAAACCCTTCTCCTTGTCTGAAGGATGGTGGTCGTGGGTGGGGACCGTGACTGCTGTGGGGACTTGAGGGGACACACACTGGTTCTCTGTTTGCACTGGCCTCTGCTCCAGGAAGGATTTTATCTGACCTCCTCCTAAGTGCCCCTTGTCAAAATATTTGGTGCAAGCTTCCTGCCGCCCACCAGCAGTGTGTCCTCAGCTTCCAGGATCCTGGGAGGGGAGGAACAGGCCAGGATACAGCCACCTCCTGTCACTGCAGCTATGGGGCGAGGAGTAAAGGAGTCAATGCTCCACCTGTGAGTGCTTTCCTTTCTCCACCACAGCTCGAAAGGGCTGTGGTATTTAAATAAGATCACTGTTTGCTTCCCAGAAGATACTGAAAGAAGAAACCTCACCAATGTCACCAGCACAGGTGATTCACTTGCCTGTCACTGCCCACATGTGTCCATGATTGCAGCTATCCTGACCAGGCAATGTCACCAGGAATGGGAAGACCCCACAGTGGAGATCCTCTGCGGCCACATCCCTCCTGTCTGAAGGAGAGGAGATGGCAGGCAGCAGCAAATTTTCATCTTTTCCCAGTATCCAAAGCTCTTTCATCTCTCTCTGAAACTTCTGGTAGTGACTGGGAACAACTAGGGGCCCAGGCACGCAGTGACATGCCAGCCAAGGGCTCAGCAGGGTCAGGGCAAGGTCCAGGGTACTTCAGCGTGAAAGATATTGTCATTAGCTGTGGTCTCTCGAGCCACTGCATCTGCTGTAAATAATTTAGCAGACTAAATGTGTGCTAACAGCAAGTCAGGACAGCGAGCAGGGGAGAAGGAGCAGAGCTTTGGTCCTGAAAAGCAGGGAAGGGCACCAGGATAAAGTGAGATTATTTTCCTCCTGTTAGCAGGACAGGGGGACAGAGTGGTGTCTCCCCCCCAGAAAAGGAGTCAGAGGGTTCCCATGCCCGATGGATCCCTTTCCTCCCCAGCCCCTTCCTGAGCTGTCAGCATCAGTACCAGAGGCAACTGCAGGACAATTTCCAGTTGCTCATGCTCCAAGCACTTTAATGCTGTTTAAACAATTATGCAGTTGATAAATTTTGACAAGAAGAGATAGAAATAGCCTGGGAGAGCCATACAGTAGAAATGCTCTAAACAGATGTCCCTTTTCTCCCCCTCCTGTGCTCCCTGGGGTCTTTATCATTTGCTGCCAACTGAACAAGGCAGCATTCGCATGAGTTAGGATGGTGGGGAGGGGGAGCAAAATGCCTTATTAAAATGCTTTACGATACCATCCCTAGAGTGATGGCTGCTTGTTTTCTCTTCAGGACAGTCTTTTGTGTGCTGACAGGAGCCATACGGGGCCTGCTGAGCACGGATAATGTCAGGCTGTGTGCCCCTCTCTCCACCAGCTCACAAGGTGCCAGCCTGGGCAGCCTGGCTGCTGATGATGCTGGGGAGGGAGAAGGGTGTTTGCCAGAAGCAAGTGAGCAATGACTAGCTGATGTGCCAAGCAGCATGGGGAAGTCTGGTCTCCTTCTGAGGACGTGAAGAGCAGAGCTCAGCAGCGTGTGCACAGAACCTTGTGTCAGCAGGGACCAGCAGTGGCTCTCCAGCGCTGCAGTTTGCCCTAAGTGGCAGATGTGGAGGACAGAGGGATCATGAAGCTATGACTGGACCAGAGTCAGGTTCACAGGGAAACACAGTGTCCTGTGTGGCTGAGTTTGGATGCAGAACAAGGACATGGATCCTCTGGAGGTTCACCTCTGGAGGACAGGAGATCACTCAGAGGGTCCATGCTGGGAAACCACGAGGTTTGGAGCCATAGCTCAGACCTTGGTGCTGCATTTTTGTTCATGTTGGGCTGTCTTGTCTTGAGCATTCCCAATCCTGGGTGTTTTTCCTCTCCATAGCTGAACCCTTTGAGCAGCTTTGTACTGAGCACACCCCAACTCTGCACGTTCCATGAGGAGAAGACTTGCATGGCATGGCTTGTCACACATCATGGATGCATTGTGTCTTCTTGGGCAGGGAAGAAAGCAGAGGGTTGCAAGCAGCTCTCCACCTTTTGGCTGCTTTCTGGATGCTGTGTGACCTGTGTTAGTTGGAACCAGTGCTTGCTGCCAGCAGGCTGGAGCCAGGGATCTGTGAAGTATTTTGTTTGTATGGTGGATGAGCTAGAACTTGCCATCCTTTGATGTCTTTGCAGTTGATGTGGTGCTGTTCACTTTTTTTGGGGAAATAATTGCATAGTCCTCCAATGCAGAATTCATCCCTGCTCTCCCCGTATGGACTCAAGCTGTTTCCCCTTCCCTCTGTGCCTGACTTCTCTGAGTTTCCAGCCAGGTGCAGCTGTCCTCTGAAAAGGCTCTTTGGCCTCACCAGCCACTTCCTCTTCTTTCTATCTTGCCCTCACTGAAATCCAGGGACATGGATTCCAGTGCTGCACTGGGGACATGGGGCAGCCTGTGCCACCTCTCATTCCTCCCCCAGCTTGGTGGTAAACTGGGATGTCAGTGCCTAAATGAAAAGACAGAAGGGGAAATTAAGACACAGACTGGAGAGCAATTTTCTGAAGCCAGAATTGGGCCTAAAAACCTGTGTGATGATACTGTGCCATCCTCACCCTACAAGGCGTCCCAAATGGGGTGTGTTGGTTTGGACAGCCCCAATGCCAGGACTCTCACCCACTGCAGCCTAGCCCAGGGACCTCTGATCACACAGGTCTGCATGTTTCTGCTTCACACCATGGAGTGGGACAGCTCCCATGGTCAACGTCCCCTTTCTGCCACAGCCTTCATCATCCAGCCTCTCCTGCCATTCCTCCTCCCTCTCCCAGCCAGCATGTGGGTTTGCCTCTGTTTATTCTGCTCAGAGAGTCGTGAATTCTTGGGAGAGGGGAATTCTCTTATCTCCAGCTGACCTGAAGCATTGGACTTAAGTGGCCAGATAAGGTCCAAAATCAGAAACTGCTTCTGGGAGCAAGGAGCATGGAGGGAAGAGCTGGTACTGTGGCCACCCCTGCTGTTCATGCCAGTGCAAAGTAGGTGTGATTGTGCTGCTCCGTTGCTCTGTGCAAAAGCACCAGGCTGTTCCTTGCTGCGGATGTCAGTGGGGATACACGGCCTTTGCCAACCCCACTTGCTTTGCAGGATCAGCATAACCGCACCAACAGTGCTACCATCACCTCCAAAGGCACAGGAGGGGAAGCACCACTCACATTTTTAGCTGCCAAAGCAGTGTTCATGAATGTGATTTTCGTCATGGTAGTGTGAGGGCTGCTGTGTCGGCCCATGGAGGGTTTTGTCCAGAAGTGGAAAAGAGCAGTGGCCTTTTTCATGGGCATTAAAAAGCTCATAAAGCTCCTGTGAGACATAGTCATTGCAGGCATTGTTTTGCAGCATTGCCTTCTCCCACTTTCCTATCTCTCGGCAAAACACAGGGATAATTCCCCTTCGGAGTGAGCAGAGCAGCTGCCCTGAAATAGTGGCAGTACAAGGTCTGTGCTGCCACACACCTCCAGGGATTATGACAAAAATCTGCAAAATGGCAGAGAGGACAGAAGACAGCTCCTGCAGGAGGGTGACAGGATATGGGTGCCCCAGACTGTGAGTTTATGTTGGGACAGGCTGGCCAAAAAGGGGACTCTTGGATCCAAGACCGAGCCAGCTCTGCCAACTGCTGCATATGTACAAAGACAATATTAGATCCTCGCATAGTTCCCGTGATTTTGTCAAAGAAGTGATTTGAGAAGGACCCTGGGAAAACGGGAGTAAAGAAGGATGTGAAGGGAGAAGAGGGAACTGCCAAAAGGAGAAAGACTTAAAATAGTCTGTTCAGTGACTTCAGGGGAAGCTGTAAAGATGCCTTGACTCCTTTTGGTAATTACCTCCAAGCAGGGAAGATACTGGGTACTAAACCAGCAAGCAAAGGCATAACTAGAACCAATAACTGGAAGCTGAGCCACAACCACATTTGAATTAGAAATGAGGCTCATATTTTTAATAGAAAAAATGATTAAGCATCGGAACAAACTGCCAAAAGCCGTGTCGGCTCCTCTGTCGCTTGTTATCTGCAGAGCAAGGCTGGCTGCCTTGCTGAAAGATGGTTCTGTCAAACACAAGTTATTGGGCTCAATAGAGGGGTAATGGAGGGATGTAATGGCCTGTGCAACCCAGGAGGTCAGGTGAGATGAACTAATTTTCTCCCATGGCCTTCAAGTCAGTGACTTAAGGCAGGTGCATATCCCTGTCTTGCAGATTTAGCTTTGCGGTTGCTGTTTCTTTCATTGCATAATGTGGCTCAGGTGTTCAGTGATGCAGATCAGGGCTGCAAGGAAAAACCTGCAGAACAGGAGGATGTGGGGTGTTTGGAGGATGCTGCATGTCCCCACTTAGGATGCTCCTCACCCTGCTCCATCCCAGCTCCATGATGTCTTGGCTTTTTGTGCGCCGTGCTCTTGGCTAGGAGGAGACAAATGTTGCCTCAGTGCTGGGGTGTCTGCAAGGCACAGGGCAAGGCAGGAAAAGACAATGGGACAAAATGGGACAAGATGGCTCGGGAAGGAAGAAGAGAGATAGGATGGAGATACTCGCGTAAGCATTAGCATGAAGGAAAGAAAGCTCTCATAGCCCTTCTTCGAGGGAGGGATTGACAGAGAGCTTTTGATGAGGAGCCGAATGGAGATAATGTGCCATCAAACAGCACGAACTCTGCCTCCAGCGTGCAGACAGGAGCTTGGCACAGCACGCCCAGATGCACTTACCTTCCTTAATGGCTGGGCAGAGCCTCCCAGGCCACCCCATTATGAGCTGCCTCCCCAGGCGAGCTGGCACAAAGGGCTTGGCCATCGCAGGGGCAGTAGTGCCACAAAGCCGGTGATGCTCCAGCCCCAACAATCCCAGTCCCTCCAACTGGATGTAAGGCAGACCATGAGAGTACAGTGGGGCAGCACGCAAGCTTGGGGTCAGAGTGGTTATTTTGTCTCTTTTTCAAGTTGTCTGACCCCTCTGAGAGCAGGAAAAGCCTTGCGTCAGTCATGGGGGACTATGCACCCTGCCTGTCACAGAGCTGGCGTTGCGCACAGGGCCACTATCCAGGACAGGAGCCAACTGGTGGCCCAGGGTAGCAAATGGGGTGTGGTGTGCTTGCAACTGGAATTTCAGGGTGGTGTTTCTTGTGGGAACAGCAGCACTCACTCCCCTAGGCTCTCCACCAGCACTCTGCAAGCGGCAGGCACAGCTGATCTTATCCTGGGTGGGCATCCCAGCAGAGACACAAGAAGAGGGGGACACAGCCCCAGCACAGGGTCCCTGCTGAGCAGCTTTTTCCCCACGAACGAACTAACACACCAGCAGCTGCTGCAAAGCACAACCCGGGGCACGTATTAGCAGGAGGAGCTGGCTCGTGCTAGGAGGGGGCCAAGTCGTGTTCACCTACCACCCCGACAGCACTCCCTGCTTTGCATGAAAGAGGCGCTTTGATTGCTGACATCTGTAGACAATCAGATAAGAATTACAGTTATTCCTCCAGGCATAAATGGTATTTCTAATCTCGTAATCCCTTAATATTGTTCTCACCAGGATGTGGCTAGTGCTAATCCCTGAGAGTTTGTTCTAGGGCAAATTTCAGGGAAGCCAGGGAGGTGCAGGAGGAGGGGTTGTCCACTTTCCCTCTCTTCAGTCCCAGAATCCTTTCTGGATGCAAATCAGTCAGGGACAGCAGGTCAGGCTGGAGGATATTCACACTAGGATAGAGGCATTTCAGAGCCCTTTCACCATTGCTGCAAAGAGCCCCTGCAGGTCTTCCTGCCCCTGTCACTGCTCCAGGTTTGTCTCTTGGCTGATCAGCTCTGTGGCACCAGCAGTAGACTCCAGCCTTGTTTAGCCACTTGGCTGCTTTCCAAAACCAAATAGTGATCCATGAGGAGCACCTGGGGCCTCTATTTCTGTTCTGAAGAGGTGCAGTGAGGGAAACACCCAACTGCTGCAGGGCTGCAAAGTCCAAGGTTCCCAGCAAGGTGAGGGTGATAAGTGTTTTGTAAGGACCTTGGGTGCCTTTGGCCCTAATTTTGCATCATCTTTGGGATAGTGTAGGGAGAACCATTTGGGTCTCTCCTTACTCCCTGTCCTGACATTGGTGTACTGGATATAGATGTGCCTCTCTTCAGCAACCCAGAGTGGCCTTCCATACTGGCCACCTTGCAGGCACAGTTAAGCTGGAAAGTGAGCTGAAAACTTCTTACCATCTATTATCAGAACAGGCAGGGATTCCTATTTCTCTTGTCTCTACTGCATCTTCCTTCCTGCAGCACAGCCCAGCTGTGTGTGACAGCTCCATTGGTACTGAACCACTCCAGGGGCTTGCACACCACTCCCAGCAGGAGCTGGGATGAGCTTCAGCCTGGGTGATATCGGGCTCCCCTGCTGCCTGCAGCCAGGAGTATCCCACCATGGTACAGAGATGCAAATTATGCTCTGGGCACCAGTCCATCCCAACAGATGGACTGGGCCAAGGTAGCATTGTCTCTAGGAAGCAGTTTGCAGTTCAGAGGGGCTGGTGTGTGCAGACACAGGTCTGTGCCTTTCTGGTCTCCTACATTCCTCTGCTTTTACAGCAGCTGTTCCTTCTCCTGCTGCTTCAAGATTTTCCCTGTTTTTACTCTGCAGAGAGGTTGGAGAGGCAACACAAATGCTTCAGCCACATTCTGGGCATCTCCTTCATCCTGGTGAGGTGAAGGTGTTGGAGATGGCTTGGCAGCAGGAAATACTCAGCAGCTCTGTGTCTGCTTGGGAAGTTTGGAGAGCCTCATGCTGGTAACAACATGCCCATGGCATGGGCATGCAGCACAACAGGGGATGTGTGAGGAAGCACTTTCCCTAGGGAAGTGTGCCCATCACTGTGCCCTCCACACTCCTCTCACACCATCCTATCCTCCAGCAACCCTCCCATCTGCCTTGCTGAAACCTGTCCATCACTGCCTTGGAGCTCTGAGCGATTTGTTGCTGTAGTTACCTTTTTCCATACAGGGAGAGCTCAGATCTCTGCTGAGGTGAGGTCTCCTTCTCATTCTTCACAGATGGAAGGGAAGGATAGGGCTTAGCCTGGAGGCCAGGCACTGAAGACTGTGCCACGGGAATACTGATGGCAGGACTCAGGACAGAGTGGTGTGATGGTGCAACCTGTCTGGGAGTTCCTCAGTGTCCTGCAAACACTGAAACTCTGAAAAGTCCCTGGGAAGAGAGGGGTGGATGGTGTAGGTTTGTAGTGAGTCAGCCTAACATCACAGTGTACATCCCTCCTGCTCTCTGAAGGGTGGCAACTGGAGAAGGAGCTAGCAGGACCCCTCATTGCACAGAGAGATGCTAATCTTCAGATTCCTAAGTGATTTGCCCAGAAAGAAGAAATGAATGGGATTTGTGATTCACTGGCAACTTTGGAAAAATGCCCTGTAAGTTAGAGCCCGGTGAAAATTTTTGTTGTATATTTTTAGAGTTAAGCACTTGTGTTCAAGATTTTGCTCATTTTATTTTGGTTTGATGAGGTTTTTAATTAAATCAGAGGGAGGTCCAAAAGGAAAAGCCCTAAAAACCCAACCTTTCATTTAAAATCACCAGAAGCAAAAAAAATCCTCCTGCTGTTGTTGTCCTGTTTCTGTTGTGAAAAGACAGGCTGCAAAGCAGCCACAGATGTCTGAAAGCCTTTGGCATAGCCAGATCTGTGGTGGTCTCCTGGGCAAGGTGCTGGTAGGACAGTTTGCTTTGAAGCCATTTGGGTGGTCCCTTGGTGAAACTGGCCCTGCTGTGGTGGGTCCATGGCCATGGGTGGATGAGCAAACACTGTTCTGAGCAGCTGGGGCTGGTATGGGTGCAGAGCAAGGGCTTACCAAACCCTGAGGCATGGGGGTGGGAAGGACACAGGTGTGTCCATTGACACTGGAACTGTGAACCTCTGCCCCTTTCCACACTTCCCACCCTTGGAGTGTCTCTGTGCAGTACTACACTTCCCAGATCTGGCCTTGCCCTGTGCCAAAGCTTGGACATTGAGTCCTTGAGATCAAGTAGACATCCTGACTTTGCCTGATTAGGCACCCACATCTGCAGAGGGAAGGCAGTGACGCCATTCCCTGAATTCTGATGACCTCCAAAAGTGGATCGTGCCTGTGTTATCTCCCTTCCATGAGCAGCCCAGTCTCTGTCTCTTAAAACTTGTTACAACCAGCCTTTTTTTCTCCTTGGGGCTGGGATAACATTGCTGTTCACAGCTGAAGGGCCTCCTGCCTCCATTGAAATCATCCAGGGCTGCACTAGGAAAAACAGATAATTAAATTCAGGTCCTTGCTTTTCCCCCATCAAGCAGATGCAACATGATCACAGTCCTGCAGAGAGTTAATTTGGGGCAGGGGGTAGAAACTTCTGTCTTGAACTTCCCCATAGCAGCTGCTGCTATGTGTCCTCTGAGCCAGGGACCTGCTACCCCTATCCGGCCATGCCTCACTGGCTTATCATTTCCAATCCTATCAGAAGCAAAACTGCTGCTGCTTAATGCTTCATTACAGGCTGTTATGTGTCTCCTGCACTGCCCAGGAGAGCAGCAAGGAGGGCTCTGACTCTATTTAATAACTGTTTCATGGTTCCTAATTGACAGATAAAAACGCTACTAACTCAGTTTCATCGAACATAAACCATGGGCAGGAGCAGCGGTGCCCTTCTGGAGCCAGGGTGGCAGCATGAATTTTGAGCCATTATTTTGACATGGGAAATCCATAATATGCCAATCTGCCATCACAAGGATGGGTTTACACCTCACTTTTCCCCCATGTTGGATTTGGCTTTTGCAACCTGGGAGAAGCTGTTGGGGAGGGATTTGGGGAAGGGTGGCCAGGGAAGACAGAGGAAGTGAAATGCTGGCTGGTGCTTTGTTCTGAGGGGCCTTTCCCGTGAGGGGCTGCAGCACTCCTGGCACAGTTCTTGGCAGCAGGGATTGGCTTTGCAGCATGGGCCCATGAGGCATCCATGTCTGCTCACCTCAGGACTGTGCCTCACCCTGGCAGGTCCCCAGCCCCAGGACTGTCACACTGTGGTTGTTAGGCTGTACCTGGGGAAGACTGACCAAGAGTTTCAGCTCTGGTAGAAAAGGACCTGTAAATAGGTAAAGATTTATTACTGTAATTTGGAGATGCTGGTAAATCAAGGTGGTTTTTTGTGCCCTGTATGGTTAGCAGGATTGTGTCATTCCCTGGGGCATTGCCCTCCCTCATTTTACTGGTACTGGTGACCAAGTGACCCAGAGTTCTTCCATGTTCTGCACTGAGAAACTCCACACAAAGAAACCCCTGCTGTCTCCAGGAATAGTAATGATAAATGTTGAGATTCAAAAGCCACATGCTGGACCTGAAACCTGCTATTCAAATAATTTGGGATTTGCCTTATCAGATCCCATATGGAGCTGGCACTTAAAGTCTTTGGAAATAAGATTTTTCAGGGCTTTCTCCTCCCATCACAGTGACTGGAAACTTAAATACCAGCTGGAAGTCCCATAGGTATTTGTGACTGCTGCTGAGGTTGAATTGCACCTGGGGTGGGAGCAGCCTTATTCCCATAAGCATGGGCAGAGGTGGAGTTGCAAAGAAGTGTTGAGGGCTCACAGCTCTGTCTAGAGCAAAGCAAAGCTGATGGCCACTGAAGGCATGCTGAGAGGATGAGAGGTTATTAGTAGTGAGCGTTTCAGGGATGACACGGAAGATACTGATTTGAATAAAAATCACCATAACAGCAGCTCTAACAGTACCCTGTGGGTCGCCTGGAGGAGAATCAGAGGCAGCAGAGCTCCAGTGCTGGCACACTCAGAGCATTGCCTAGTTGGAAGTATCATGCTGGAGAGAGCCAGGACTGTTGCCTGTGCTCATGAGCACAGGGAAGCAGGCACTGTGCCAGGCTGTGCAGCACACACTGGGATGCCTAAGGAACATCACTGTAGTGAGGTGAGAGGCTGGACCCACCGTGACTCAGAAGGGCACACCGTACTGTTTTGCAGCTCTGCTGGGAGCCACAATGCCAGGTCATGGATATCCATGATCTCAGCCAGTTGCACAGCTCCCGTGGAGGTCAGATTCCCATGGTGTGAGTCAGCTGCATTCCTCCCCAGGGTCAGTGAACTGTGCTGGGCTTCAGCGGCCTCTGCTGTCTCCTGCCCCAATGCCTGCAGTGATTAACTGCTCTGGGGGTGCTCGGTTTGGGCGGACAGCACAAAGGCTGAGGGTCTCGGGTCAGCTGGGGACAGCTTCAGCTGCTCCTCCACTAGAGAGGAGCAGAGCAGTTTCTTTGCCACCCTTCATACCAGGAGTGGTTTTATCAATGGGGTGTGAAGGGGTGATAAAATGCTACCAACTGTCTCCATAGACAGCTAATCCATTGGTATGGATTTGTTGTTAGGGAATCCCGAAGGCCGGCCCAGTTCCATGTAGCTGGCTGTAACTCTCCTGCCATGGGGACAGCCACGGGCAACACCAGCTGCCCTGTCATGATATGGAGCCATGTCATGATGGGCTGTCAGCAAACAGAGATGTGATGTGAGACAACAGCCAAGCTGTCAAGATAGAGGGGGTCTCAGCATGTAACAGAAGGGTTTCTCCACTCCAGGGATTTTTGTATGTGGAGTTTTTAGTGTGTTTCCTCCTGCAGCATGCTTCCATGAGAATTGGGCATTTTGCAGAGGAAACCTCCCATTCCCCTCAGCTTTCCCATTGAATATGGGCAGACCATCTGCTGGACCTGCTGCGCAGACAGCACGGGCTGCACCAAAGTGGATCCGCATTACCAGATCTCTTGTCAGTTCCTGCTCAAGGGAATTAAAACCACCTGGGAGTCCCCTCCCTCTGGGATGACACAGCTTCCTTCAGGCCAGCTGGCAGCCCAGTTCTGGCACTGAGCAGGCAGTGTAAGGGTCAATCCAGCACATTCATGCATTACAGTCAGTGAATGGTGACACCCACCCAGCCTGGATCCAGCCCTGGTCCTGCCCACTGGGCTGTCCTGGGAGCATTACACGCCTGATCAGTATCAGATTCTCTCTGAGGACAATGGTAAAATGAGCAAACTCACCTGCACTGGAATGGCTGCTGGGAGTGATCAGGTGCCAGGAGCTGTGGCTGGGATCTCCCCATTGCTTTGTGTGGTACCACAGTCTCTGCTTGCTCTCAGACTCTGCACCAAGACAGTCACTTGGGTTTAATGTCCCTGTAAATGACATGTGTAGGGCTGTTTTCCAAATCAACACAACCTTCTTGTAGATGTGATGTTCCCAGTGCAGTGCTGCAGCCCTCCAGCAGCACCCCTGTGCTCCCTCAAGGAGCTTATTTCTACATGGAAAACCCAACATGGGAAAAAACTAAAGGAGATACAGCACAATCAAAATCCAGCTGTTTGGGGCTGCACAAGCCTTACTGTCAGTGAGTCCAAGCCAGTGGTTGTATGAACACAGTGTCAGACAGCATCTGCAACAGGGATAAGGATATTTCCAGCACTCTTAGAGGCCAGTTTACAATGCTGGGATTCTCTCCAGCTAAACCACTTGGGCTCAGATTTTCACTAACCCACCTCATTTCCTCATTTTTCTTAATCTCCCAGCAAAAATTAAACCACTGTCTGCTTTGACCAGCTCCTTGCCTGGAATTTAATGACTAACTTTTGGCCACTGGTGGTCCTGGGCTGGCTTGTCCTAGGAAAATGGCAGTAGAGAGTAAAAGAGGGGTAATAGAGAGAAAAATTGCAACCAGAGAGCTTTGGCCAAGCAAGCAGCTTTGTCCTCAGGCATTACAAGATGATTGATCCCAATATCTCATTGCCATGGGAAAAGGCGGATGTGTGCACCCCCTGCAGTGACCCTGTGATTTGGAATGTGAGGAAGATGTGGGGGCCCAAGGCTGCTGCCTGCCGTGCTGTGTGGCCCCTGCAGGGCAGGATACTGCCCTGAATAGATCCCTCTTTGAAGGGCAGCAAAACTGTGAGGAAAGCATTCAGCCCTGATATCAAGACTTCCAATGGCAGGGAATCCTCTTGAGCCTTTGGCAAGCTCTTCCAGGTGTCAAAAGCACTTACCATTTTTTATGCATTTTTATCAGACCCTGATGTCTTTGGTGACCAGTGACAGGACCTGAGGGAATGGCCTGAAGCTGTGTCAGGAGAGATTTAGGTTGGAAAATAGGAAAAGGCTCTTCACCCAGAGGGTGGTTGGGCCCTGGAACAGGCTCCCCAGGGAAGTGGTCACAGCAGCAAACCTGACAGAGCTCAAGAAGCATTTGGGCAATGCTCTCAGGCACATGGTGTGATTTTTGGGGCTATCCTGTCAGGAATTGATGATCCTTATGGGTCCTTTCCAACCCAGCATATTCCATGATCCTGTGAAAAGGCTGCAGATAGGTGTGTATTCCATATAAAGGAAAGATTCTCTTTGCCTTCTCCAAATGTCTGTCTGTCTGCATCAGGCACAGAAAGAGTGGAGACAGACTGCTGGAGACAGACGGCCCAACCAGTTCCTTTCCAGGTGGTTATAGATAGATAAAGTCAACTGAGAGCATCAGCCCAGCCCTTCAGAGGTGACTATCCAGCTCTCAATGGCATTCCTGCAAAGTTTCTCACCAGGCTTGGCTCCCATCAGGCTGGCATGTCTCCTGACTCAGGGCTTAGGAGGGGGCAAGATCTGCCCTGCACGTCTTCACTCTATGACTCAAGTCTTCTAAATCCTGCCTTGAGAGACATCCCACATATTGAAAGGCTTTTGGCCATGTCAGGGCCAACATCCCCATCTTGTAAACCCTCAGCTCAGGCAGAGCTCAGGTGGTTTTCCTTACCGAGATCTATTGGTAGCTTTACTTTTAATAGCGTGTACGTGATGTGGAGTGGGATAGACCACTCCAGCTCTGGCTGGCACGTTATAAATCTCAGAAAGAAAAAAAATATGGAAAGGGCCAGGAGGCTTGGGGGGGGAGCATAAGAAAGAGCCTGTTTTCCCAGAACCCAAAAGCAGACAGAGGTGGGGAGTGGGAAAGGCAGGGTCATATGGCTCGCTGGGGCAGTGTGCAGTTGTTTATACTGGAAATGAGTTTCTGTTTATTGCAAGCTATGGTGGGGAGACCACAGAGTGAACGTAAAACAAAATGGGAAGGGTGTGGGAAAAGTCAGGGGAGGGGCTGCGGGTGCCTTTGACAAACTCCAGAAGTCCCGACCAGTAATAAATCAAGCCGGGATCTGTCTCGGGACACAGGACCCAGAACATCTGCTTGGGCTGCAGGGAAGCCAGGCAGGCAAGGAGGGATCTCCCAGACTTGCCGGGGGCCAGGCAAGAGATGGGGGCTTGGCAGCTCCGCCACCCATGGGTGCTGAGCCCAGCAGTGCTCAAATGCCTGCAGAGGTGACAGAGCACCTGGGGTTCACCAGGGAACTGCACTTGGGTCTGAGGGATTTAACAGGCATCCTCAGTCAGCCTCTCCATCCTCAGTAGCCCTCCCTTGACTGCTCTGTGCCTCCATTTCCCTGTAAGGTGACTGACTGTAAGGTGATGGTAAGGTGGCACAGGATGCTTTTCTCCCATCTACCACTCTTCCCAAGCCTTGCAGCAATTACCACATGAACAGGCAACTCCTGCATAATTTCAGATCTGAGGCATGGTGTGTAGGTGCCACCAGGAAGGGAGGACCACTGCCCAGTTCCAAGGCAGTGGGAATTAGTATGTTAACAGGGCTGGTGGTAAAATAAGAGACAAATCCCACAGTAACTCCACTGGGGCCAGCAATGCATCCATTCTGTGTACAGACTTTGAAGGTATTAAGTGCTAAGGATTTTGGTTTGACATCTGAATCCAGCTGCATTGTTGTGAGAAGCCCTTGCAGGTTACTGCTCCAGACCAAACTTCCATAAATAACCTATTGCCTTGGGTGTAGTGCTTTGGAAGGGGCGGTGAATGTTTGTTTTGCTGATGTAAGCATACCCGTCCTCTTCTTCCTTTTCCCCTTCCGTGGAAAATGGATCCTATTAACCACTACAGATGACACAACACCTGCCAATACATTTGCAACCCATTTGGCTCATAGCGACAGCTGCTTTCGAGCTACGAACTTCCTCAAGGTCCAAGTAAAGCATCAGCATGGGGATGAAACAAAGACAGTGCATCTGCCGAGTGGGTGCTGGCCCAGTTCTTGCCTTTCCATCCCATATTAGTGCAGAAAGCAGGATAGAAAACCACCAAGATGCATGTGTGTGTTACGACCTCAAAAGACATTTGAGTTTCACTGTTCTGCATCGCTATCAGACACGAAATGAACACACACAGTCAAGCACACAGTCAAGTAATCAGGGCAAAAGAGAGAGAGATTTATTTTTCTACTTTGGTTTATATGGATTCTTGACAATGATCATGGATTGGAGGATGAGGTTGCCACCTCTCCAACCACACTGGTCAAACTAGAAGTTCATCAGTTGTCCTTCCCCAAGAGAGGAATGATAAACAAGAAGGACAGTTAGAGTAACATTGCTTTGTTTACATAAAAATCTGTGAGAAACTCCACTACAAAAATGCAAACATCAGAAGGCTGAAAAAGATCAGGGCGACAGTTCTGGGCCATGGTTGAGCTGTGGGTGCCATAAAGCTGTGGGTGCTGCTGGGGGATCTGCTCTCCAGAAATGCCTGTGAACAACTTTCTGGGCATGGGACAGGTACCAATGCTATGCCTCCTCCATCTCCCTGTGGCAGACAAACCCCAAATCTTCCCATACTGGATCCTGGCCAGGTTCAACCTCATGTCACCAATGGAAAGGACCAAAACTTTGGCAGCATCACAGCATTTACCTATTCCAGGCCTGTTGCCTTTTTCCCTTACTGCTGGTGACGTGTACACCATGGGACAGACCTAACTGCATTGGCATTAACCCAGTCAGAGCTGTTTTTTCTGCTTCAGTAGAGGATGGCAAACTATTGGGTAAACCCAGACTGCTCTGCCCTGGCTGTTTTTTGCCAGCATATCCTTGCAGCTCTCATCTGCAGCCAAGCCCTGGCTCTCAGACCTGTCCCAGCTGCTCACCTCATCTCAGAAGGATTGTGAGCCATCTGTGTGCGTCAAGAGGAGAGTCCCTGTTGCAGGAGGCATTTGCAGTGTGCTTCTGGTCCATGATAGGGAAGTGTGAGCCCAGACACCACAACATCCTTATGCTGCTGGCAAGATCCAGACCACGGGGGCTTGCTCTTCACCTGTAATTTTCTGTTCAATGCTTCAGAGAGCACAACAAAATCCTTCAGTGACTCTAATAACATTTCTCTCCAAAGCTCTAGGGTGTTTCCCCCCCATCCCTGTGAAGTCACGCTTCAGGTCTGCTTAAATCCTAGCAAATGCCTCCTAAAATCCCCTGGAGCCCCTGTGACAGTTTATTGAGAGTCCAGGACTGTTTGACCTTGGAGGGGGTGAGAAAGGGAGGGGGAAAAAAGAGCAGCCCTAGTCTTCCCTGCCAAACTATTTGATCCATTGCTGAGCCCATTGCAGAGACCACAACACAGCTAGAAATCAGTCCCATACCATCAGCGGGGTATCTGAGCACAGTGCCTCCCTCTCTCCTGTGGCCCAGGTCTCTCTGCCCACTGTGCTGGGCAGTGCTGCTGCATGAACAGTGTGGTGTGTTCCCCAAAAAAGCAGCAGTGCCCCAACCACCTGTGCATGATGCCCATCCCAGACTCCTGGTACCCTCATCCTGCCCAAAAAATTTTGAGAACCTCTGGGTCACAACCCCTTCCCTGCTGTGATGCTTGGATTGTGCAGGAAGGTTGCCCGCCCTGGGGGAGCTCTGTGCTAGGGGTTCCCACCATTCTTCAGGAAATATTTAAAACACTGATAACAATACTTCTATATGACAATAAGTGTTTTAAGTGCTTTTTATTTCTTCTTTGTTGTAAGCAAATCAGAGGATGCGTGGCAGGCTGCTGTCCTCCATGAGGCTGTGCTCAGCATCCAGGTTATCGCTGTCAGGGCAGACTTGGCAATGACACTGCTCTTGCCACTGATCCGGTGCTGAAGCTCCCAGGGAAGGTGTGTTTGCTTCTGGGGTTTCATTGTTAAAAGGCCCTCGATAAATTACAGGGAGTCTGGAGGAAAACTGATTAAAGAATTAAAAGATATCGTATGACCTAAAGGGGAGATTAGGGGAATTTAGTGAGGTGTTTGCTGCTGAGTGAAGCTGGGGAGAGTAGGGAGGGAACAAAATGAAAACAGCCTTGCAAAGGTAGTGATTAGAGAAGGTGGAAACAGTCTCTGTGAGTAACTGAATTGGTTTGTGCCTCACATTTTGTTTTGCAAATGCTAGGCTCTCACACACCGGTGCGAATGGGCTCCCCAAGCCACTTGAGCCATCGGAGCTGCCGGGTCGCACATGCCACAAACACCCCTGGTGTTTTCCCACTGCTGCTTGTGGGGATTTAAGCACTGAGCCAGGATTTGAGGAAGATGAGCGTCATGTTCATAAAGCAAAGGGCCTTTTTTTAGCTCAATTTCTTTACAGATGGGCTGGATAATGGGACCTCCCTTGAAGCCAGCTGAGTTAAGGACACAGCTATTACTTCCAAATGCAGTGAAGTCTGGAGCTGTGTGACTTACATCATCCCAAGGACCCCATTGCCTTAAGAACAGAATGAGGCCAGGGTCTGATTCAGGCCTGAGGATAAAAAAACAGACATTAGTAAAGAGAGCAGTGGTATTGAGCAGTGTTAGCTGAGCTGGTATTGCAGCCCAATGCCTCCAGAAATGTCACACTTCTGTTTTTCATCTGCTTGAAGGACACATTTTGGATGAGCTACAGAGACTGATGCTCTTCCTGCCTCTACCCCAAGGTACCAACAGCTGGGAGCTTGAGCTGGGAACACTCCTATGGTTAGTGACATGTCTGATTGGTATTTTCTCAAAGCCAAAGGGTGAGCAGCTAAGGACTGGTGTGGAAATCTCATTTCCTGTGATAAATCAGGCATCTTCCCAAATGCCTGTCATTAATGGGCTATTATTGTCCCTGAGCAGCCAGAATAGCACCACAAACCATAGCCACCCCCTGTGGTGTCCACCTCAGCTCCATCCCCACCATGGCCTAGTGCTGTGATTTTTCCAGAGTGTACCATGCAGAAGCACAGGTGGGATGAGTCAGGTGCCTTCTCTGGATGTACCAAAGGAGGCTGACTGCTGCCAGGGGGACTCTCACATATTCAGGATGGGAACAGCATAGGGAGAAGCTCCTTCTGGTCCCGTGTCAGTTCTCTACACCCACTCCAGCATCTCCTTTGGCTCCAGCCCAGCTGTTTTTACAAGATGCCTGCAGGTGGTTTCCCAGCAGGACTGCAACAATGACATGAAGCTGGGCAAAGCCACCAGCATTACAGGGGACAGGGCTCTCACACACTCACAGCAGGGCCCAGGCAGCTGAGGGACAGGCACAGGCTGCAGATCAGCCCCAGGAGCAGAGTAGCTTCTCATCAGGAGGTGATAGGGAGCAGAAGGGCAGCCCCAAGGATGTGAGTTGCTGACAGGGGATACTGAGTCTGTGTGAGCAAACCCAAATGAAATCAGGATGGCCAAACACAGAATGAGCAAATGGCGCTTCTGCCTGTGCACACATCTGGTGCACTGTGTGGTACAGATGCCCACTTTTAAGCCCTCTGTCCTGACTGAATCCAAAGTAGAGCAGTCAGTACAGGCTCAGGGGCACCATGGGGTCTGCCTTGTGAGGGGATGGAAGAACAGACTGCAAGATATTCCCTCGCAGAACATGTGGGTAAAAGGGGAGAGGGTGGTTTTCAATAAATGCTGAAGGAAAGGAACTTCTCATGCAAAAGCCAGTGTTAGTGTGAGGAGAAAGTGGGTAGGGGTTATGTCTGCTTACTAGCCACTCCCATCAGCTCCTGCCCAGACAGAAGAAGCCCAAAAATATTCCTCTCTGCTGCAGCGAGTCAGAAACCTCTTACTTCTTCCTCTCGATTCCCCATGGGGTGAGGCCTCTCTGCCAGCAGGTACCTCCCTCACTGGGGAAGAGGAGAGCAGAGAAGGGGATGTATCCAGACTGCATGTCAAGAGAGATGAAGAGAGAGGAGGCATTTTTGGAGAGCTGCTGCCTGTTAAAGGCAGCCCACACTCCCCCACTGGGAGATAGCTGGTAATATTCATGGCTGGCTTGTTGCTCAGTGCATGACAAAGTGCTTATAGCTTCTCTCCAGAGGCTCCTCCTGGATAAATATACAACTTCCAGGAGTTCTGGTGGGACAGCTTTGCCAAGGATACATGGCTGTTGATGGTCCCAGTTGTGTCTGATCACACCTGGTATTTTCCCTGTCTCCTCCACCTGGAGAGAGGATGGATGGCTTTCTTGCAGCTGTTGAATAAGTTGATGGAGGGGGCAGGGGCATTGGATGGTGTAGGTTGTGCCGGGAATTTCTGCCTGGAGCTGGGGAAAGAGGGAGAAGGGGGTGCTGAGTTCTCTGCTGCACAGAGCACAGGCATGAAGGCAGGGGACCTTCAGTGTCCTGAATATCTGAAGAACCTTTGGGATCGCCCTGCATGCCCCCTGCACGACCAAGACAAGAAAGGCACAGCCCTCTCTCTCAGCACACAGGGATGTTTCCTCTCCATGGCTTTTCCAGCTGATCTCCTCAAGGAGATTGTCAGGTATCTGCAGGCTGCTCTGGTCAGGCCTTTTATGAAGGACAATCAAGGAAGGCAGATACTTCTCCCTGGAGACCAGGGCTGTGATGTGTTCCCATGTGCAACGACCACAACCTCTTTGGGATGTGGAGAAGTTACTGGAGAGCCTGTGTGTCACAAGGAAGCATCTCCCACCTGCATTGACCTGGCACAGTGCATCCAGCTCCATGTCGAGGAGAACAGTCCCCTGGAAGGAGAAATTGTCAGTTGTCAGGGACTGGGAAACCCCATGTAATTCATGCGCTTCATATTTCCCAGCCATTTTAGAAGAGACAGGCACAGCATTTGGGTGGGAGTTGCAGGGGCATAAAGCTCTCCTCTTCAAATCCCAGCTGTGGAAACCCTGTGAATATTCAAAAACCGAGAGCACATCAGCCCCATGCTCTCCCTTCCCCGCTCTCTGGGCGTGGCAGACTGGCATCCTGGGATGCTCCAGCCCTGAGCTGTAGGCAGGGATATGCTCTCCATCCCCGGAGCCTCCCAAGGCCCCGTTTGCCGGCACTTTCCCCTTGTTTGCTCTACACTCCCTCACCCCAGACTGCTCTCCAGGTCTCCAGGAGCTGGACGGAGGCCCGGCACAGTCAATCCCAGAGCAGCCGGTAACGAGGTTTGGTCATTACTGCCCGGGGCTATGTGCGAACCAGTGACCTGGCTCTGAAATGGTTTATGTTACATGCAAATCCCCTCGCAGAGGTGTTGGGGGAGGAAAGCCGGCCTCGCCGTGAACTCCCTGGGCTGAAGAGCAAACCCCAGCGCTGCAGAGAACTTCCATGCCCGGCGAGCTGCTGTGCTGCCACATCCCACCTTGCCGGTGTACCCATCCCAGGGGTACCAGACCGAGCACTGCGGCCCCGGCCCTGCTCCAGGACTGGCGGTGCTACTGTTATACACAAAACAATAATCAGCTGCCGTAACGAGGATGCAGAGTAGCTGAGCTGGCTTCCCTGCTGTTGTGCCGGCTCCAAGTGGAAACAGCTGCATTTGGTTTGGTTAAATGTTTTATTTACTCACAATTATCCCAGATAACAGGTTTGCATTCGTTTGTTCAATATTTAATACTGTTTCAGAGCAAAGCTGCTCTTTGGTTCCCGGTGGAGGACTGGAGGGTCAGAAGGGATTTTCTGCTGTGGTGTGGTCCCAAGTGAAGGGTGGAGGTGTCAACCATCCTTGCCGTGTATCACTCCCTAAGGCACCCAGCCTAGAATGCTGCCCCATGGGAATAA
>VYXD01011409.1:154891-174859 GCA_013397195.1 Hylia prasina | reverse complement strand
CGCCAGCCCCCTCCGTTCCTTCTTCCTCTCCTCCCTGCTCCCTGCTCCCTGACTCTGCTGCACTTGGCTCCCTTATCAACTGCTTGTGCCCTCTGAGCCCTGCCCCAGGGGCATGGGTAGTGTGCAAACCCTGTGCCTCAGTTTCCCCATGGTAGACTGTAGTAGACTCTGTAGACTCCAGTTGCAGCTGGAGTTCATTCCATCCCCTGACAAAGCTGTGTCCCCCAGTGTGTCACGTCAGTGACACCCGGGCTGTGGGGCTGAAGAGGCACTGAGGCTGCCAGGTCTGCTCGGTTTGTTTCAAACCGCCTGCTTGGAGAGAAGACCATGTCCTGGGATATTCCCAGTGGATGGATGGGTATGAGGGCTAACAAATGAAGGGAAAGATGGAACACCACAGGATCAGACGGCCTTTCCAAGGGGAATCCTGGTGCACATCCAGCCCAGGGAGTGTATTTTGTGGCAAGGCACTGTGCCAAGGTGTTGCTCTTAACAATCAATGCAAGTGCTTGGGTACCAAAAAGAGTTGACTTCGGTGTCAGATCAGGTAAGATTTTTAGCAACAAGGGCAAAATTTATCAGCCAAAAGGTATCACATCTTGTTCTTCGCATGCCCTGTCCTTCCGCATTTTGCAGTTTTCCTGCAACTCTTGCTGTGCTGGAAAAAGCAGAGTGCACTGCACATGTGTCCAGGAAAGCCAAGTACGCTGTGAAGTCTTCACTGGGTTTAAAATTCCCTTCTGCCTCTAACCTCTAGGATCAACTGAAGAGGCTAGAGGAAGGCTGTCCCACAGGGTGCTCTCCACCTGTCTCCTGTTGCCTCGGTGTCTCTTTGGAGACAGTGCAGCAGAGTCAGGGATGCTCTTCCCCATGTCAAAAGCGTTAACACTGTTAGTCTTCCTGCAGAGCTGGATTTTCTGTGCTGGTTTCACATTGTTCCTCCTCATCTTGCCTGTGGTCCTTCTCCCTCCTTTGGGTGACCTCTGATCACTTGGAGGATCATCCCTCAATAAGTTTATCGCTCCCCAGGGATGTGGCAGGGAAAGCTGTGAGCAGTGTAGATTAATGGGGTCAAGAACATCATCAGCAACATCTCTGTCACAGAGCTGAAGACAATTTCCCCTGGTACCTGCAAACTGTCTCTGTTACTCCATCCCTCATGAAGCAGTGAGCTTCCCGAGGAGAAGGTGAGCTTTGCACAGCCCAGCCCAAAGCAAGGTGTCATGGAGGACCTCAGCAGAAAACATGGGACAAAGACCCCCATGATACTTCCAGCAGCTGATAAACACAGTCCAGGCTCCCATTGCAAATTCCCCTCCCAGTCTGGCCTCAACTGGGAGTGGAGGGTCATCCCTTTGCTCAGAACTTGGTGATTACCCCAAGGTAATCAGGTAATTAATTACCCTTTCTCTTTCCCTGGCAGCCCCCCCGAAAGAGCCAGTGCTGATGTGCCGGTCCAACAACTACCCGAAGGGTTTCTACTGCAGCTGGCACCTGCCCACTCCTACGTACATCCCCAACTCCTTCAACATCTCTGTCATGTAAGTGTCTGGGAAGAAAGGGTGCAAAGGGGTGAGTTTCAGTCCCTGCAGCTTGGAGCAGGTCTCAAGTAGTGCCATGAAGTCTTGGGGCAGCGGATCTGACCTTTGCTAAGCATATGGAATCAGTGTCCCAAAAATGGGCATAGGGAAGGATTTTCTGGGGACATACAAATTGGATGTTTGGGACTAGGATTTTGTGCCAAAAAAGTTTCAATTTCCATAGAAGGGACCAGGAAAGTCCCCATCTCCCAGCTCTCCTTTCCATGCTTCCCAAAATCATCCATCCTCTCTGCACCGGTTGTCATGATGTATGTTGTGCCCACTGTTTTTTGGCATATTTGGCATGGCCATGCTCTTTTCTGGTGTAAGCTGGTTGTTGTTGGGCAGCAGCAGTGTCTCTCACCTAGAACTGGCCATGCCGTGGCATCGTTCCCTACCCTGAACCTGAGCTCTGGCACAGCCCTTATGCAGGCTGATGCCTTGTATTATCTTTTGA
The DNA here is from genome assembly GCA_013397195.1 of Hylia prasina. NCBI lineage: Eukaryota > Metazoa > Chordata > Aves > Passeriformes > Sylviidae > Hylia > Hylia prasina. The sequence continues at coordinate 172,822 of VYXD01011409.1, read as the reverse complement.
AGTTTGTGTCACCATCAGAAAGGAGACCTTGGTCCTGTCATGGGAGGGCCAGACCCAAACCCAACCCCAGCAGGGTCCCATCCTTTCCTTGGGGCCAGAATGAGGACGTTCATTGAAGCCTCTGTGTAGGCTTGGGAGAAAACCTCGTACACAGGAGCCCACACAATTCCCTGGCAGGAGGAAAGCAGCCCTTTGGCTGCAGCAAGGGCTGGTGCATGGGGACCATTGTCTTAGTGGGGATGCAGAGCTGCACAATTGCCTCCTTCCTCCAGCAGCTTGCGTGCATCCGCGGGTAACAGCTCTTCTCACCTCTGCTTTCCAGACACGGCACAAAAGACATGGTCTGTGAGAAGGATGCCATTCCCAAAAACAGGTGTCACATAAGATACCTCCAGCTCTTCTCGACTGTGAAGTACAAGGTGACTCTGACAGTCACGAATGCTCTGGGCAAAAACTTCACCACTCTCACCTTTGACGAGTTCGCCATAGGTAACTTCCACGGCAGCAACTGGCCTCTCCAGGGCGGTGTTGGGGTTGGTTTGCTCTGCACTGTCATCCATCAGAAACATGGGGCAGGGAAGGGACTGGCTCTCCAAGTAGAGATTCTGCCTATCCATGGAGATGGGGTCTGAGCCACTCTGGCATCCTCCCTGTGCCCCTCCCCTTCTCAGGGCCCTGCCCACTCACCTGAGCACGCTGGGGGAGCCAGGCAGGATGTCCACAGGCAGCCTCCATGCTGATCACATCAGTGGCCTGGTGTCACACCTGGTCCCCCCCCCAGTGGTCCAGATCGTCCATGGTTGCCAAGTTCTTCCCTGTTTGAGATGCTGGGGAAGAAGCTGCCATGTATTAGAGCAGAGAGCTGTGAAAATTGTGAGGTCCAAGCGGTGTTGCCGTTCTCACCCCTCTGATTGTCCCTAAAGGAGAAGTTTGGTGTTTGTGCTGGAAGCAGAATCATGGGAATTAGGACTGGAAGAGAAATTAAAATGTCCCATTATCTTCTCTCCATACTTAATCAGGACAAAACTTTCCTTATAGTCAACTTCCCCCAGCCCTTACCTAATATTTTCCTAAAAATTCTGTTCCTTCTGTTCACTGCCCTGTCAGGACTGCAGATGCTGTGCAGTGTGGGATAAGGACCAGCAGGCCCTCTGGACTGGGGTGTCTGTGTCTTGGGCTGTGCCACAGGGATGCTTCCCAACCATGTCCAAGACCCATGGCAGGGATACTCTCCTGACTGTGAAGGGCGGGCATGAACTGAGCAATCCAGTGCCAAACACAGAAAAGCAGGGAGCTTTTACCGTCTTCCAAAGCCGGATTACAGCTGTTGCTGTGACATCCTCAAACAACAGGAAAAACAGGAGAGAATGGAGTTCAGAAATACACTGAAAATCAGTTTTCTGGTTGCATGTGGCAGTTACTGAACCTGAAAAACAAATAAGTGAGTCATTAAAGTGCAGCCAGTGGTTAGTCTTTGCCTTCGATGTGCTGGGCATCATAGCATGGGGAAGCTGGAAGTGCTGGAGTGCAAGAAGAGGAGCTCCACTGCTATACCAGATTTTCCCTTTGTACCCCAAATCCTGGAAAATATCAAATAAAGCACCAGCTCTGAACAGAGCAGGCAAGTAACTTTGGAGCAGGGACTATCCTGCTATGTGTCTGCAGCCATGGTCCATACCTGAAGCTTGTGTTCATCAGTGCATTAGGAATGCTGATAACAAAGCAGGGAGCTTTGCAGGGAAGTGGTGGAATTTCAGTCTCTTGGGTGCCTTTAAATGGAAATCGTTGTGTTTGTGGAAGATACACTCCTTAAAAATGAAGGTGACCCCCAGCCTGCATGGCCCAGGGCAGCAATTAAGCAACATTTTCCAAGTTCCGTGCATTCCCTCCTGCAGGAGTTCAGGGCACCCTCTTGTAACATCTATATCCCACCCATGCCCTGCCTAGCTTCCCAAACATCTGGTCCTCCATCCAACACACAAGAGCAGCCCCCCTGGGGAAGCACACCCAGCTGCAAGCCTCGGGCATCCCAATACCAGCACAAAGCTGGATCCAGCCCAACAGTTTGAACTTGGCCCAAGGTCGGAGCAGAGAGTCGGTGAGCAGAGGCCAGCACTGCCTCGGGCCAGCCCTTAGCATGGGTGTACTATGGCTACCTCATGCAGAAGTGCCTGGAAGAGTGCAGGGTGCCTGGACACATCTCAGCAGTGCTCTGAGGGGTCAGGCCACCCGGCATCACCTGGCTCCAGGATGGCACTTGGAGAAGGGGTGATGGGCTGATGCCAATAAGAGAGGCCATGTCCTGCACCAGCCCACTCCCATAACCCCTTCAGTGTCCAGTGGCCTTAAAATCTCTATATTCTGTAGGACTGTGAAATTCTCCTCCTCAGGATTTGGTATGGGTGCCATGCATCAGCAGCACAGACAGCGTGGTGACAGAGTGTTGAAGCAGGCGGCCACAGGCTTAGCAGATTATTACAGCGTCTGCTGCTGCTGAACAACAGCCACCTACCCAGAGTGGAACTTCCCCTCATGCCATCCTGGAGTTAAAACAAGTGCACTGCATTGCTGCATTTTGCTAGGCAGCTTTGCCCCAGGTTGCTTGCAGTCCTCGCTGAAGCTTCAGTGTCTCTTCCAGCTCTCTTCTCTGCAGCTGCAATCCAGGACTGTGTCCCAGCTTCCAGTAGGTTCTCTGGTTATCTCAGCTGGCCCTATGAGCTCTCATCTGGGAGATTTTTCTGGGTTTCCCTTTGCTAGATGAAAGGTGGAAAACCTATAGTTCAGGGCAAAGCTGCTGCTTCGCCTCATTGAGAAAATGCTGAGTGGGAACATTGCAACATCTGCACACATCCTGCTAAAATGAAGAGACAGTGTCTGCCAGGACCTGCGTGATGCTTCTCCTGAAATCCCTGGGCTGTGGTTGTCAGAGCCTGCCTTGTGTTTCCCCTTCAGCCTATAGAAAAACATCATACCTTCTGTATAGAAGTGCAGCCACATAGCCCTGATCTCATGCCTTGCTGGGGACAGAGCAACCCGGTGCCAAGGAGGGAGCAGTACAGGGCAGGCAGCTCTGCCTCCCAGCACCATGGGAGAAAACCCTCCCCTGGATCAGACCACCCACCCAGGCTGGGCAAGCACAAAAAGCCCCCTGGGAAGGAATGAACTCCTTTGGTTTTGCTTCTTCACTCCTTTCTCTGTGCCAGGAGCCCCCAGCAGAAAATCCCTTCCCCATCCGCTCGGAAGATGGTCTCTAATTGAGTGGAAAATGACTGGTACTTTCTTTTGCTGTCCTGAGCCCGTGCCTTGCAGGCGGTTGTGCCATGCTGGTTATTAGCAGCCAGCTGCAAAGGGTCACTCTGCCTTGACATTTGCAATGATGACTGGAAAAGCTTTTCCAGCCCTCTGGCCCCCATCTCCTACTGGTAGGAAATCCAGACTGCCTTCCTCCTCATCTTGCTCCTGCAAATTGTTTTCATAATTACATCTTCTGCAAAAGTATTGATATTAATAAAGGTGAGTGTGAGGAGGCCCTGCAGAGCTCTACAGACATTGGGGCTGCAGCCCCAGGGAGGAGGAGGTGGAAAAGTAGCTGTAGGGAAGAGGACCTGGAGGCAGAGGAAGATGCCAGGGAGGAGTGAGGTGATGTGTACGGGGCTGCCACTTCCTTCATAATGGCTGGAACAGCATGGGAGATTTTTGGCCCACTAGGATTTGGCCCACACCTTCCTTGCTTGTGTTTCAGCCCAAGAGCTGTTTTTTGCATCCTCCAGGAAAGCCAGGACAGCACCACCATACAGCAACACTGGCTTCCTTCCTCAGCATCTTTCTCCTCATATGATCCTGGGAAAAAATATGAGAAGATGCACAGCATTAAAAGGAGGAAGGCAACCTTCGATGGGGCCTTACAGGTGTGGATACCTTCCTCAAATGTTCCGCCCATCCCTTGTGTGACCTTGGGAAGGTCATCTGGAGGAAGGAAGGATCCTTCCAACTCCAGCTCTGGGGCAATGAAGATGCAGAGCATCTCAGGGAGGCTGCATGATGCCCATGTCTGTATGAAATTCAGAGCCTTTGAACACAGGTATACAGTTGCCTAAGCAGAAGGTCAGTTCAATTCATACTACTTAGGGAGGCAGAATTAAATTACCTAGACTGACATTTGGCTAAGACATGGAGTTTAATATCCCTCTGCTCATGGAAAATGCCAGGGGATATTTAATGGCCGCAAGGGATCCATTTTACTGCTTGTTGGAGAGATGGGATGGGCGATGGGCCGCTCCATGCCACAGGGTCTCAGCTGCCTTTCTGAACCACCAGATTCATTTTGAGACATGCCTGACAACAGCCAGGGGCGATGGATAGCTAAAGACTGGCAGTTAAGGGTGAGCATGCAGCATGCAGCTAAGGAGAAGCTGCTTCCTGATGCTCTTCTTGCGCTTCAAGCCCTCGCTTAGGCACAGCAGCCAAAAACCAAGCAGGAGGAGCTGTGAGTAGCCTCCTGGCCAAGTCCCCTTCCCAGGAATGTCTGGTGATGCTCCCTCAGCTCTGCAGGATAATATTACATCTGCTTTTATAGCCGCTTAACCAGTACTCAGCCTAATGCCCATCATCCATTATTATTATTACTATTACTGCTTTTATTACGTTACTGCCTGCAGGCCCTCAGTGAGGACAGGGCTCTATTATGCTGGCTGATGTACAGCCAGACAGCCCCTGCCTCACCATGTGCAGGCTGAATGGAGGCAGACAAAGACTGGGGAATGAGGAGCACTCGTCCCTGTCTGCAGGGTATAAAGGACTCCTTCAAGGTCACGTAGAAATCGGGAAGCTGGACACAGCCTGTCTCCCCTCACTCCTCAGCTGGCCCCTGTGGGACCAGCCCAGGTGTTTCCCGTGATAAGAACAGCAGGATGAGGTCCGTCCTAATAGACATAGGTTTGGACCTCTCTGGTCCCCTCTCCTGGCTGTTAGGTCCCTGCTGCCTTGGAAGGACACAGGAGGAACAGTTTTGGCTTTGTGGTTTTGGAGGGGTTGGCCGTGCTGTGCTCTCTAGCCCAGGCAGGAATCCTGTAGATGGAGGGAGACTCAAGGAGGTACCAGGGACTTTTGGTTTTCCTCTTAGCCTGCAGTGCTGTTTGAAGGCTCTTAGCAGCTGGGAACATGCACCTGAAGCCAGGGCAGCCTTCCTCTGTACACCAACAACAGTGTCTAACTCGCAGGAGAGGTACAAGGGGGTCACATCCCTGCAAAACGGGCAGGTGACTCCCACCTCAGCATCAGGGTACTTCTTTTTTCTGACTTCCTTTAACAGTCATGGTAGTATTTCTCATTGCTGCCCAAGCACATTTACCATGCCCAACTGAATTTAATCATGCCTTCAGGCTGGCATACTAAAAACCGAGGCCAGGCCCCCTGCATTACCCCAGGGAGTATCCACTGAATCCATCCCTAGCCCAGCACTTTCCTTCCCACTTCCTTGCTGCAGACCTGCAGTTCACAGTCATCTGCATTCGTTCAGCCAAACAGACTTTTGTTTTGCAAACCCATCCTGCTGAGCCAACACTGGATTTATACTTTTCCGTATGCATTTGGACTCCAAGTCCCTGTCGATGGAAGCTGATGTCCAGCCCCAGCCCTGGGATTCAAAGGGAGTAGAGGAATTGCAGAGCCATCTGGAGTAGCTCAGCACAGCACAGCCCCAGAAAAGCGTTCCTGCTGCCGAGAATAAAGCTGTAAATGGAAAAATGTGCCCCATCCTGTCACAGGAGTCTGTGAGAGGTGGCACTAGGCACCCGTGTTGGGCTCACCAGCTGAGCCAGAGCCTCTGGAAGCATCCTCTAAGTGAAGTGACATTGGAAGGAGGAAGCTGCCCAGCCCTCCTCACACCCACTGAGACAGAGGGAAGGTGGTGAAAGCCAGGGTGGTGGTGAAGATGATGATGATAAAGGACTGCAGCAGGGTGTGTGCCAGGGTGCTCAGCAAGAGGAGGCTGGGGAGAGAGGTAGTGGAGGGCTATGTTCTGGGGGAAATGGGTCCCACCAAGGTAGCTGGGTTGTGGCTTCATTTCAGCCACCTCTGTGCCTCACCTGCAGACAAGAAAGAGTGTTCTCAAAGCATCACGGACTGGTGTCTCCTGAGAGGTGCAAGCAATGGCAGTGCAGGGACAGCTGCTCCAATGCCACCATCATTCTGGAGCAGGGGTGGCAACAAGCAGCTCACATGTGACTCCACTTGCAGCAGACTGGCCACACATCAGCACCTGATCCCATTTGAGTGAGGGAAAGATGCCCTTCACACACAGGGCAGGGCTGCAGGCAGGCTCAGGTGGAGAGGGAGCAGCTCCCTCACCACCACCACCTCCTTCCTCTCTCAGGGTAAGCAAACCACCTGTGAAGGCATCACTTTCTAACCACAGCAGTCGAACCCTGGAGTCAGCATGGAGAAGATCTCTGATTGCAAGGCAGGAGCTCTGCCAGGCAGAAAGGGGCTGCCCACAGCTCCACCATCCTCCCTCCATCCTTGGGAGGGGAGTTTGGTGCTGACATCTTCACAGGCTTCTGCTTAAGGTGGTCAGAGCCTGGGGACCATTGTTCAGTCTAGAAATTTTCAGGTCAGGAGGGATCCACTTGCCTGCATATGGACTTGGAAGGGGGTTAAATGCCTTCCCAGGACATGAAGACTCATGTACATTGCTATTCTTGGAGTGCACAGAGCCCTCATCCACCTCTGGCATAGCTGTGTGCATAGCTCCCTGTGTCCAGCTCCTTCCTGACCATGATTAAAGGATAAGCATGGGCGTACACAAATTTTTTTAGCTTTGCTATTGCAATTGGGAGTTTGAGCTGTCAGGATTTGATCAAACCCTTGGCAAGGAGCAATGACTGCTCCACAACAGGCAGCGACATTCATCACAGCCTGTCTGTGATGAGCTTCCGGCCCTCTGGAAGTAGCTGCAACATCAAAGCACGTTGCACAGCTCACAGCCAGTTAATATTCACCTGAAATACTTGTCAGGTAGCAAGAAAATATCTCCATATCCCAAAAGCAGAGCAGGGCAGTCAGAGAGAGAGCTGGGGTGGAAGGTGACCAGGGCAATCCCTCCCCTTTAGTAAATATGATATGCCAATGCTTTGAATCCTCAAATCTCCAGCCCTAAACCCAAGGGCCAAACTCTGCCACATTATCATGAGGTAAATAGGCTTGAATGTGTGTAAGACTCACAGAAATCAGCAGTTGCAAAGGAAGTGCAAGATTTTGGCTTGGTGGGCTCCTCATCCTGATCCCATTAGCCCTGTGTAGGAGGGATGCTCTCTGTCCTGGCCCACTAGTTTCCATGTGTCTCCAGTGCTGTCACTTCCTTAGTGGTGGTTTTTTGAGCCAGGACAGCCATACCACTAACCTGGACAACAAAAGGTGATTTGCATCTAATTAGTTTGGGGAAAGAATGCGCGTTGGCTGCTCCTCTTGGAAAGCACATGGTGCAAAGCCCAGGCAGCTTTACCAAGGGATATAAAGGAAGTATGCCACATGCAAAGCTTTGCCAACCACCCTTTTTTCTTCTCTTCCAGTAAAGCCAGACCCTCCGGAGAGTGTGGTGGCCAAACCTGTGCCCAATAACCCTCGAAGATTGGAAGTGTCGTGGCAAAACCCCTCATCGTGGCCTGACCCTGAGTCTTTCCCACTGAAGTTCTTCCTGCGGTATCGGCCTCTCATCCTGGACCAGTGGCAACATGTGAGTGATGCTGCACTGCCTGGGATGCGAGGGAGAGGGGCGAGCTCGTGACTGGGAACAATCTACATTATAGAAAAGCGTTCAGGGAGAAAAAAAGTGTACATTTACTGCCCAGGCAACGTGGACCCTGTTCCTCTTCCTCTCTTTCTTGTTGCTTTTCTCTTCCTCTCCATCTTTCTTGTAGCTCGCACTCTGCCTACAAATGGCTCTGCAGCCTCTCCCTGCTCCGCATTTTCATCCGTGGCCCCTATCTACTTTCCATACATATGTTCTATATAAAACTTGCCAACGAGATGTAAAAGGCATTTAAAGTATAAATGTCACCACATTTAAATGTGCCTCTGCCACATTTAGATTTTGAACTGGAGATAAAATACCGCTCACCATAACTCAGAGCACAGTCACCAAGCAATTGCTGCGATGTTATCGTATTTCTTACTTTTATTTCTTGTTTCTTCTAAAAAAATAGTCAGCGAAATCCTTGGCAGCCTGGAGGACAGATTTCATTTGTTACTGCAGAAAGATAACAAAACAGGCTTCTTTTCTTTTTTTTTTTTTTAAACCTCTGTGTGCTGCTTGTATGCTGGAGTTGTGTAGGAAAGCATTCTGTGGTTGGAGAGGAGGTCCTGATACTCTGGCATAGCTCATCCAGCATCACTTCTGTGCCCAGGCTGCGCCAGTTTAAAGCCAGTTAGGTGCTTTGCTTGATAAAGGATTTTGCTAAAAAAACCCAAAAATCAAATAAGAGGCAGCACTGGGTCCCTGGGCACCTGCATCAAAGAGCCAAGTGGGATTTTCTTCCAGCCAGCATTTCCTGGGGAGAGAAATGTGGGAAAGTGGATGAGAGGCTTTGCTCATGGCTCTGCAAGGTGTCTTGGTGACTTTTTGCATTCGTTTGGATTTTTTGATGAGGCAGCACCACAGGTTGTGTTTCAGACTGTGGCATTTGCTGATGGCTCTGAAAATCAGAGGGTTTTCCTGCTTGCCTCGTTGCCCTTTGCTTCCTTCCTAGTAGTTGGAGAGCATCTGTGGAGCATCCTGAGGGGTTAGAAAGCATAAGTGGAGTTTGGGTTTTAGTTTTCTGTAGGTTTATTTTTTTTGTCTGGGGAAGAAATGCTAAAACTGTAGAAGCTTATGTAAAAAGGGGAAGATTTAGTGGGAACTGCCAAAAATAACATTGGGGTTTTTTTTCCCAAGGTGTGCAATTGCAGTGGGAAAAGCTGATGTTTTTACCCTGCCACAGCCTGATCCAGCCAAATACCCTGGTTTACACCCAAAAACTGTGAGGTAGCCCCTAAGCTGCCTCCAACCTGAACACCCTTGGAGTCGCTGGTCCCTCCATCACTGGGTGTGGGGCACCACAATTGCAGAGTCAAGCCATGCCAGTCCCCTCTGGCAGAGTCCTGAGGGGATGGTGTGGCCTCTCCATCAGTGCCCTCAGGCAGGCAATGATGGTGGGAAATACATGGAGGTGTTGGTGACACTGGTGGTAGAGCCACCCTAGTTGGAAAAGGCAGTTCTTGGACAGTAAAAACTTAAGTTCTTCTATATAAAAATACTCTGAGGGGCAGAGAGAGCTCAAGGTACTAGCTCTCCTGGTAGGTACAAGGATGGCTGGGAATGGTTCATCTCCCAGCATTTTGGGAAGGCACAGCAATCCTGGGTACTGCTCTTAATCAATATCCCCTTGCAAGAGACATGTTCCTCATCACTGGCTGTTGAAGAAGAGTGTTTGGGGAATAATTTGCTCAGTGAGCAAGTGCAAGCATTCAGTAAGTGAGATGCCAGCCTTGTTTTCTGACTCCCTGCCCTGCTGGCTGGGTAATGAAAAATCTGATTTGTGGATGACTTGAGGAAAACTGCCACTATTCATCAGATGAATTATTTGTGAAGCCTAATTCAATTGTTTCCCAAACACCAGAGAAAGGCAGAGCTGCAGCAGCTGGAGCTGCTCTGACCTCAGACCCCATTGGCACGTTCAACCTGGTTAGCCCAGCTGAGCACCCTGAAAATGCAGGTGTTTGTACCTAAAATTAACCCCACTAATGTCAGCATGCTTGGAGCATGCCCAAGCCTCCCTGCACTCTCTGAGTTATTACTTGTTGTCATTTTGGAGGGTGTCCCTGTTCCTCCAAACTGAGACAGAAAAGGGAAGGACACGCTTTGGTAGGTCCAAGTCTAGCTCATGTATCCCTCTTGTCCTGCAGTGGTAGTGTTGGGTCTCAGCTCAAAGGGACAAGTGCCCGGAGAAAGGATGAGGTGGCCACACATGCCACGCTTGCATGGGCATGTCTTAATTCTCAGGGAGGTGCAAGTCTCTTGTCACAAGCTGCCCCCCATCTTGGCTCTTGTTGTCCCCACTGGCTGTTGGCACATAGAAGCCCTTGATTTAATGCCCACACAACCTGCACATTGACAATGGGGCAGCCTGGAGCTCAGGAGGGAGAGGAGTCCTGACTGCCAGCAGTCAGGAGGAGTTGAGTAATCTCATTCTGGCATGTCCCTGTCTGCCCAAGGTCCACAGGCTGAGCCCTGTCCCTGCCTCCTCATGGCAATCCACCTCTGCACCAGCCGTGGGTTTTAAGCATGTACGTGGCAGCCCGGTGGGAAGCCCAGCATCCCTGCAGGAGAAAACCCTCAAAGGAGCATCAGAAGCTGCCCAGAGACAGAGTGTCCATGTAGGCCCTGCTCACATGTGGTGTTTCTTGGCAGAAGAAGCAGCACCTCTTTCACCTCTCCACCTCCCGTTATCTTTGCAGGGTCTGATTTATGCACAGCACCTCGGCAGGCATAACCGAATGAGCACTAATAGGATCAGATGGATGTCGAGCTGTCGAATACCATAGGGCTTGATTCAATCAGCATCTGCTTTCTTCCAGGCTCTTCCTTTCAGGATTTTCATAACGCCAGAGCTTGGCACCAGAAGAGGAAGCCATCCATGGCAGGAGCAGAGGATCTTATCAAGACTGCCACTGTGCGAGCTGGCCATAAATGCAGTTTCCTCTCCACTAGAGAAAGTCTGGTGATGCCTGGCCCAAGCATCCCACGCCATGAAGCAATCTCTGGGGAGAACACCTCATCCCCTTCCCAGTGCTTTGCAAATTGGGTTTGAGCCCCAGCATGTCATTTGCAACCCCTTTCCCCTGCTCAGCAGCACCTTTCCACCCAGACCACTTAGTGGCTCTCATGTTGCAGTTTGCCCTAGGAATTACGGTGATATGCTTTGGGAATTATTATTGTGGAGGGATGACGATGATGCGTTTCCACATGGGCATGCAGTGAAGCATATGCCAGACTGTGCCACCTCACAGCAGCTCCCTTGAACCTGGACACAAGTATTTCACAGCTGTTGGGGATGCAGCCGTGTCATTGTGTCACATCAAGTGTCCAAAGGCTCCCCTCCACCCCACCAGCACTGAGCTCACTCTGAAACTCAAGCAACTTTAAATTCCCTCTCCTCCCTTTCTGGAAGAGGGACTGGTGGTTTCTCTGCTGCCAGAAGAGAGAAGGATATTTGTAGCCTAAACAGGTTTTTTATTCTCTCGTTTTGGCAAAATCTCCCCTTCTGTCTCCTAAATATAAAACATTAAATGTTCAGGGTATCCTTTATTTTTCTCCCGCTTTTAAGTTTGTAATTCAAGCCAGATTAGCGTGGTTTCCTCTTCTGTTTTATAGCCCCATCCTGGCCCCAAGCGAGCTCTCCTAATGCTCTCAGATGTTCCTCTAATGGCTTACCTAGGCTGGAACTGATACCCTTTCCTAATGGATTGCTAATAGCCTGTTTCTGGTTTTACAGGCTCCTTCAGTTAACTCACAACAGCAGCGATTGCCGCACTCACACATGCGATCTCCCTGCGAGCACATCTGCACACTCACCCTACATGCAGGCGGGTGGCCAGACACTATCCTGAGCATCTCTGGGGAGCCATGGGCGGGTCTTGCACCCAATTTTCTCCCCTCCCGTGGTATTTTCTGGACCAGGATCCCCCCCCTTTTTGCAGTTTTTGGAGGGAGATCACGTGCGCTGAGCACTTGCGAGCTCGATGCACATCCCAGGAATGTGGCAAGGCTCAAGAAGGTATTTCTTAGGCACCGTCAGAGCTGGTGGCCAGACCGAGGGAGAATTTCCTACTGTGGGTTGCCAGCAATTTGCAGATGCCATCGTGAAGTCTAATTGAACCCATTGGCCGCGCTGACAACATGAAATGTTAACGAACCGTGAGGCGAGCTGTGCCTCAGATCTTGAGATTTGCAGTAAAAGGTCATGAGATATTTAAAGCTAATAATGTGGTTGGGTTCTCTGCTTCCTCTTCTGCGTTGGAAACATTCAGGCCATGTTCGTGAGCATTTGCAAAGGCTGGAAGCGTCCTTCTCTAGAAGTGCAAGCAGAAGAGCTCCCACCATCACAGGATTTTAGGAGCTGGAGCAAAAAAAAACCCTACACAGACATGTGTGCCTGCTCTGATCCAGGCTGATGATGGCGTTTTGAGGACAGGAATGGAAAGTTTGTGGGTATTGCCAAACACTTAGTGTTGGGTTTGTTGGTGCAAGGATGGCGTTGTCCTCTGGACTAACCTCCCTCATCCATATTAGAAGTGGCTGCCAGGTTGGGCTCGGGCTTGTCTCCCAGGGCAAAGCAACATTTTTTGGTCAGAGAGGTGAATCTCACATGCTGTCTCTGGAAGTTGCTACTTTGGAGCAGCCTGAAAGAGCCTGAAAGTGTGAACTAATGCATATATCCTGTCTGTGATGGGCAAGGACAGGGATGGAGCAAGCTGGGTAGGAAGGCAATTAGTGCCACTGCCCACCACAGCAACATCCCCACCTGCACGGTGGCAATGTCACTTTGCGGTGGGAGTGTCTCTTTGTGCCCATTTGCATCCCCCTGTGCCTCTGCTGCTTTGCCTGCACTCCCTCTCTTTGCAAGGCAGGGAGGTCACCCTGAGCAAGCTGGGTTACAACTTCACGCCTGGTAGCTTTTATTGCGGCATTTCTCTCCCTTCCCCTCCTAGCTGCAAAGTCAGTGATTAAAAAAGAAGGGGGAAAAATGCAAAGAATTAGTAGGTGGGAGCAAAATATTGAGGCTGTAATAGTGTCACTCGCAGCTCAGTGTGGGGCAGGCAGGGCTGGAGCAGAGAATTTCTCAGAGGGTGGGGATGGGAAATGCCCAGAAATCACCTTTTCTGGGACAGAACAAGACCCTTGGTTGGCATTGCCTGGGTGCAGCCAGCCCCCTCGGAAACTTCTGGTGACCTAAAAGTACTGAGCATCTGGAAGCTGTAAAGGTGCCACAGAGCAGCAGAGTGCACAGAGCATGCAACTCACACGTGCATGTCCTCACCTGCATGCTCACGCAGCTACAAGCTGGTAGGAAGGTGCTGGTAAGCCTAACTTTCCCTGCCCACAACCAGACCACACCAAGCAAGTGTCTGTGTCCTGCCATGCCCATGCACAAGCTGCTTTCACCCCCAGCCCAGTGCATCAGCATCGTGAAGACATCTGCAGGCAGCATATACCAGTGCTGGCTGGGTTAGAGTTGCTGCAGAGCACTCAGCATCCCTGATCCCATCTTCCCCATAGCCACAAGCAAAAGCGATCTCTGACAGTTGTCACTTGGCAGGAGGGGATCAGCATGTCTGGAGTCACTGCAAAGCTCATTGCAGCCCAGTGGCAGGATCTGGCCCTTGCTGTGGGGAAAACTGGCTGTGAAACAGAGCCCACTGGGGTGTCCCATCCCTATCGCAGTTCCAATTTCCCCCCTCATCCAATATAACTTGAGTGGCATCCAGAGGAGGAGGCTGCAAGGACGCCAGATGTTTGGCAGAGCCAGGCTGTGCTCTTAGGAGACGTTTCTTTGCATGTGCACTGTGGATAGCAAAGGCTGTGTGAGGACATCAGCTTCATCTTACAATGGCCAGGGAGGGTGGTCCTTTTATTCTGGGGAAGGCAGACTGATCTAGGCTTGGTACAGCACCTGGGACAGGTGCGTGGTCACTGTCTTGTCACACACACAGATAGTGCATCCCTGCCTTGGGACAGAGGGGTGCCAGTCGTCATCCCCTTACTGCCAGTGGAGCACCCCTATCCCACTCTAGGAGCTGCACTGGAAAGCAGGAGGTGTCAAGAAATGGAAAACAGAGCCACTGCCATCACAGGGGAGCCAGCAAACACATTTTCAAGTGGGGTGCAGAAAAGGAGGCATCTGATTCTGCCTTCCTTTCAAAACACACCAGACCCCAGCCCCACCGTCAGAGCAGAGAAGGGTGGGGTTTTCTTCCCTGCCCCCCTGCCCCATCCCTTTCCAAAGGCCATCTGGGCTTCTGACCTGTCCATGCATCACCCTGTTCACAAGTAATTGCTACCTGGTCACCCTGGACTAGGAGCAGAGCCTGGATGGGAACAAAGCACAGTAAACTTTTTTACTGCCAGGGCACCCTGGCAGGGTGGGCTGGGGGCCATGTGAGCAGGATGAGGGGAGCTCAGAGGGGCTATGGCTTCCTTAACTCCTGCTGTGCTGAGCAGTGTGAGACACCAGTCTGCAGGCAGGGACTGGAAGGAGGGCATGCATGGGTGTTGGGTGTGTATGGATGCTGTGGATGCTGTGGATGCTCCCCAGGCCTCCAGCACATGCGCAGGGGGGACCGGCATGGACAAGGGGAAAGCCAAGTGGCAGGCAGTCCTCCCCTCAGCCTGCTCTAAGTGTCTGTCTCTGTCTCATCAATGTGGCACTGGCTCATATCCTAATCCTGGTGCTTGGGACCATGGGTGGGCACTCAGCAACTCCATAGTCCTTCCAAGCAGGAATATGAGGGTATGTGACCATGGCAGGGAATGGGAGCCCAGCCCATGCTGTCCTCAGCAAGCTGTAACGTGAATATCTGAATTACTGGGTTCAAGGGTTGGGTTTNTTTTTTTTTCTTTTTAATGCTAATAGCTCTGCATTGCACTGCCTACTGATCCCTCATTAATCAGGGCAGCACTTCACAACCAGTTGGAGTGACTTTTGGCAGGTGCACAAAGACAGGCAGTGACACACAAACCCCCACCCAGCTAAAAAAATTACCATGCATAGCCTTCCTCCAACTTTTGTCTCTGTGTGGCGAGGACATGGATTAAGGAATGTCTTCCTCTGCCTTTGATGCTGTGTGTCCACCCTTTCCCCCACAGCCTCCTCAGTGTGTCTTCCCCCAGTTGTGTCTCTCCCTGTCTGTGTCCAATGGGACCCAATCCCTGTGTGGTTTCCCATATGTTGTGGCACTTTGGTGTTGGGTCATGGGCACCCACCCAGTGGCTTCCTGCCCTCCCATGACAAATGCTGGATGTGTCCCTGGCTGCCCAGCTCAGAAGTTCTGAATCCAGAGGTTGTGTACATGGGGAGGAATGGATGATTATCATCTATGCTTTCTCTTTTTAACTGCTGTGTAAAGCAGAGCTTAGGGCAACATCCTCTCAGGTCCGACAAGGAAGGTCCTCCAGTCTGGGTCCTGGGGGGACCCTCCCCCTGCCTAGGCAAGGCACAGATTTAACCCCATTGTGCCTGTGACACCCCATCTACAAACACTCAGCTGCTGGCTGGTCGTGGGTGGGAAGAGGCAGGAATTGCTCCCAAAGGAAAGCTGGGAGGGATCTTGGGATGGAGAAAATGCTCCTGATGGGAAAGCAGCCTGGCCAGGTCATCAGGACCTTAGTACAGCTGGCCTGCCTGCAGCCTGCTTGGTGCAGGTCCCAGGGAGGAGCCAGGGAGTTCAGAGCATGCTGGAAGTCTTGGACAGAGTCATCACACCAGCTGTGATAAGCCCAGCATCTTTCAGAGCCCTGTCCATTCTCCAAATCCAAGTCATACCTCAGCCAGCACAGAGCAAGGCAAGTCAGCAGAGAGTTGGCAGCTCACCCCATGAGGTTTCATTTCACTTCATTATCATTAGGAATTAATTTGACTTGATTCCCTTGGCATTGCCATCCACATTGGTGGATGCCAGCAAAGAGCTCCCAAGGTCAGAGAGAGTCTCACTGTGCCCCTACACTGCAGGAAGGTGCCCTGCATAGCAGACCAGATGATTCACAACCTGATGGGTCTCCTGCCTACCCACCCTAAGGTGCCTGGGCTCCCAGTGCCTGAGGGGGAGACCAGTCAGGCCAGCATCCAGATGTGCTCCAGATGTGGGGCTCAGGTTGAGTGGCAGGAGCAGCTGGGAGTGCAGAGCCCAAGGGCTCTGATGTTCTGGGCACAAGGTTGGATGCAGCCCTTGAAGTGAGAATAAGGAAGGAAAGGCTTTCACATGGAGCAAGAAAGCAAAAATGTCCCTCCTCCTGTTAGAAATCCCCCCAAGTGACAGTAAAAGCCTGGAGGGGGATGCAGCTTTCATGCCAAAGGGATTACATCTGTGCTGCATGGAAGGGACTGGAAAAGGGCTGATTCTTTCTCAAGGTGGGTTCCTGTTTTTAAGACACTCCTGCAAGCCACGGGGTGATGGCACTGGCCATCTGGTGTGCACACCATCCCTTGTGTGTATACAGCCACACTGCCAGGGCAGCCTCATCCCACAGGTGCATCGGCCCAGCGACCTTCTGGGCACCCCAGTGGTGCAGCCTTTCCTTCCTTCCTTCCTTCCATCCTTCCTTCCTGACCAGGCAGAAGTTTGGATCTTCCTTCTGTCAGTGAGCTGTTGGTGGTCCCCAGGACAGTGTGATTCTGTGCCTGACCTTCTCCTGGGTAGCTGGGGAGACGTGGAGGACCGCACACGTGTAGCACCATGAAGCTGCCCCCACCCATGGTGTGGTGCTTGCTCTGCTCGAGCCCCTGGCTGGGCACTGGTGCTTGCAGATGGGCTGTGTCAGCCCCACCCTTCATCCTACAGCATCTTTATTAGAAATGCGTCTGGGCAGGGTGCAGGGCAGGCAAGGGGTGCCCTGTGTGCCCCCCATGCCATGCACAGTGGTGCAGGAGGATTCCCAAATGGGCAGCATGTTGTTGGTCCTCAGTCTCAGAGATGGGTGAAGGGCACTATACCACTGAGGCTCCTGCCCTGGTCACTTGGATGCTGAGCCCTCCCCCTCTGTCAGCCACATGTGTTTGCTCACCGGGGTCCGTGCCATCAGGGTGCATTTCTGCTGAGCACCTGCATCCTCTGTCCCGGAGCCAAGCTCCAAATGGATCAGAGATCCCCTGGAGGGTTAAATGGGGTTACACCATTGCACTTTGCAGCACAAAGGACAGCAGGGTCTCCTATGGCTCAGAAAGCATAGGACAGAGGGAATGATTTCTAGGAAAGACCTCTGGACACAAGTTGATACTTGTCCAAGGGCCCAGCTGGAGAGATGCAGGCCAAAACAACGAGATGCCTGCAGGCACGGGAGCAAGCTTGCTAGAGGTGTTCCTGGTGGGGAAACCTCCTCCCAGCACTGGCAGTGGTGCCCTGAAAGCACATACACGTCCGAGGGAGCCTGCACACACATCTGCTAGTTTCTGGTGACCTCTAGAGGAAGCTGCTCCGCTCTGATGCTGGGAGTGGAACCAGGTCTCCAGACTTTTAGTGTAGCTACAGCTGGAGCATCTCCCTCCCCTTCCATCCCTGTCCTGGGCTTGTGCCTCTGCTCACAATGCCCCAGTACTTCCAAAAGTGCTGCAAAAGTCTTGTTATCATCTTTTAGCCAAGCTAAATATACTGATTGCCTTACACCTCCCAGGGGCTCCTCTGACCCCCTCCTGTCCCCACTGCTGCCCTCAGGTCGAGCTGTCAGATGGGACATCACACACCATCACGGACGCTTATGCTGGCAAGGAATACATCATCCAGGTGGCAGCCAAAGACAATGACATTGGCACGTGGAGTGACTGGAGTGTGGCTGTTCATGCCACCCCCTGGACAGAGGAGCCCAAGCATCTCACCACGGAGGCCCAGATCACAGGTAAGAGCCTCCTCCCAGTACAAACAGGCTTCGTTCAGGAGGAGCCGAGGACTCCAGGCTAAGGGATCTCCTCTTTGGCTCCATGCACGTTTTGTCCGCAGCCAAGGACAGCCCCCAAACACCTGTGGAGCTGCAGCCCTTCACCCTGTACTTTCACCCCACTTGTGGCCCTGTCAGCAGGTGCCTGAAGAATACTGACTCAGCTCACCTGGGCCCAGCATGCTTCTCACCAGGATACTTGGGGCAGGACAATGAGGCTGGCTATTGTATTATTATTGTGGTGGTGGTGG
>VYXD01011409.1:128012-151726 GCA_013397195.1 Hylia prasina | reverse complement strand
GCCTGCTCTGGCATTTGAGACCATAGCACCATCTTCCCAGAGGGGTGGGAGACCCAAAAGCTGGCCTTCGAGACATCCTGAGGAGGTGCAAGGGGGATGCCCAGCCTGGAGACTTCTTGTGAGGGAAAGGAGAGAGATGGTTGTCACCACCGCATATGGCACCCGTGCTGTGATGGGGAAGTGCCACATCTCCCCATTCACAGGTCCTGGAGGGTCCCATGTGTCCCCAAGCTCTGGCTGCACCCTGACATCTCTCGGGCAGGCAGGAGGATGGAGATCTGCCTGTGCCCCACTGCAGCCTGGAGGTGGCATGTAGTCACAACTAATGCACTTCCCATGTCTGATTAATAATTTCATGTTAGGCAAAAGTCACTGGCCCAGATGCTCTGAACTAAACTTCTGTCAGGGCAGGACTCACAGGGACCCAGTGTGGGGACAGTGGAGTACATTGTTGGAGTCTGTCCCTGTGTGCCTTGCTTGTGAGCACCACCAGGAGCAGGGATGCCATCAAGCAACGCCCAGGGGGAAATGCTCAGTTTTTTAGAAAATTACCTCTCTGGTGCCCCAACTAAGTCTCTACACCAGGGAGATGTGTGTGTGGCTGGCTAGCTGGATGGATGGATGCACACATGCATGGGGTGGATGGATGGGTGAGTGTGTGGAAGGAAGGAAGGATGGAGGGGAAGGAGCCACAGCCTTGGCTCTGCAAAGCCTGAAGGCAGGACCAAGCTGGTCACTTGTTCCCAGCTCCAGGCACTTGCTGTGATTTGAACAATGTTGGGGCTTTATTTAGGGAAGAGCTCTGTCAGATGCAGACCTGTCTCTGGCTCGGCCATGCTGGCGGCAGCGCTGACTTGGTTCACTGGTTAATGTTCCATTACCAGACAACATGCCTCCATCATTTATTAATGTTTCATTAGTGTTAAAAACATCTGGTAATTAATTATGCACTAATTATGGATTCACAGTGCTAAAAGCTGGGGTAATCTACCATAGCAGATGGCTCTTTGGGGCAGGGGGAAGAGACAGCTCTTAGCAGAGATGAAAATGTCAGGCCCAGCCCTTGCCAGGGGGAGCCATCCCAGACAGACAGGTTGCCTTCATCTCCTCCCAGGATTTCCATAGCTGGTCCAGAGGCATGCTGTCTCAGGTTATTAAGCAGAAGAAACCTGTCCCTTTCAAGCTGTTTCAGAGACCAAGGGAGTGGTGCTTCCACTGCTCAGGGCAGCTGTGTAAGAAGCCATCTGAGAGCAGTGGCTTTCACACAGAGGCATCATCCAGCACCTGGAGTTGGTACTCAGCTTTCCTTCGGCTCCAGGATGCTGTTAGCCAGCCCCTCCGTGGTGCCTGGCCATGTTAAGCAGCAGTCTATAAAGCAAGGGGTGTCGTAAAAGCCCACTCATTAAGTGCCCTAGGAATATTACGTACAGATGTGCAGAGATGTTTCAAACTGGGGAAAGTCCCAAGGGACCATCCCTGCCAAGCAGAAAATCCATCCACTTAGCAATATAAATCCATACAGGAAGAAAGAGGGAATTACAATGCTCAGAGAGACCTGTGCATCACATAACCTGAAATCCAATACATCACCCGGGTGCAATGGGTCCCTGCATCTTCCCAGCACATATGTGGCAGTAAATCCCACCTTAGGTGTTGTTTTGGGCTGTTGCTGATGTGAGAGCAGCCTTGCACGGAGCTCCCCAAGCTCTGCAAGAGGGATCAGAAGTGTGACTGGAAAGCAGGAGCTATTTCCTGGACTTGAAGCCTCAGAGGAAGCAGAAACCCCCTATTGTTTGAGCAAGGGGCTGAACAGTGGAATGTGACCAAATGACTGCACCCCCTGCATCCTTCCCTTAGGTGGGTGCTAGCAGAGACCTCATTCTCCCTGACCCAATAGTCAGAAAATCTACCTGCTCCCACACCAGCCTCCTAGGAGCCTGGATTTCCCAGGGGATAACAACCAGCTTATTTATCAATTAAGCTGACAGGAATGCATTGTGTAGCCTGTGATGGGGTGACATGCTTTGGTGGGTGAAGGAGGAACAGTGGATTCTGTCTTGTGCGTTTCAGCTCTGGCAGAGCTTCAGTCTGGCACAGTCACAGGTGAGAATGGGAATGAAAGCAGTGCAGCTATGGGTGTGCTTTCTCAGCTCAGCTGCTGAGAAAGCACACCCATAGCTGCACTGCCAGACCTGAGCTGAGAACTTGCTGGCCTGGGTGGAAATGCCAGCTGGGGTCTTTTGAGCCAATTGGTTGCTGCTTATTTGCACAGGGGTAGACCTGGTCCTCCAGGGGCAGATACCGTCCTCCATCACAACAAATGGGAGAAGTGTCAGACAGAGGTGAAAGCAGCAGGAGCTGGTGGAAAGGCAGTCCCTGCTGAAACAGGCAGCCCCTTTCATCCCTGGATGAAAGTGGGAAGAGCAGCATCTCTGAGGGTTGAGATTGTAAACAGAGACAGCTTGACTTGGAGAAGCCCAGACTCTCCCAGTCCTTAACCTGCAGTAGTGTCAAGTCCAGCAAATACAAGTGCCCAGCCCAAAGCACAGGGTATTGATTCAGGAAAAGCTTATGTCTCCTGTGCACTGGATGCCTTTGGCAGATTATAGCCTTCCTCCCATGGCTTTCTTCCCAGTGGCAGGAGGGGTAGCTCAGGCAACAAAGTCCCATCATGAGGAAAATCTCTTCTCTTTGGTGCAGGAATGAGCCCAGGAGCTCTGAATTAATCAGTCACCACCACACAGAGAAGCAGATGGAGCTGCAGGTGCAGAACCTGGAGGTAAAAATAGCCTTGAGCACCCTCACAATGCTGTAGGGCAGAGGTTTGTAGCAACAAGAGGTGACAGATGGTCACAGCAGACCACAAATTACAGTCTTGGACTATCTTATTCCTTGGTGGCTCCAGACATGGACTTGATTCACCTCCAGAAGAGACTGACTGTTGTTTGAAAAGCCTCCAAGCAGTGATGCTCTTCTTCCTTGTGTCCATCCTGACTGGCTCAATGTCTGTCCTGGCATTGTATCCCTGGTCCTCAGACACTTCTGCCTGAAGCCTAATGCCCTCCCTCCCCACTAGATCAGCCCTGAAACCTCTGGGCAGTTCTCACCACTGCTTTCTCATTTCCCACCACTGCCCCAGTGCTACAACCTCTCTGCTCGCCTCCAGTCTGCCCCAGCCCCCTCCCTGCTCTGGCCAGGGTGACCCACATGGATTTGGAGCATCCCAAACCTCCCTACAAGCAAACACTGCAGCCGAGCACAGCCCACCAGCTCAGCTGCAGCATGGAGACCAGACCACACCAGGGTCCTCTAATAAGCAATTGACTCTTTTTTTCCTCCCTTTCAAGAAAAAGCCAAGCATTAATTTGGCTTCTGCCACTCTGTTTATCTAATAGCATCGCTGATTGATTGTCTTATTTATAACCCAGATCCGGTGTCTGGGCTGCTTGCAGAGACGGAGTGATTGATGGAAAGAAGACAGCCAGAAAGGGACTTAATGGAGCCATGTGGCTGAGCAGCGGAGTAGTGGCTTAGGCATGAAATGAAAAGTGTCTCCCACAAGTCTGGGCTCCTCTCCTCCTTTCCTGCGTGGTTCCCAGGGAAGCTGCTAAGTGCTGGGAGAGAGCAGCATGCTCCCTACGCCCTGCCAAAAGCAATCAGGGACCATACCCAGGTCTCCTCCAGCAGCCTGGCCAAGGGGACACAGCCAACAGGGACTTGGAATGCTTCCTGAGAAGGCGTCATACAGTCTCTGGGAAGGTTTCCCCCTTCCAGGATGGAAGGGATGGTTGAAAGGTGTGAGGCAGCCTGAACCCTGCCCAGCAACCAGCCTGCTGTCAAGATGCCTGTCCTTCCAGGTGGAAATCAGGTCCCGGCACAAACACTGGTGGAGAGAGAAGCCTTTCCCAAAGTGCCCTCCTGCAGGCTGGCAGTGTCTTCCAGAGGTCTCAGTTTTGTCCAAAGCTAGACTGAGATAATTCTACATGCCCAGGGACTTTCTTTGTTTCTCACACCCAGTGGTCACAAACCTCAGCAGCTTACACGTGAATTACGCCATGGAGACAAACACTGCCATAAAGCACCAACAAATGGGGAAGGAGATGCAGTCCCAGGAGGTGACATGCCATCATTCAGGGTCATGTTGTGGATGTGTGACAGCCTGGATATGTCCCAAACCTCCAGCCTGCAAATTCACCTCAGAGCAGCCTGTCCCCAGCTGCAGGATCGAGTCATGGTCAGGATATGGCTGACAACTCCAAGTCCCCAGGAAGGCATTTGGCTTTGATCTGAGCCAGAACTAAACCCCCATCTTGTCCATAAAGATCAGTTTGGGAAGAAAAAAAACAACATGCTGGTTCAGTCAAAATATTTCATCGCTGTTTAATGGTCTTTACTTGTCTGATTGTAACAGATAATCTAATACGAGCTTCAAGCAAAGCCAAACACAGTTGTTTCATTATGAAGAACCCCATCAGCCAGCTTTGACGTGGCCAAACCCCACTCCTTTCCTCTTTTAGTTTTTCTTCCTTTATTTTTTTCCAGCATCTGAAATCTGAGGAAAACTAAAGCAACTTCATGAATGCCGCTGTTTCAGTGGCCTGAAAGAAACCATCCAGGAGACAGGTCTCCAGTACTGGACATACTGTTGCCCCCAACACCAGTGCTTGGCAAACATTATCCAATACCTTACGACAGTTTTATTGCTTCCAGGAGAAACCCCTCCTTGGAAAGTCCCCCTGGACCAGCAGATACGAACAGGTGATGAACACTTTCTTTGGCAGGGATGTCCCCAGTCATGGTGGTCCTTCTGTGGGTGATGCCACTATCACCTCACCATGTGTCCAGGGCTGCGAGGAGAAGGGACCGGGACAGGGCGATCCTTGCAGAAGGCTGGAAGATGGAGGGGCCCCTGAGCAGTGGGAGCGGAAATGGCCTTTGATGTGGAAGCTCTCCTTTCGCAAACACAATGAGTTGCAGAGAAATTTTATAAACATGGCTATTGTTGCTCCATCCCTTTGGTGGGAACAGATGGTCCGAGTGCTCTGTTCGGCCCCCCCTTCCCTCCCCTCACTCCCTATCCCCATTAATAAAGCCCCAGCAAGTCCAGCACCGCTGTTTTCCCAAGGGGGATCAATAAATAAATGTAATAACAACAAAGGGGCCCATGCAGACGAGATTGGGTTACAAAGAGGCCTCGGCCCCCCTCCTCCTTTCCGGGTGAGAGTCACTGCATGCAGGCACTCTGGCCAGTTCGAGGAGAGGTTCCTCCATCCCCACTGCCCATGGGAAGCGGGGACAGGATCTTCCCACTGAAAGAGCCAGGCACCACCCTGCCTGTATGGATGGCAGTGTGTGACCTTGGTGGTCACCTTGCAGCCTTGGCCATGGGACATTGATGGCATATGGTTGCCAGATCCCCACCTTTGGAAGTCACCTGAGGTAGCTGTGGGAACAGGTTCAGACACTGACCCTGGGTGTGCAGCAGGCAAGTGCCTTCTTCTAAGATTTCCTGGCCAAGAGGTTGCTCCACGTCCTTTCCCAGCAGGATCCCATCCAAAATAGTACGCTTGGGAGCAGGCATCATGGCTTCATCTGGGCTCACTTTTTGCCTTACTCTTGCTTGACAAAAGACCATGCAATTTTTGGCCAGCTGGAAAGCACTGGTGACTCTGACATACTCCTCACTTGTGTGGTGAGGTTTAACACAGGTGAGCTGGGATTAAAGCAGGGAAGAGCAGTTTGCAGACACGGTTTTCCTGTGGAAATCACCAGCCTGCACCAAATGCTGCCCATGAGACTGCAGGGCAGGGGAGTAGCTTCTCCAGAAGCATCAGTAGGGCTTGAAAGAGGCCACAGCCTCTCACCAGACTCTGAATGGTGGAGCAATCACCCCACTGAGTGATCTCTCCATTGGGGAAGGAGGAGACCAGCTCCACAAAGTTTTCCAGGAACTCGTCTACTGAGGAAGGGCCCAAGGCTGGAGTAACCCCATGGGCAAGGCCCAAAGAAGACTTTGGTGATGTGAAGGAGGGACTGAGCTGAGGCTTTGATCCAAGGGCCGGCACTGAGCCCTCCTGACACATCCCTGTTAGCTGCCATTGTCCCGCCTCCTCCCCAGCTGGTCTCTGCTGCTCGGAGGTGATGGGTTGCTGGTTTTATCTTTGCAGGACTCCTGCAGCTGGCGGTCTCTGGGATGAAATGTGTTTCACACACGCACATACATGCACTGCCACCTCCCCTCTGAGCCGCCCTGGGAGTCCCTGCCTCCCCATGACCCCTTGCTCATAAAAAAATTAAAAGTCTAGATATCATCTCTTACAAACGTGGATTTGAGGCCTCGTCAGTCACCAGACACGTCCTACAATCTGCACTAGCTCCAGACAGCTGGAGGGGTTTGCTGGAGGACCAGAATGACTTCATGCCGCTTCCCACGTACAGGGGGTTACCCGAAGTGCTTGGTGTGGGGAGAGGAGCTGGGGACCAGGCGCACACAGCCCCAGGCTGCCACCATGCCAGGCCCTGGATCCAGCAGGCTGTGTGCTGGCCTAGGGAACGAGGGATAGAAAAACTCTCCTAGGGTGCAGAGGCTCTCTCTGTGGGTGCGAGCAAAGCAGCTGGCCTGCGCTCCAGTGCCGGAGAGGTTTATGAGGGCTGACCCCTTGCACTGAGCGCCTGGGGCAGGATAAATCCCACTCTGCCTAGGAGTGCAGGTGCACGAGGCTGCTGGGGAGGGGAAAGGACTACAGATGCATGGGGGATCCGGCAAGGGGGAGCGGGGGCCGGCCTCAAGCTGTGTGCTGCTTTGGGTCCATCCAAGCACTGGGAATGGTCCCCTTGCCTGCTCTGGAGCCCGCTGCATTGCTCTGCAATTGCTCTTGCACTGCTCTCTGCAGTGCTTGTGGTAGGGCTGCTGGCACACAGCCTGCCATGGCAAGGCTCAGGGGTGCAGGAACTTGCAACATGCCAGGTGATGCTGCAGGATGTCCAGAGGAGACTCATGGCACTGTGGGGGTAGCCACAGCATCCCTTGGTTACCCCAGTTGTTTGGAACATGGATCCATACATAGCTTAGTGCCTCGCATTCACCCCTGGTTTAAATCCTGTCCAGGACTTCCTAGCTACTGTAATGAAGGCAACGGGAGATCACATATTAAGTCCCTGTTAGACCTAATGTCAGCCATGGTGGCATGAAAGATGCTGTGCCAAAGGCCTCAAGAGAGGATACTGGTGATGTCCCCAGCCATGGGGATTCCTGACTTCCCTGCAGCACTGGGAGATGCTTGAGGCCTACAGTGGAAAAGTATTTGGGATCAACACAGCCTCAGTTTTACAAGCACCACCCTGGGCCGTGGGTCCTGCCAGGCCTGAGACATGGAGAACATGTTGTGCAGGGCTGACAGTGAGCTCTGCAAGAGCAAAGGGAATTTCAGCTCACAGCCCACTTCCCCTATTTCATGTAGCACTGATCTGAATCAGTGCCTTAGGAGCTAGGCAGGGGGTTGGGAACCTGTCTCTGAGTGAATTATAATCATCCTTTGAAAAAAAAAAATAACACAAAGCAGGTGGCTGAGCTTGAAGGTGGATAAATGCCCATCACAGAGCACCTGACTGAAGCCAAGTGCAAGCTTAACTTTGGACTCTTTGAAGTCAGCATATCCTCATGCTCTCTGGCAGTTTGGGGCTTAAGCCCTCGTATGTATCTTCTACCAATGCTTGGGTAATTTATAGGCATGTGAGGCTTTTCAGAAAACTTTTCTGCGAACCTCTTGCATCAACCCAGTCCAGCTGGTCACATCATGTTTGCCTCTCTTCAACAGCTCTGTAGAAGCACTGTACAGTATGAATCAATCCCAAGAGTAAATGCTAAGTCTTGCTATCCCAGTCACAGACCACATTTCTCAGCCATGCCACGCCCTGCTGCATGGCTTACCCTACCTGACAGGCAGTCCATTGACTAACAGATGTGCACACCCTTTAATTACAGCACAGTGAATCCACTTAGTGCTGTTTCGTTAGATATATTGTCTATTGGAGGAGTGTGAGCGATAGTCACTAAGCAAAGCAGCCCAAGTCTCTGGATTTTCAGGCCCTTAATATTCACTCTGATCTGTTCATAAGTTATTCATGGGGAGTGGGAAATGCCTTACAAGAGAACTCACTCCAAACTGCGAGTGCTTCTGAGGCACCTTGCAATCTGCTTGCACAGGGAAAGGAGGGGAAAGTAATGAATAAATGATTGTTTACAAATTATTTACTTGTCTCCACTAATTTCCACCCTGTTTACCTGGCAGCATGCTGAAGTCAGGAACAGTTAGAGAACACTTCATCCTGGTGTACAAGCGGATGGAAGCTGGGCAGCATGGGGGGAAAGAAGCCAATGCAGCTTCTTTGGAAGCCAGCTTTGGCTGCCAAAATTGGCTATTGAGTGCAGACTTGCTTGGTCTTCACATTCCAGAAGAAATTGTTGTGCAGGGCTGTATTTCTGTCAAAATTTCCTAGGATGCATGGAGTCAAGTCCAGGGCCATACGGGCTGCTGAGTGTTGTACAGTCCTTAAGAGGACTACACTCTGCTGAAGATGACCAGGCTTTGCTAGGTGTTCATGTCTATTCCCAGGGAGCCAGGACTTTGGGAAAACCAGGAAAAAGCTCTTGCTGTGAACTACACAGCAGCGTAAGACTTGTCTGAGTTGTTTTGGTATCAACGGTGTAAGGTCTGTGAATATGGGAATGATGATGCTTACAGCCCATGGCATGTTGCCCCAAAATGCAAATGGGAACTCTGCCTTGGGTCAAAGTCACCCCAGCAGATCGTGGCTACCTAAGGCAGGCAGCAGAATGAGCCTGTCCTCCTACTTAAAGACATTTGAGGCTTCTCAGTCCCATCTCAAGCTAATTTCCCACCATAAACCAGAGACAGAAAATCACAGTGAAGAGGGATGAGCACCAGCAAAATTAATGTATGTGTGGGCTATGTCAGGAGAGCAGGACAAGCTGGGAAGTGGTCAGTCTCAGCTGGGTTGATGTGTCTTCCAGACTTCCCCATGCTTCATTCCCCTCCTATTGCTCAAGGGTTTATGAATTCCCATTGGCTGAGCATTCAGATCCTGTATTCTTTCGCACTAGGTGCTGGAGGATCCTGGGAAACATAGCTATGGAAGGAGGCACAAGATGCTTGCAGGATGGAGGGGGAGATGCCTCCTGAAGCTTGAACCAGGACTGGCACCAACTGCTGGCAAAGGTCAGGTGAGGACTCAGGGCTCGGATAATGCTGTTGCACAGAGTGTGATTAACTCACCCTGCAGGACAGCGACCCACAGGAGACAGAGTGATGCTGTGTATGAGGGACTGACGAGGTTCATGGACAGGGTAGGTGGAAGTCAAAATATGCATATTTCATGAGCCAGCAGGAAAACATGTACAAGATGGGATAGAATCACGCCAGCAAGACCCACGAGCAGCCTGTCCCCAGCACTCACAGCTGCCTGACCAGACCCTGGGGACACACAACATTGTCCAAGTCCTCAGGCTGCAGGAGACTGAGCAGTGGTACAGGTACCTTCAGGTACACCAGGGATGAAAGGAGGATTTGGGATACTGTCACCTGTAGCATGGAGAGAGAAAGCTGTATGTAGACTGTGGGACACCTCTGGGACCTTGCCTCCTCCACTCCCTCCCTGGTCTCAGCTACCCCCTCACCCCCTCCCACCACCCCTCAAACTCCTCCATGCCCCAAGCTGCTTGGCACTGACCCTGCTCCCTGCAGCCCTCCAGCTCATCATTCTCTGCGAGCAGCCTGTAAATCATCCTTGTACACATATCTCCCTTGGCCTTGGGGAGAGGGAATTTTTCCCCCTAGCTCAGCTGTCAGAGACCTCCAGATGCCAGAAGTGATCAGCATGCTCTTAATTCATTGCAAAGGGTGCAGGGCTCTGGTGAAGGCTCCCATGCCCACTTCCCTGCCAAACCTCTGGGGCATGCTTGCACCCCGGCCATGGAAACTTTCTAGGAAAATTGCCCAGCATGACTTAAATGCTGTACTCCTGAATGAGGGCACATGAGCCTGGTCAGGAAGCAGAGAGGCAGGAGGGAATTTCAGGCAGGACATGCAGCTTGGGAGACCCAGCCATTCTCCAAGCGGTGAGTATCTACATGGTGGAGACTCTCCCAGTTCCCTGGAGAGTCCTGAAGCATCCAGACCCACAGACAGCAGGCAGATGATCCAGGTTTGCCTTAACCCTCTCCAGTCCTTCATCAAGTCCATCACAGAAGCACGAGCAACACATCCAGACACAAACATCTGGTTGTGAAGCCCCTCTTTGTCACTGACCTGAGGAAATTGTGCAGCCAAGGAGGCAGGAGGGAGAAATATGTGGAAATGCCTGTAGCTCCCTTGCCCAGTGCATGGATCCAGCAGGGATGGGCTCACATCTGGGTGAGCTGACTGGGAGCTGGCAGCAGTTCCCTCGCTCACACCAGTCTGCTGATCTCTCTCCAAAGCCCCCCCAGAGTCTGGATCTCTGGTGTGAGATGAACACTGAGCAAATACCCCTGTTTTCCTGCCACAATTACCCTCTTTAACTTTTTCAACTTATCACCTGCATAGAGGTTTATAAAATTTTAAAGCTAATGGCGTCTCCAGTAATGATACTGCAGATGTACAAGCTGCATCCTGGGATGAATAAATTATAGGAGGCTGAGTAAATTGCAATGGGAAGGACAGCAGCTGCAGGATGGAAACAGATGGTTTCACCGTGCGCCACAGCTTGGTCTCAGTGCAGGGTGTATTCCCAGGGCTTGCCCTTTCGTGGTGGCCCTGAAGAACACCTGGGCACACCTGAGGCTGCAGATCCCCAGAGCATCAGCAAATGCTGTAGCCAGCATGGAGATCTGTGCAGCTGGTTGAGTGCTGCTGTGGGACTGGGGCAACAGTGGCAGTCTGTGGGTCAGTAGTAGGAAAGTAGAAGGCCTGTCTTCCTTCTGCTGCTCACTGGGTTTTCACACAGGAGGAGCTCACAGCCTCCAGGAGCTGACAGGACACTTGGCAGGGGAGGGGAGGTGGCTTGTGGTTTCATTTACTGCTACATTTCTCCCAGAAAAGCCTTTTTTGCTTCTCTCCACCCCTGCATATGCACACAGACAGTTTGAAGAGCAGGGTGGCTCATCCTACTCCTCTGCCCTTCAGCACAAGGCACGCAGTTGTATGACAAGGATGCACATGGGGTTGTGCATCAGGTGCATGTTTGTGTCCTGCTGATGTGACCAAAGGGACCACTACAGATCAGTGCCTGGCACCTGCACGCTGAGGGACAGTACTGACCAGCTGATGTCCAACAGTGCCACATTTCCTGAGCTGTGGTGCCAGCAGGGTGGCAGGACAGGGCTGTCTCTGACCCAGACAAGGGACAAGTTAACAGAGCAGTTGTGATTCCCAGCTCAGTTGAAGTTGCATATCCCCTGGCTGCTTCAGTGTTCACCTTCCTCTGTGCCCAAGTTCACATCCCAAACTCATCCCGACACAGGTAACGCCTGTCAAGGCATTTTCAGGGCTCCTCAAAAGCTGCTGCTATCATGGCCTCAGATATTAACAAGCCTGACCTGACCCTTGCTACAGGACTGGGGTCTCAGCCACATATCTGCTGTGCCCTCTGATTTGTTGCTGGAAAAGCTCAGCCCCAGTGACACTGAAGGGGTGCAAGGGTGGCAGAGGAGCCGGGGGGACATACAGGCAGGCAGTCCCTAAGTCACTCTGTTCCCTGCTTCTCCTTGTGAGAACAGGGTCCTCCGGCCCAAAGCATACACTGTGGAGCCTACCTTTGTTATAGGGACCCCAGTGAGGCTGATTAGAAGTGGGGGCTTTGCTCCCAGAATTGTCAATGCCACCAGAGGTTCTCTGACAAAAACACAGATCTTCAGTATGGAACCAGCCAGCATGGCTCCACCTCTGAGGGATCCACTGTTTATGCAAACCCACACCCTACACATGGAGTCCAACCAGCCTCACCCCCTCCTGCATGGTGGCTGCACCACAGTACTCCCGCCCGCTCCTCACAGGTGTCCTTGGTCCAGGTTGGGAATGTGCAGGAGGAATTCAGCCTCCTCTGGTCCTGATGCAGGAGTGGCAGGAATGCTGGAGGATCACGCAGCCATCCTAAAAGGCCTTGACAGGGAGATAGGGGCCAGCAGAACTTTATGACATTCAGCACGGAGAAGTGCAAAGTCCTGCAGCTGGGGAGCAGCAACCCCATGCACTGATGGATGCTGGGGGCACTCTGATGGAAAGAGCTGGAGATCCTGGGGGACACAGAGCTGAATACTGGCCACCAGTATGCTCGTGCTGAAAAAGACTTATCCTGGGTTGGATTACAGAAAGTGCTGGCAGGTCAAGGGAGAAGATCCCTGTGCACTACACAGCAGTGGTGAGGACACAGCTGGAGCCCTGTATCTGGTTCTGGAATCCCAGTAGAATGGAGATACAGACATATTGGAGTGCCCAACAAAGGGCCACAAGATGATGAAGGAATTGGATCATCTCTCCTACAATGAAAAGATGGGCGAGACTTGTCCAGTCACAGGACAAGAGGCAATGGGCAGAAACCAGAACATAGGAAAGGCTCTTTTATTGTCCAAGTGAACAGCCACAGGAGCAGATTGACCAAGGAGACTGCAGATTACCATCTTTGGAAATATTCAAAGGCCTCCTGGATGTGGTTCTTTCCAACCAACTCTAGTGAGCCCTGGTTAAACAAAGTTTAGCTCTGGAATTCCCTGCAAACATCTGCCATTCTAGGATTCTGTGAATAACTTTGCAGACATTACAATTTTTGCATTATATTAGAAATTTTACATGCATTACAACTTTTGAACTGTATTTTTTCATGTGCCTGAAGGTTGGAGGCTGACAGGGCTACACTCTGTCACTCTGAAAGTTTTACTCAGCCAGGAGAAGTTGGGCACTTCTGGAGATACAGCCAAGCCTAAGCAGAAGGGAGAATACTTTCTCAAAGCCTGTTTACATCCAGGGGCTAAACAAGCCCAGCAAGAGCAACATCTGGTACCAGCACTGGAGGCATTCGCTCCTTTGTCAGCACCCTGAAATACCACCTCAGATCAGGGTCCTCAGAGCATCCCCAGAGCAGAGCTGGGAGGGGACAGGGAAGCCTTTCTCTTTGTCTGGAGAAAGTTTTACTGCACTGGGTAACACCGTCTAACTCCATTTTCTTTCATGGATTCACTGCCTTGTTCCAGAGCTGTTGAGCAGGCGAATGTGTCCAAAAGCAGATGGATCTGCTAAGCGGTTCTTTCTTGCACATTATCTCATACAGTTTGGGTGCAATAAAACTTGCAGGCAGAACAAATCTTCGAGCTTGTGCCGTGCCTTATTTTTAGCTGCGAAGTACGTCTGTTTTAGTGCTCCTAATCCCTAGCTTGGTAGTAATTTATGGAGCAAGCTCTTGGCTCGCTTGGGCCAGAAGATTTGCAGTAAAACTTTTATAAGTTGTAGAGATAAATCCCATGG
Source organism: Hylia prasina (assembly GCA_013397195.1). Classification (NCBI taxonomy): domain Eukaryota; kingdom Metazoa; phylum Chordata; class Aves; order Passeriformes; family Sylviidae; genus Hylia; species Hylia prasina. The sequence continues at coordinate 138,209 of VYXD01011409.1, read as the reverse complement.
ACTCTTGCAGTCTCGGGGGACTCTCCTCCAGAAGTGTGTTTTGCTGAACACTCCCTCAGCATGGGAGGATGTTCAAGAGAGAAAGCATCAGATGGCTGAGAATAAACTATTCTGGGTGTCATCATGATCTGCAAATCACCTGGAAGGGGAAATCAGGAGAAGCCATGGATTCCCCAGTCTCAGACACTCAGACAGAGTTTTGAGAGTACCTGCCCAGCCTATTTGCCCCACATATAGGTCCTCTGAATAGTGCCTGGCAAACCCTAGGGATGAGCAATGTTATCAGGCTATACCAGGCAGCGAGATGCCTGAGACAAGAGTGGTGGCTCTGGCTTTAATAGGGTAATTGGTGTGATCAACCACTTGCACGTATATCACCCTGGAGCTTTTAGCATGGACAAGGCTGTGGATTAAGAACAGGGGCAGTAGCAAATGTCTATTTCTCCACTGCCTTACGCTCCCTCAGGGGAGGGGTTTGCAGGATGAACCAGTACTTTATGCTGCAGTGAAGTAGGGGGATGAAAAAAGTCAAGGAGTAGAGAAAGGGAAAGGGATTGAGACATGGGACCCCACAGCAGCGCCTTCCAGATCCCAGTGGAAACATGGGCCCATAGTTGTTTTCCCAGCTCACCCATCCAAAGGCTATGTGTAGCACCAGACCTGGTTTTCTAGAAGCCCAGATGTTTTCTGGAGCTGGCAGCTCTCAGAGATGCCCTGTCCCTGAGCCCAACAGCTGGGGCAGGAGCTGCTGTGCAATGACCATGGCACATCACAGCAGGGAGGAAGGTGATTCACCATCTGCACGCTGTGCTGCGAAGGGCTGATATTTGCTTTGCAGATATTCTTAGATTCATGCAGATCCACATCCTCAAATACTTCATATTCTCAAGGGCACTTTTTCTGAAGAGAGGGAATATTTCCAGAAACCATAAAGGAAGGAAGGACAAATCCAGAGAGGAGGAGCTGCTGCAATTCTACACAACTTTATAACCCAAGCAGGTACCAAGGCTAGCTGTGGCTGATGGGTAGATGATCTCCTGGTGTGCTGGCTCCTCCAAAAATGGAAGTCTTCTCTGTACTTGGCATGAGAATCACAGAATCATAGAAAGGGTTGGGTTGGAAGAGACCTTAAAGATCACCTTGTTTCAATCCCACTACCATGGGCAGGGACCCCTTCCACTAGAGCAGGTTACCCAAAGCCCTGTCGCACCTGGCCTTGAACACTTCTAGGGATGGAGCATCCACAACTTACCTGGGATCTTGAGTAGGACAACCATCTGGTGTTGTTGTCTGCTGTTATAGTGGGAAGAAGGGGTCTTTCTCAAAAGATTCCCAGTAACTGAGTCAGAGATGAAGCTGTCCAATGCCCAAATTTTGTGCCTCTGTTTGGTGTTCTTTGGCAAATGTGGAGAGCAGAGTCAGTCCCATCACAGCCTGTTGGGACCTGATCAGTCTGGGCTGAGCAAGGGGATGGCCCTGAGAGGTATCCTCACACAGTCCTGGCTCTTATTCCAGAAATACAGTTAGTCCAGTTCCAGTGTCCACTTTTCCTGGGAGAAAAATCATCCAGACACCGTTTAGAGCTCAGAAACATTGGAAAACCCCTTTTCTGTGCTTTTTTGTCTCTAATGAACACTGTCTGTGGTTGGTTTAGGAAGACAGGTGTCTGCCAGGGAAAGCTGGAGCTTCCCTTAGAATGGAGAATGTAAACCCCCCTCCCTCCAAATTATTATAATTTTGCAATTAGGGGCTTTCAGGCAAAGATATGGGAATAGGAATAACAGTTCTTTATTGGTAATATTATAAACACAAATGTAGTAGTACAAAAAAAAAGCAAACAAAACCCCAAAATCCTAGAAACCCTGACAGTCAGAATACGGTCTGATACCCTGTTGGTCAGGGTGTTGGAAGCAGTCCAAATAAATCCTCCTGGAGTAACAGATATGGTTTTGTTGGAGTAGAGATGATCCTGTAGAAAAGGGTCCAGTGGGGGTGAGACAGGTCCAGTCTCCCCCTGGGAAATCCAGTGGAAAAACAGGCTGCCTTGGCATTCTGAATTGCAGGTTTTATCCCAGAAGGAATGCTTGGCTCTTCCCACTGGGTGGAGCATCTCACAAGGGGATGATGTAATGTCTTCAGTCATGCAGTGAGCCCTAATGGCCTATTTGCAGAAGATATCCCCCTGGAGGGAGGATGGGTCATGGAAGAGATAAGGAACATTGGTCCAGCTGGTTTTAGCAGCTGGCCCATTTTCAGAAAGGCACCTACCCCTTCCCCCTCCACCAGAGTTATTGAGATAAAGAAAAAAACACCTTTTCAGCTGGTTTCAACTGACTGGGAATAGAATACATGCTTTCAGTTACATCTTGCATTGCAACCCAAGACAGTCTGCAAACAGGAATACCTGCCAGAGTCTCATTAGGATCCTGCAGAAACTTTTACCTTCTCACCCTCCTGACTGCTGCTGGTCCCAAAACCCTACTACTCCCTCTGCAGCTCACAGCCCACATGTCTTCTACCCTGTCACCCTCCCCGGCCCTAGCCTCTGTCCCCATCCCTTGTAGGAGTAAAGTTGGTTTCCTGTCATCCTGGTCATCCTCTCCTCCCTCCACAGGGCTCTGAGGGGCCACTGGTCTGAGCAGATCCCCCCTCCCAGAACCCACAAGGTTTTTGCCAGCGTGAAACTGGCAAACACTTCCAGTCCTTGTCCCCACTGTCATGCAGAGATGTGGCCTCTTGGTGCACAGGGCAAATTCTGAGTGATCAGGGCTCCCCATCCAGCTCCCAAAAAGGGAGTACTTTGTTTTCTCACGTCTCTTCCCATTTTCGACCTGATTTCCCCAGTGAATGAGCAGGATTCACATAGCCTGAGGCAGATCACATACACCTGGACCAGTGTGCGCCCAGCCAGGATGGCCACTGCATCTCATCCACCACGGAGAAAGGAGATAACACGTTTCCTGAGCCAGCAGCAGGAATTGCAGCAGCTCCACTCAATCTGAGCAAGCACTGACCTGCTGTGGGGAGGGAGCACGGAGCAAGGTCCTGGAGGAGCTGTGCAGAGAATTGTTGGGAAGCAGGTGTGCGGGCTCTGGCGTGCTGCAGCTGCTGCTGCTCTCGGCGGTCTGTGCTGCCCTCGCACGGCTGTTCTGGGAGCGCTGCAAGGATCCTCCAAATCGAGCAAATGCACCCACAGACCCAGCCTGTAGGACACCCCGAACAGACAGGGATTTACTAACAATGCCACCCTGCTGTGAGGTGTCTGCAGGGACCCCCACCTCGGTGACACTCCCTGGCAGCTGCTGCAGGTGCTCTGCCCTGGGGGCGCTCACACAGCCCCTCAGTGAGGGACAGACACATCCCCAAAGGAGAGATGTTTCCCCCCCTCCCCTGTCACCTTCTCGTCCTTATTCCAAGAAACAGGCCCAGACCAGCTTCCAGCAATGACCTATATTCCAGGGAGTTACTTGAGACAGTGCATAAATCTGTCTTTTCCGGTCACAGACTTCTTCATCTGCCCTACTGCTCCCCTCCTCCCTGTGTACAGCCCTGCCATGCTGTTCCTGCTGCTGCAAATGCCACCCTCTACTCCACGGCTGTCATTTCTCATGGGGAGCAGCTATGAACACAGTGACACACTGAGAAACATCAGATTTTACTGGTGTCTTACATAAATCTCCAGCCCACAGCATCTCTCCCTGGTGCAGGGGTGGCTGTTGCTCCCTTTCTTGTATGGGTGGTCGGTTCTCCATTTAGAACTGTCCTTGCTCAAGGGATACGTGCTGTTAAATATTAAAGTCCTCTTTTTCCTGGTGCCTCTAGCCTCAAGGCCCTCATCTTCTCATGACCCTGTGCCACAGAGGCAGATGTTATGCTGTTATCCTCAGCTGTTATGTTCCTTCTCTCCCAGGTGTCCCACTCTGCTTGGAGCCACAAGGAGCAGCAACAGCAGCTTGAAACAAAATGGTCCAACTGGACGCTTTTCCCTTTTTCAAGATTGGACAGCTGTTGCCTGAAGGAACTTCTTGGAGAATATACCAGCAAAAGTCAAAACCCTGGTTAAGTTCTGAATGAGGATGGCTTGGCCCCTCTCAGGAAATCTCTGTCTCACAGAGATCCTCGGTGCTGCCGGCCTGGGGTCCCCGAACCCCAGCATGACAAGAATTACGCCTGACACAGCCCACACAGCACCACCAGCAGAGGGTTTTGACCACCAGTATCTCAGTTTCCCCATCTTATCCCTCTCCACCGTAATTTTTCTGATTTTCACTTGCAAAACTTTGGCTTTTCAGAGGGTTTCTTTGTTTGTTTATTTGTTTGGTGGGGTTTTTTTGTTTTGTTTTGTTGTTTTTGTTGTTGTTGTTGTTGTTTTTCTCAGAATAGAAAACTCTTAACAGATGTCCCCAAAGCTCTGACGGTTTCTGGGTTCCACTGCACCCCTGAGCACTACTGGTTCCCTGAGCACCAGGGAACCAGGAGGCCTGGGGCATGGAGGAGAGATGCACCTGTCACCTTCTGCAGAACAAGCCACCTCGACATCACTTGGCTTATAAAAAGAGGGGATTTTCACAAAGGCAGATAGTAATAGAGTAAGGAAGAATGATTTTAAACTAAAAGAGAGATTTATATTATATGCTACAAATAAATCTTTTTGCTATGAGGGTGATGATGCACTGACACAAGTTACTCAGTGAAGTTGTGGATGTGCCACCCCTGGAAGTGTGCACAGCCGGGTTGGATGAGCTTTAACCTCCTGGCCTAGGGAAAGGTCGCCTTGCCCAGGGCAGGGGGATGTTGCAATAAGGTCATCTTTAAAGTCTTTTTCATCCCAAACCATTCTGTGTTTCTATGAGATCCCTGGAATTAGGTATCCCAGGGTTCCTTGTAATCAAGTGTAAGGAACAGCATTTGTCCATTTGAAGCCTGGTGCTGTCCTCGCCCCTGCCATGACATTCTCAGCAGTAAACCTCTGACATTCTCTGGGTCACACAACGCCCAGGAAAGCTCCAGTCTGAGGGGTCGGAGCTGCTGGGTACTAATGGTCCTGTGGACAGGGTAAAGAGGGCAGAGGGTTGCGAGCCGCCGGTCCGCAGCAGTCCGGGAGCCCAGAGGAGGCGGATGCTGCCCGGGAAGTGAAGCTCAGCCCCGCTCGGCAGCCGGGAGAGGGCAGCCGCAGCCCGAGCAGCGCGGCCGGGAGGAATGCCCGCACTCCGGGCCCCGCCGGCGACTGCCCCCTCTGCCCCCGCAGCCGCCCAGCCCCAGCTGAGTACGCCTGGTCTAGCCTGGGGGCGGCTGATCCCACCGGGACCGACACACCAGCCCCGTGCCCGTCCCCGAGGCAAACCTCCACCTTCAGCAAAATCACTGGGTGATGGAGCCGCGGATCCAACGGGGCAGACGGTTTTTACCACCAGGATCTCAATTTCCCCATCTTATCCCTATTTCCCAACTCTGTTCTGTGCCACAGCATCACCCACATTCCAGATGCGTGGATCTGGGCTTGTGGGGGTCAGAAGCAATGGGCCTTTTCGTATGAACATAAAGACTTTTCCCATCCCACGTGAGCTGTAAACCAGGAGCAGCCTCCAGGACCAGGTGCTTAAGGAGTGACTCCATCCTGCCCCGATTCACAGATGTCAGCAGGTACCAGGAACGGCTGCATCAGCAAGATCAGCAGCGTCTCGGCTCTGCTGAGATTTGCTGGAGAGATGAAGAGTTACTCTGCCATGAGACCGAGGAGAAGGAACATGACTGGTATACCCCTGGGTCTGAACAACCAAAAGACAGTCAGCAGACAGTCACTAACAGCTTTGGGAAGCAGCAAGCCTTGCCCATGGGCAGGATCTGCCTGCACAGTGCCCAGCAGTTGGCTCCATGGGCAGCATCCAAATGCTGAGGGCTGGCACCAGGGAGGTGCTGCCCAGAGCCAGGAGTGAAATCCACCCTCCAGAGCATTCCCATTTTTCCTTTTTAAATAAATTCTCATGTTCCACATCTCTGGGTTGGTTTTGGTTGGTTAGTTTGCTTTTGCCTGCTATCTCACCCTGCAAATTTAATGCCTTCAAAAAGTCATACTCAAATAGTGCCATGGTCCTTCAGTGAATGTCTGCCTGGACTTTATTTTGGTAAAAAACACAGAAATTTAAGATGCCTACATGCAACAAAACTAATATCATGCTCTTAAAATACTCCTTAAAAGGCAGATCTCTCTCTCCCCTGCATAGATTTAACTCTCTGTGACTCAAAACATAGTGTCAATGATTTTTGACCAAGTGCTGAGTCCTGCTCAGTAGGTTCCAGCACCCAGCTGTCTTTTCTGGGAGGAGGGCTGCCAAGTTGTCCATGGTTTCAGAGCTGGCTCACGTTCCCCTGTTTATCAGCTCACTAGCACTTTCTCCCTTTAATAGCAATGCAATCGAGCAAGCCATGTGACCCTGTGTGGACCAGGAGCCCTCTGAGGGCCGGGAGATTTTGTTTCATGTCCCCAGGCTGCTGGCTGGTGGTTTTGGACCGCACTCCCTAAACGCCAGCCCAGCCCTTGCTGCTGGGAGTCAGGTTCTGGCAGGAGGGCAGTCCCTATAAACAGCCATGTGTGGAAGTCGCCTCTCCTTCTCCCTTCTGCTGTGAGTTTGCCCATGTCTTCAGCATGCAGTGCTTCACACGGTGCTTGCAGTGCACAGTGGTGGGAGCAGCTGGGATGGCTCAAGTCCCCACACAGGCACATGTCCCAGCCCCACATGGAGGGACTCCCAGTCCTCAACAGCCTCCAAACCTTAAACTCCACCCTTAAAGCAACTAGAGTCACCACCACGGTGTCCGCTCTAGGGTGAGGACCTTCCATGGCAGCAGGGAGGGAATAGGCTGTGTGAAGCTGATGGCCACAGGCAACAAAAAACTGAGATCCAAAGAGTAAGCCCAGACTCTGCACATTGCAGTGGCAGCTGGGCAGTGTTCCCCACACCTCCTTTCAGGGCAAGATGGATGAAAATCCCTGAAGCAAGAGCTGTGATGACCTAGGGAAATGCTCACTACTGTTTTGCAGAGCAGAAGTGAAGAGCCAGGAAAGATGTAACCAGACTGGGACATCCAGGTGTTAGTGCAGGTAATGACTGTGATGTGACACTGGTTTGGGCATTCATCAGCAATTTCTCCTGGCATAGTGTGGCTGGACACATCTGGGAAAAGCCACCCTACTCTCGGATCATCTTTGCACAGCACCGTGCAGCCTGCCATCCTGCTCCAGGACAGGATTGCTCCCAGCTCCAGGATAGCAGTGTGAATCAGAGCAGCGCAGGGCTGGCAGGGCAGGAACTGTGCTGCAGCACTTGGGGTTTTTGCTACCTTCATTTCACAGTGTGGGCAGCCCAAGCTGTGACCATAATAAATAAAGTGACAGCCAGGGAGCAGAGCTCTCTGGTTTCCTGTACACCTCAGGCTGGCCAGGGTAAACACCCAACATGCCTGCACTTCAGACAGGGCCATGCCCACAGCACGTCAGCCAGAACCTGGACACATCCCAAGCCAGCCAGAGCAAAGCTGCTGAGCAGGAGGCTTCACTGGGCAAGTCCCACACAGCCCCAGGTGCTAAAGAGCACAGCCCCATTTCCCCAAGATGCCCTGCATCCAGCAGGCACCTGCACCTCTGAAATAGTCACCTGTGTCTCTGGGATGTCAGGGACAGTCACTGGGGTTGGCTTCCAGGTCATGTGTGTGCCCCATTCTTGCCCAGGCTGCAGCATTGTAAAGCATCCTCAGACAGGCAGCTCTGAAATGGGCACTGGGAGAGGCTTCACACCATCAGCCAGACCTGCTCATGAGGAGACACACCCTGTGGCAGGCCCCTCAATACAGAAACCAAGAGAGGACACCACAGATTTCAGTTCCACTCATCTCCAGTCCCCATAGTCCTCTTCCATCCATCCATCTGCTCACCTCACATCATACAGGCAGAAATCCAGCAAGTGCTAACTCAGCCAGCATGGCTCTGCACAGTGTCATTTTCCCTCAGCACATCATCATGAGAGGGCACCTGTACATCAGCATGACACACCTCACTTCAAGTCTGGCCAGCTCCAGGTCTCAAGCTCATGATCCCAAACCTCTCAATCTCTTCATCTAGCCTAACACATGGGAGCCCAGCTCATGGATGTGACTGCTTCCTTCTGGCAAAAGATCTCAGGACATCTCTGAGCACATAGCAGCAGCGAGTCAGGCGAAGCTGCAGACAGGGAGGGAGGGCACCACACAACTCTTATGGCCCAGTTCTGCTTGTCCTGCGTGGGTTTGTGGTAGTGTAATTCAACCCCCAGACATCTGCTCACATGTCCAAGCCTTGATTTGCCTGGATAAGAGCTGTCAGCTTCCTCTCTGCTCCAGAAGAAAGGAAAAGGGACCCTACAGTCTCTAAATTCAGTCCATTTGGGCTGCTGCGAGGGAGACCAGCTGTTGGACAGGATGCTGCAGAGAGCCTGAACATGTCCTTTTGCCATAGCAGAAAGGAGGAGCCAGGAGGTGTGTGGAGCTCATGATCCTCATCTGAGCTGAGGACGGAGCAGAGGAGGAGCTGTAATGTCAGACCCACCCTGTGCCAGGGACATCCAGGGACTCCCAGATGCATGTAGCCCCATCAAGTGCCCTGCTCAACCAGCAGACTCCACATCACTGTCAAACCTCCTCCTTCTTCACCCAACATTGCAGCTCTCTAGCTTTGCTCAGAGCTGGTGGCCCAGCATAATCCAGATCCCCACTACATCCCTCCTCCCAGCACGCCACTGACCTGCTCCACCCCTCTGCAGAGACACCCCTCTAAATCTGGTTCTGCTCTCAGATTCCCACCCCAAGGGTGGCCCCAGCCCTGCAGAGTTGGGGGATTCCCCAGATCCTGGCTGGGCTCAGCTCTCCAGCACTGCAGCGGCAGAGAAAGCAGCGTGTGGCTCCCGGCCAGCCCTGGCGCCAAGCAGCCCAGCTCCTGGTGCACTGCGAGCACCACGAGGCATTGAGGAAAGGTCAGGGTCTGCTCCCAGGGGAGGACCCAGGGCCAAATGCGTGCTGCAACCCGTACAACTCTGCTCCTTCCAAAGGACCTCACAGATCCTGGAAGAAGCTCAGTGTCCCTCAGCTCACACAGGCTGCAGAGAGCAGAGCAGTATTGAGAGTTGGGAAAGGGAAGGTTCGGAGCTGGGTGGAGGAAACATCTCTCTACCCAGGACCAGCCCCCCCTACATCCCCAGGCTCGCAAAATCCACATGATCCACTAGCTGAGGGAAGATGTGAGCAGATTGATGGAACCAGACCCCTCCTGCAAAGCACCCGAAAGGCCACATGAGCTGACTCAAGGAGGGACATCCCCAGCCTTGGCACAGCCCCATCTTTTGTAGTGCAGGTGGGATGGATCTGGCCACGTGCAGCTAGTGAGGAAGTAGCCTCAGCCACAAGCAGATGTGCCACATTGGGCTGTTCCCTTGGCAATGTGGGCACTAAGCCTCAACCATGGCTGAGTTCAGCACTCTCTGCGCAGTCAGGAGCCAGAACTGCTCCCCCCACACATGGCCTCCACCTCTCCTGAAGTCTGATATGGTGGGGTTGCATGGGAGAGCTGGGATGAAGGAAAACACTAGCTTATTATCATGGATACACAGGAGGTGGGATGTGGGACACACAGCTCATGGGTGTGTTTTTGTGGTGTTGAAGAGATAGGATGGGACAACAGCAGGTAGTCTTTTTTTACTCTGGGGTTCAGGGATTTGCCTGGATATGGCAAGGATCATCCTGGAAGATGTGGTTATTAACTCTGCACATACAGCTTGCCTTGTGAGGAGAGAAACACTGAGTCCACCCCAGGGCTCCAGGAGTGCCAGCCTTGATGACATCACGTGGGGAAACCTCAAACTGGACTGGGCCTCAGGTGCCACCAGAGAGGCAAGTTCCCAGTGGGTCTTCACCAGTTGGTCTTGTGTTGCACCCTTCCAAAAGATCTTTTTCCTTTTGAGAATTTTCACTGCAATAAAATGACAAACCAAAACCATTTCCAAGGGAAAGTGGCTTGGGTGGTGGATGTGTCCTGCAAAAGAGGCATGCAAACACACATCACAAGCTGCAAGGAGGAACGAGCCTTTTCTTCAACTCAGGGACACAAGCCCCACGGCCAGATTCACCCTGCACATTCCCCATCAAATAAACCACCACAATAATAAAAAA
>VYXD01011409.1:71852-108577 GCA_013397195.1 Hylia prasina | reverse complement strand
GGCTCCACAGGGAGGGGGAGTGAAAGAATGGGATTTGGGGGGCTTTAGGGGGAGGGTGAAGCCAGGCTCTGGGGAGCTGATTTTATCAGTGTCTCTGTGCCTTTGCTGCTGAGTGATGAAATCCCAGGCAGGAAAGGGTGTCCCATTTCTTTTTCCTGGGATGCCCAGCTCCTGCTGCCAGGCTGTTCACTAGAAGAGCTGGAAATGGTTTTAGCTCTGTCGCCCATGCTGTCACATGTGTATGTCAGCGTGGGAATGTGGGGCTGCTTTGCAGTGTGGACTCCTGTCCCTCCTCTGGGTCACGGTGGGGTTCACTTTGTGCTGCCCCCTCATCCCAATCATATTCTTTTCCATCTGTCTCCATGGCAGGAAGAAATCCCTGACAGGCGAAGAAAAGCGGAGGTAGGACTGACTCCCACCCTGCTCCGGCTCCTTAGGGACTGGCCCCTATCCCAAAGGCTCTGCTGATGTCTTAAGCAGGGACCCCAAAGCAAGGGTTGGGGGTCCCCATTAGGGACCCAACTATTTCCCAGCTACCTTGGGAGTCTGGAAGAAGGGTTTGCCTCAGGGAGAAGGGTTTGCCTCAGGGAGGGACCTTCCCAGGCAGAGTGTGGAGCTGGGATGAGGATCCCTTCTGTCATGCTCAGAGGGATATGCCACGCTCCAGAAGGGTGGCAGCTGAGCCAGAGGGGCTGCCTCCTCCACCAGGGTCTTGACGTGGAGGTCTCCCATGGCACCTCCTTGGCAGTATTTGGAAACTGTGCATGGTGGGTGGGTGGGACATGTCACCACCCTGCCTCCCTGCCTGCAGGAACAAGAACGGGCACGTGGGACTGTGCCTGCAGGATCCGTCCCGCCCTGGCACCTGCACCGTCCACAGGTCAGCGTTCTGGAGCTCCTACCGCCTGAACATCACCGAGGTGAACCCCCTGGGCTTCAGCTACCGCCTTCTTGATGTCACCATGCAGGCCATCAGTGAGTCCCCATCCATATCTCTGTCTGTCCCACTGTGTGCCCATCCCAGCCCTGGGAGATCCCTAAATCCCTGTGCACGGCAGTGTGGGCTGACAATGACTTCCTGTCCTTTCCCATACAGTTAAGCCAGACCCTCCAGAGGGCTTGGTGGTGGAACCCATCCCCCTGGCCCCACGGCGACTCCATGTGAGCTGGAAGTACCCTTCCTCCTGGCCAAAGGAACCACACTTCCAGCTAAGGTTTCGGCTCCAGTACCGACCCGTCATCCACCGTTCCTGGTCCGTGGTAGGTGTGCAAGGAAAGGCAGGGCCAGCACAGGAGTAGGGTGTGCATGGGGCAAGGGAGGGTAGTGAGGGATGCCCCTGCCTGCCCCACAGCTCCCCTCTGCCTGCCACAGGTAGAGACGGTGAATCTGTCCGAGGTTATCACGGATGCCTTCGCCGGGCTGGAGCACGTGGTCCAAGTCAGTGCCAAGGATTTCCTGGATGCGGGGAATTGGAGTGAGTGGAGTGCTGAGGCCCGGGCAACACCAGTCAGAGGTGAGGGGGGGACAGGCTGCAGCCCCCAGCAGCCTACCACTTTGTGCCATCCCTCCCCAAAGTCCCTGCAAAACCCTGAACTGCCCCTCTTCAGTCCCTTCCTCATGGCAGTCATTCTCCCAAATATCAACCAGAGTGAGTCTCAATTCCAGGACCACTTATGGTTGGGAGGCAGAGCTGCAGGAAGACAAAATATCTCCCAGCCCATGTCAGCCTGTAGCTGTGCTGATGCCATTTGGGGATTGCCCTCCCACAGGCTTGGGACAGAGTGGGCCTTCCAAAGCACCGTTAGCTCCTCAGTGGCACCCTTGGGCTTGTAAGACCTCTGGGGCACAAAGATACCCTTCCACGCTCTTCTCTCTGAGTCTCTGGGGTGCTGCATATGCTTTTGGTGAGTGTTTCCATCCCTTCTGTTCTCCAGACCTGGCCTCCACAGCAAGTGAAGAAACCACTACAGATGCCAGACTGGAGAGCCTGGCTGAGGAGCCCTCCAAGGCTCCCAACCCTGAGCCCATCAGTGAGTAGAGCTAGGGGTGGTGGCAGGAGTGCCGTGTGTGTGGCTGAGACTAATGGGAAGGGTCTCTTGCCCCAAGCCCATGGGTGGCTGGGCTGCTGGAGTGTCCAGGAGTTTGCCATGGGGTTCCCCAGGTGCTGGGGAGTGTGGCATCCCTCAGCTGTGACAGTCTTTCTGCCCCAGATCGCAGTGACCCCTTGGAGAAGATGGCTGTCCTGGTGTCCCTTGGGGTCTTTGCCTTCTTCATCCTGGCTGCTGTTCTTGTCATCACCATCCTCATCTGGTAGGCTGTGTTTTGAGAAGGAGGAGCTGTATTATTGCTGTCCCCCATCCCATCCTGAACCCTCAGCATGGAGTGCCCTGTGATCCCCAGCCCTACTCTGGGATCCCTGCCAAAACACACTTGATGCCCTTGCCCCTGTGCCACAGCAGTGCCTCTTCCCAGCACAGCCATTACTGCCCACCCTGCCTGGGCTCTTTCTAACGACCCCAGATCCAAGGAACCTTTCTCTGAGTCCCCTTAAGATGCTGCTCCTTCTAATATCCTCCCAAACACTCCTGCTGGGAGTCTCATGCTCCAGAATTAGCACAGACATCCCTCCATGTACCTCTGCTCCCTGGGAATCCTGTCCCTGAGTCGCCTCTCATACTGCCACCATGGGACCTCCCTGCTGTGCTCTGGCTGTGCTGTCAGTCCCTGTTCCTATCCCAGTCCCAGTCCTGCTCTATCTGCTGACCAGTTCCTGCTGTAGCCCTGGAGCTGACCCACTGGAGAGGTTAAGCTAAGCTGGGCACAGCTGGATGGAAGCACAACAGGATCACTAGGAATGTGGGCAATCCTGATGCTCAGGGAGTCTGCTTGGGGTCTTCAGCCACCATTGCTCTCATCCCCAGGCTCCGGGTGAGGAAACATGGCAAGGACAAGACCAAACCAAACTTTTTGGTTGCTGCCACCCACTTGAAGGCACTACCAAGTGAGTCAGGGTGCAGAGTGGGGAATGGGGGGAAATGTGGGGCAGGGAATGTGGAGCATGGGGCAGTCATTGTCTCCAGTGTCCCGCTTGACCCCCTGTGCTCTCTTTCGGCAGAAGCTCAGATCCTGTAGTGAGCCCTGGCCGATCCCTGCTCCCTGCACCTGCTTGCCCATGCGTGGGACTTGATGCCACTGCTGGCCCCCAAGGACCCCACGCCTCCTGGGTAACCCCACAGCTGTGGACATTGCCGGAGCCCCCAACACCCTGGGGTTGCAGGATGGATCCTAAGGAGAGAGGCTCTGCTCTCAGGAGCGTTGGACTGCCTAAGCCCTCCAGGAGCCAGCTGGAGTCACTTCAGGCTCAGGGTGACAGGCCAGCTCCACCTCCGAGCGCTGCTAAACAAATGGGGATAAGACACTGAGCCAGCCCCACTTCACTCCTAGTGTTGAGGGGGACCATAGGCTCCGGGGGGTGCCGGGCATCAGTGCCAGACCAAGGGGTGCTGATCCCTGCCTGTCACCCCCCACCAGCCACCAGCAGGTGGAAGAGAACATGCCCTGCCCCTTCCCTCTGCCCCAATCCCCCGTGCTGTGGCTGGACGGAGCAGCGATGCCAATAAAGGGGATATGCCAATGCTATCATTGGCACTGTCCAGGCAAAACCCCCTTGCAGATGATGCTGGGCCAAGGGAGGGGTGAGTGCCAGCTTGGGAATGGTCCTTGAAGGAGGGGCATAGGCAGCAGGACTGCCTCCCAAACTGCTCAGCCCTCTCCCCAAGTGCCTCGAGGGGCTGAGAGAGACCGATGCCGAGCCCAAGTGCCAGAAGAGGATGCAGACAGGCAGCTGTGTGCGACATCTGCCCTGCCCTCACCAGCGTGGCAGCTGGGAGAGGACCCTCTGCACAGCCCCCTTGCTCTGCATGTGGCCCCCTTGCCGCACCTCAATCCGGCCCCTCTAATGGCTTCCATGTGCTGGCACCTCCCGACCCTGGTGCTCAGTGCCAGCAGCCCAACAAGATCCAGATGGAGCTGGGTGGAAATTCAGACTGTGGAGTAACGTGTGGAGCATGGGGAGTAGAGCCAGTGCAGGGTGGGGACTCACCTGGGTCCTGGGGCTGCCCATGAACCCACGATGCACAGGGAGCCTGGGCTGGGGCACCCACAAAGGGTCCTTGTGTGGACTGAGTTGGAGGGAACTGGAGCAGGCTGTGCCTTTTGCAATGTGTTGTGTGCCCACAGGCTCCCTACTGCTGTCACTGGGTGTGGGGTCCTGGGGGCTCTCCATGCTTGACTGTGTGTGGTTGCTGCCTCTCACTGTCCCTCATGAGCACAGACACACTGAATGAGAGATGGGGGTCAGCCCTCTAGCTGCAGTGTGCTGCTGGCATGGCACTATCCCTGGACCAGAGCAGAGCTCTCCACAGGGCAGGTAAAGCAGGTAACCAAGCTGAGGATGTGTAAGGAGCCAGATTTTGCCTGGGCTTCCAGGTTCAGCAGCCACATCACCTCTCCCAGGTGTGTCCCATAACTTGACAGCTCCAGCTACATCACACTGCCATCACCTGCTGGTCCCCAGCATCCAACCCAACCAACATACATTCTGATGTGTCACAGAGTCACCCTTGTCTTGCCATGGTCACCCTTGTCTCTTCTCAGTCCCCAGCACAGCATGGGCAGCACTGGAAACCTCCTCTTATCACCACCAGATCCCATTCCTCTGCCACTATGGAAGGGATCAAGGCAGTGGTTGTCCAGAGATGCTGTGGAACACAGGTGATGTACATCCCATAGCTGTGGCTCCAGTGTTTGCAAACAACTCAGTAATTTCCCAGCATCTGATGCTGGTTTAGAGACTGATGCCTGCTTAAGATGTAGCAAAAATGGGAGACAGCAGCTCTGGCTCCTGTATTCTGCCTGCTTTCAAACTCCAGAAAGTCCAGGCATGCTCCAAATAGAAATTTATTGCTGCCTGCTGGGGAACCCATAGATCTGTTGTCCCCATGTGCCAAGCCCTGTTTCACATTCCTTGGCTGGGGCTTGCTTGGCCAGCAGCAGGAACACCCAGTTCTGGTGAGGGCAGGAGAGGCACATCTCGTTCTCATCAGTGTATCCTGCTTCCCATGGTCCTGGAGGATAACCCCTTTCCTCTCTGATGTAAGGCACCGTGACCTGCCATCCATCTGACAGCTGGAGATACCAAGAGCAGGCAGGGGATCTGCATGGCACCATAAGGCCCTGCCTGCCTGCACTGCAGCTTCCTGCTGGGATGCCACGTGGCTCAGCTCCCTGCCCCAGCAGCCTGTAAATGTGACACGTGGGCCTTGGGGACCCAAAGGAAACAGCAAATTCTGTGTTTTGGGGAATAAAGATGCCTGGTGCTGGGTGCTGCTCTCCCAGTTGCCAAAGGGGAGGATACACTGGTGCTGGACGTGGGTAAACAGGGCTTTCCAGTGGACTGAGAAGATGCAAGGGGAGGGCTGGGGTGACCAGCAATCTGGAATAAAAGAGAGGGATCCAGATGCCAAAATCAACTTCATCTTCAAGCTGTGGAGAAGAAAAACAGGAAGGGACCATGAGACCAGTCCCAGTGCCGGCACCTCCCTGTCCCACTGTGGGGCCAGGGCACTTCCTCCAGGCTTGAGCTCTCTGGTGGCTCGCGCAGCCGCTGAGTGAGCAGGAGGCTTCCTGCTGCAGGCTGGAGCCCTGCCTGGATGCACCAGGCAGAGGCACATCCAAACTTGCCTTTGCTGCTGCATCCCACCCTCCCCAGGGTGGATGCTGTGCCAAGATCGCCAGGGGAGCTGGTACAAGCCAGGCCTGGAAATGCTGAGAATGCGCCAGGTCAAAGCAGCCCATGGACTGCATCCACATGAGGCAGGGATGAGTCCAGCTTCCTGGTATGGAGCAGGGACCAGCCGAAGCCCAGCATGAAAAAAGTGCAGGAGAACATGGCTTGGGATATACTTGGTTTAAAAAATTTCCATCAGCAAATGCTACACATGAGGGAAGGTCCCCAGCACTGAGACACAGAGCCATCCATATCCATTGTCTCCATCCAGCACAGGGTGGCCAGATTATGTCTCAGGCAGGGGCTTGTTTGGGAAATCTATAGCTTTGGCAAAAGCCTTTGCAGCAGGGCACTGGTTGTGGGCGGTTGTGCAGCGCAGCCTGGGGTGTTTGCCACCAACCCTGCCAAATTTCTGAGCTAGCCCTCAGGACTAGCCTCCTCCTCTCCCTGCCTCACTGCCAGAATCAGCCCGCATTTTGCAGGGGAGGAGGCGAGTTGCACAGGACTGTGAAGCAAAACAGTCTCAACTTACCTCTCATGGCTGCTTCTGCTTCCTTCTGTGCCAAATCCTGAGCCAAGGAAAGAAGTAAAAGCAGCTTCAGCTGAATAGCCATGAAACATACATCTATGTGTGCCATGAGATGATGTACAGAGCAAAGGGTACATATACAGTCAGTGGTTCAGCAGGGAGGGAAGGATGCATGGATTGAGGGAAGGAGACATGCAGGTGTATACATGGGTGTGTGGATCAGTTGTCACAGGGAGGAAGGGATAGACGAATGTACAGATTAATGTACAGATAAGTAGTTCGGACACTCAGTTACATCCTAAGCATCAAAGATGCTCACTCAGCAGGGGCTGATTTGTGAAGAAGGATGAGAGGCCATGGGCAGAGAGCAAGGACTGTGTTTGGGAGCAAGGACTGTTTGGGGTGTGACCTATGCATCCAGTCCTCATGTAAGTGGCATCACACCTGACATGAGGAGACAACCATCACCAGTGCAGGTCCTGAGAGTACTGGGGAGAACATGGGCCATCTCCAGAGGGATTGTATCCCCCTCAGGAGCCACTTCCATCTCACACTGCCCAGACACCGATAGAGTAGGAGCAGCAGCGACTATGCCCAGAAACACAGTGAATTCAAACATGAATGCTTTAAAAATGTAGTGCTGAGTATTCGCCCTGACCATGGCTTTCATCTCACCTACATGTGGATATGTCTGCCTGGGAACTTGCTAGAGATCCAAGCACTCAACCCATTGGAGACCCCTGCAATCTCCCATACTCCCTCTTTATCTGCCTCCCTTTCTAGCTGCCACAGGGCTGAAAATTCCTTGCTCTTCTTTCCTGAAACAGAAGTGGAGACATCGCCTGCCAGGCCAGATGTGGAGAATGGAGAGACCTGAGACATCTCTTGCTGCTGCATTGTCAGCTTCTCCCTCCAGAAATGGGTTGTTTGCTTGCTGGGCCTGGCCCCTTCCCTGCCTCTAAGGATGCTTTTGGTCTTTCACAGATGGGAAATGCCAAGCACCTGGCCACAGAGATGCTGGGAGACAACAGCCAGCACCACAACTCTGCCCAAGCACTGTTGCTCGTGATTTCTTAGGAAATGGCTGCTCCCTGCTCCAAGCAGCAGCCCACAGTTTTCCTGCTAGCTTTTTCCTTTATATATATATATTATTTTTTCAGCTCCGGAAACAGTCCTGTTGCCCAAGGGAGAGTTCCCAGTGTTTTATGTTCCTGCCCTGGAGTGTGGTGGCACTAGGAGACACATGCTATGTGCTCCCCATGTGCACATTTCTGCTGTGCAACATGAGGACTACACCTCCTCAGTACTGTCATCTCACTTGCTCAGAGAAAATGATCTCCCTTCGCCATGGCAGGAACTCCATCTTCTCCTCCAGCTGCAGGGACTAAAACAGAGCAGGACACGCTATGGGAGCTTCCCTGGGCAGCCCCTCTGCCTGGTCTCCTCACACCAGCTGCACCTTTTCCTCCCCTTCATTCACTGCCACATCAGCTGCTTTGTCAGCATGGGCAGAATAAACACATAGAGGTTATGGACAGCATGGCCCAGCCCTATGCAGGAACTTCTGAACCAGCTGGTTCACTCCAGTGCTCCCCATGTTTCCGGGATTCCATGGAGCAGGCACTGGGCAGGCAGAGCTCTGTACAGCTGTGCCTTTGTCTGCATCCTGAATATAATGGACCCAAGTTAAGTGTGCCTCTGGGAGCCTCGTGTGGTCTTTGCAGGGTCACATCACATTCAGGCAACTCCCAGCCTTTGTTCTCCATTGGGAGAACCACCAGAGGTGGGAGCTGCTGAGCTCCACATGAATTCTAGGCACTGGCACCAGCATAGTCACCTCTGTGCTGAAGTATCTGGAGGTCATAAACTGCCAAAAGTATCAGATCTGTCTGAGATCCCCTCCTGGGATAATGACGGATCCCCAGGAGGATCTGCAGGTGTTAAAGGGATTGATTCCCAGGGGAAAGCTAACCTGGAAAGTAGTAATCACTAGAAATACGCTGATCTGGAAGGCACTGATGCCAGAGAGGATGCTGAGATGCTGACTTGGAAGGTGCTGATTGCCAGTGGATTGCTGGAGATGCCAGCCTGGAGGGCACTGATCCCCAGGAGGATACTAACCTGGAAGAGATATACTTGGGAGGATGCCAGTCTGGAAGGCACCAGTCTCCAGGGGTTTGCTGACCTGAAAGGCACCATTTATCCAGAACATGGTGCTTTTTCCCCTACTATAGAGCACTTGTTTCAGCTCCCCACTTACACTGGGCAGGAGCTCGGCCAGGGTCCACTCCAACGGCTTGAGCTAGGGATCTACACTCAGGGAGGCATCTCTGACTGGCGGCAAAGAGCCTGGCGAGCTGCCTGAAGGAAACTGAACCAGCACCACCTATTCCAATTTCCCTCCTCCCCGGAACTCGCAGCTGGGAGCCGCTGCCCAGCTAAGAGCAAGGGGGCGTGGGACTGCCAGCTACTGCTGGCAGTAGATAACCACGAGCCGCATCCTTCTGCAGGCAAGATACACAGACTCTGGTTTCCCACTAGATGGCAAACAGTGCCTTCAAAAACAGCCTTCGGAGAAATTGTGTCCATCCGTGTGAGAGGAAAAGCCCTGGGGGCAACGGGCCTGAGTCTTCTTCATCGTGGGGCTGGGGGTAGCAGGGATCCTGGCATGCTCCACATCTTGCTTTTTCTGTCTTTTCTGAAATGGTTTTGCTTTCCGTCCTGCCTGGTTTCCCCCTGGTCCTGGAAGACTCATCCCTTGCCCTGTGCTGGTGGGACTGCACACCCTGGGCATTTAGGAGAAGCATCTGGGTAACCCTGGGTAGTACTTTGAACTTCCACAGCCACAGAGTAAAGCCCAGAAGCTTTTCTGGAAATTAATTACACTGTGGTTTGCAAACCAAGTGAGTGTTCATTCCCCTCTGCAAGTGCACAGGTCCACAGGCAAGCCATTATGCTGTGTGTAAATAAATGAGGCAGGTATCAAGGCTGTGCATGGGGAGATCTTGTCTAAGGTCTAAGGTCTTCTACCA
Source organism: Hylia prasina (assembly GCA_013397195.1). Taxonomy (NCBI): domain Eukaryota; kingdom Metazoa; phylum Chordata; class Aves; order Passeriformes; family Sylviidae; genus Hylia; species Hylia prasina. Next base: position 99,227 of record VYXD01011409.1, on the reverse strand, counting down.
GCTCAGAAGTATTTCCAGGCTTGCTTAAGTTTTAATTCAGACCCAGATTTTTTCATGGTCATTGTATTATCCTTGTGCAGAGGTTTCCTGAGTGTTTGCTGCTGGCTCTGGCATTGATGCAATATTGCTGTGTGGTTAAACATGATGTGTCATAGCTAATGAGGGATCTAACTGTGGATGGTAAATGTTTAATATGGACAAATCAAGCCAATTAGGGAATGTCAAGAAAAGTGTGTCATCTCAGCTGTGCCTGTCCTGTGTGGAGGAGAGGTTCTGTAGGAAGGTAAAAACCCTGGCTACTGCAGGATCAGCAGCTCCTAACACCAGCCGAGGGTAAAGATGCTGGCTGCAGATTTTCCTGCAGACCTCCAGTCCACCCTGTGGGTACCTTCACCTGGGGACAAGAACAGTTTTTTCAGAACAAGACTTTGTTTATGGAATGCAGACCTCTGGGTGGCTGGAGGGGATGGCAGCCATCTCCAGTGCCGAGCTGGCAAATGAGAACTAGTAAATCATCTCACTTAACACTCCTTGTAGACCCCCAACAGGACTCCTGGCTGTTCACAGCATGCTGCTTGGTTTTGTGGCAAGCCTGTGGCTTAATTTTGTGGTAGCAGCACTCAGACATTAGCACCATGGATCCCCAACCGTGGCAGCCCCTCACCCAGCATTACTTAACTAATGGCAGCAGCTGTAGTCCCTCCACAAAGTGCCCTGGAGCCCTGCTCCTCACAGTTTCCTCTGCCCTCACTGCCTCAGTTTCCTCCTGGGCACCTTCTTTGGTATCTTTACGCTTGGGTTAGAAGGATCCTTTATGTATCCTGGCCACTTCCTTCAGGAAGATTATTGCCTCTTCTTTCATACGGGCTGGCAAGTCCCTCACAAGGCTATTTATAGTCACGGAGAAAACTCTGGAAAAATGAAAGGAAGAATGGGACCAGGGAATAGAAACTGAGGAAGCTGTTGGGAGCTTATCAGTAGCCTGTGGCTCCAGGCAGCAAGCCAGTGATGGATCATGACAAGCCAAGCAGGTAGAAAACCCTTCTGGCCCTTTCCAGCTGGGCTCCCTGCCAACCCTTGTGTTGGTATGTGATGATGCCTGGGGACCACAGGGACAGCAGTGACAACATGGATGGTGTGGGCTCTGCTGCAGCACCCCTGTGGCTTGTGGCTTCCCCATCCCTTGGTGAAACTCACATCTCTGCAGGCAGCAGAGCAGAAGTTAAACACAAATGTGACTGCTTCATTCCTGAAGCTGAGATTTAGCAGTCCAAGAGGGATTGACCTCTTGACCTGTGGACACCAAGGAATGGACAAGTCCCCACATCTGGGGCTGTCATATCTTTGCCTTGATGTGTGCCTGATGCCAGCTTTCTAGTCCGGGTCCTGGGAGGGGTTCTGTGCCTTCCCTGTTGGCTCAGGGTTCTGGGGGTGGTTTCCACCAAACAAATGCTTCCTGCCTCTGCATGGCATCTCTAATTGGTGACAGGCCGCCATGTGCAGCAGCCCCACTCCCACCTCTCAGTCTTACTTTAAGCCCCATCTTAGATCCCTGGAGGCTGGGCCCTGTCAGGAGTGGTCTCAAGATAACAGCAAACCAGGGGCTGAAGCAAACTGGGAGCCATGTTCTCTGCAGCAGGGTGACACCGTCCATGTCCCTCAGCTTGTGTGGCCCGGTGAGAAAATCCCCTAAGATGAAGCTGGCAATGCTTCAGAAGTGCTGGTAGGGCAGCGCTGAGCTACTTTAGGTAAGGACCTGCACCTCTCTCCCAGTGGCCTTGCCAGGGGGTTTGGCACGATGTGGGGCACTGGTGGCAAACTCTAAGAGGCTGCATGGGACTGTGGGGCTGGACACCCCCTTGGTGCTTGTTCAGGTGCCCCAACAAGTAATAGGTGAGAGGCATAAGCAGGCAAGGTAGCTGAAGGAGCTGGAGAAATGCTTTTGCTGTGTGCAGAGCTGAAGGATGAGCCTCTCCAGACCAATGGCAGGGCAAAGGCAGTATTCCACCATGGCGCTCTGAGAGCCCCAGCAGAAGCATCCTGCAGAAACCAATACCCAGGCCTGCACAGAGAGGAGCAAGGATGCTCCAGCTACGTTTGCACTAAGAAATCAGCTCTGCCAAGGACTGCTTTCTAGTAGGGAATGTTGCCTTTGGAATTAGGCTAGCTGACCTGGGCCAAAACCTGCCAGAAATGATGCTCAGAGTGTTCCAGCAGAAGGGGACATTTGCTTCAGTTGCTGTCACCTGTGCAGCACTGATGCCCAGCTGTGGGCACTGCTCTGTCTTAAGGGGCACTGGGACAGTCAAGAAGGTCAGACCCCTGCCTGTGGCCTGGCTAAAGAGAACTGCTGCGTTCAGGGGCCCACTGGAAGTGCGGAGGGAAGGAAGCACAGTACAATTTGTGTGCCACCATTGCTGGGATGGCAGCCTGCTGCTGCCCAGCAGGAGGGGAGCCCAGCAGAAACCGAAGCCTTAGTTGTAGGGAAAAGGAAGAAGTCAGTGCAATTGGTGGCGCAGATCCTGCAGAGGGTTAGTGGCCTCCCCTTCCTGCGGGATTTTTGCTGTTTGCTTATTCTTATTACATAAGCATAGGAGCTTGGCTCTGCTCCAGGGCCCAGTTCTGCAGAAAATAACCTCTTTTCCTTTTTGCATCACAATCCTTTAAAAACAGCAGTTCCTAGGCCGAGGCTTGAGGATCCCTGGTGAAGACCTTACAGGTGATCTACAGACCTGCTTCACCTCTACAGTGCTCCTTGCTCTGCGGAGCTGGAAGCCTATGAAAGTGTTAGAACGGGATCTGGAGACCAGAGGAAGTATACTGATGCCTGAAAGGTCATGCTTTCATTTCTTCAGGAAGGTAGTCACTTCAAACATAAAAAACCAAAAAGGATCTGCTAACGTCTCTGGAACATCAGCTGCAAAGGGAAGCTCAGGTTCCCTTTGCACAGGTTCTTGCACATCCCATGGTGACTGGTACTGTGTATAATAATTCTGATACCTTTCCTCAAGGCACAACTCATATCTGGAAAGTAAGAAAAGCCCAAAAATAGACAAGGAGACTGGTTGTCAGGGTGATGGGCAGCAGCTGAAGCCTCACAAGGTGCAAGAAGGGGATGCTGCCCACCCAGCTGTGGGGTCTTGCTCCTGTCACACCAAGGGAAGCCCAGCCTCTTGGTATCTCTGGGATCTAGGCTATTGATGTTTCATATCTCTCCTGTGCTCCTCATCTTTGCCAAGAACGCCAAGGGAACAACACAACTCCCCACTGCTTCTATACTCATGGCTGGGGCCAGGAGTGACAAAGTACCTCTCCAAGCCACACAATCCATCAGCAGCAAAGGACAAATTACCATTGGCAGAGCAAAAAGAGAGAGGATAAGACCAAGGTGTGGAGATAGCAAATGTCTCTGCAAGGAAATGAACCTTCATTGTAGCTCTGTGAGTATTTACTGAAATGTACACAGGGCTGTGTAATCTGTAAACCTGAGCAGACTGTAAAAAGGGGGATAAGGTGCCAAGTCCTCCCTTTATCATTTAGATTTAGCTTCACTTCTTTTTTACCAGGCTAAGTTTTTATATCTTGTACCCAATAAAGATATTGAAAGCCCTTTAATCTACTGCTGTGTAATCAGCAGCTTATTTCACTTCAGATGTAAATGACACTGGTGTGAGACATTAGCTGTGCATGGCTCGGAGCCCTCTAGAAAACATCCTTGATTAGCTGGGAAGTATTCACTGGCATGCAACTGGGGCAGGCTAAGCAAGCTAGCCTTACCCCATCCCTGGCTGCAAACCTGGGGGCTTTCAGTGTCCTTACACAGGTACAGGGGGCCATGCACAGCCTTGTGACACCATCCAAGTACACCAGGAGGGTGCCAGAAGGGATAAACCCAGCGAACGACAGTATGGAATGTGGCTGAGACTCTGATGTGATGTCAGCTCTGAACTGACACTGGCTTACATGTACCAGCATGGGAACCTTGAAAATGAGTAGCAGAGACCCTCCAGGATGGAGATTTTGGCTTTCTCCCATGCTCACTGTGTCCTGTGCAAGCTCTTTCACCATAAGCCATGGGCATATGTGGCTGTCACCTGTGCCCAGCTCTCACTGCCTGCCTGCAGCCACTGCTGGTGCTGGTTTGAGTTTGGCAGATGCCTTCTCCTTGCTCTGTGTTTGTGTGAGAAGGGAGCTATGGGGGGAAAGGCTTGAGGACTCATATCCCACAGACTCCTTGAGATGCCATCTCAAGCAAAGACAAGCGTTACATAACCAAAGCAGCTCTCCCCTGGCCTTGAGGATTGTAACAGTGTCTTCCTGTGTTATTAGGACAGTAGGGAGGTGAAGGGAATGCTGAAGCATTTCCCATGGCACATGCCAGCACTCTGCACTGTGGCTTCAGTTCCTACACACCAAAAGGAGAACCAGCACTCAAGTGCAGGATGTGCAGCCACGTGTGCCTCTATCAAGGAACTGTTACTCTTACAGAGACTCAGACCTGCTCCAGACCCTTAAGCCCTCACAGTCTTATCTAAACAGACCAGGTATACAATGAATGGAAGAGTTATCTGCCACTCCTGTACACAGGGAAGAGGAGGACAGTGAGTGACACACAGAGACCATGGCAGGGCTACAGTTAAAGAATGAACCTACTGTCACTGTGGACCAGAGTTCAGCAGTGTCATTCTCCCACAGCCCAGGTGCTCTGGGCTCAGAGCTGCAGCTACGTCTGTCTGATAAGCTCTCTGACGTAGGCAAGGAGCAATTCTGCTCAGGCTGCTCCTCCACCTTGGGGCATGATGGTGACAGGGGGCATCTTCCCACAGCATGACCACCAACCCTCTTGTCCCTTCATAAATGGTGTTTGGGATGCAGTAACAGGAGCTGCAAGAAATTTAGAGGAAGGGTAGGCCCTGTCAGAGCAGCCTCTTTGTGCCCATATTTGAGTCCTGCTATGTTCACCCCAAGCACCCCTGTCCAGAGAAATCACTCTCTTTTTAAATAAAAGAAACCAAACCAACCAACCAACCATCCAACAAACTGAATGAAACCCACAAACAGAAACCAAACCACAAAATACTTGAAATGTGTTGGAGTGACCCATCAGCATTTTTCTCAATAGTCAGCACAGATGTGGTCCACGGTGCTGTTTCTCTACTGCAAGGGACTGGAGGTATCCATTGGTACCATTTGTGAGTTCACATAAAACCAGCCCAACCTTATGCATTGTGTCCTGGGCCCTGCACTGCCACTGGATGCCCTCAGGCAAAGCTCTCTACAGCTTTTTTATCTCTGCTGCTAGTTTCTGTAGGCCTCCAGGATGTGCTGCCACACACCCACAGCCTGGAATGGCTCCACGGGACAGCTAGCCTTGGACTTTGCCTGCCTGAACAAAGACAAGAAGAGACCCGGTGGTGCCTTCCTTCTTCCCCGCGGGTGGGCTGCCTTTTTCTGGTGGCCGGGATTTTTCAGGGAGTCAGGGACATTGGGTTAAGCTTTGCTAGAGCAGGGCAGAGAGCCAGGACAGTTCTTGTTCCCGTAGCACAGGAGGTCAAAGGACTAGCATGCTCCCTCCCGGACAGCACTCACAGCTCCTTTCTCTGCAGCCATTTCCTCAGGATGTGAGAAGTGCTGGGGAGGTAAAGATCTCTGGGGGATGAAGGACAGCGAAGGAGCTCTGCTGGTACCCCTCATCCCAGCCCCCTGTAGGGTGAGGGAAGCTTCAGCAAGCAGGATGCCTGGAAAGAGCAGCTGCCCCAGTACCCTGTGGGGCTCGTCAGAGGACAGCAACAAGGAAGATGAGAACAGTTTAATGAGCCTCTTTGATCCTTCAGAAGAACGGCAGTATATACCTCTTATAAGAATAAAAGGATGTGAAAGGCATCATGTGAAATTTCACAGTGCAAATGGTGAAGAAAACAGCCAAGAGCAGCAGTGCTGGGTCAGAGGCTCTCTCATTTTGTCTCTCACTTAAGCTGAGACCAGGTACGTAAGAGAAATCAGCAGATAGAGAGGAATCCAGAGCCACCTTTCCAAACAGCATCCAGGAGCCATCCAGGAGCTTCCCCAGGTGCAGTTTGTGTGGGAACCACATGCACCTACCTGTGGTGGGTTTGCCCAGCCCCTGGCTGTGCCCCACCAGCGCTCTGTGCTAAGAGTTCCATTATTATCAGCAGATTATCAGCAGAGAGTGTGAAACACTGCTGATGCTTTTAAACTTTGACCTGCGCATTTCAGGGATGCACATGAAACAGGAGCCTTTGGGCTGACCCTGGCAATGCTGCAGTGGGCTGTGTGGAGGATGTCTCTGACCAAATTTGACCCGGGGTCCTGGGTCAGCCTTCCCGAAGAAGAAGGAGGCTTTGAAAGGCCTTTAAGGTTTCCAAAGGATCAGTGCACTTCTAATGCTGCAAGGGTAGCTTTATGAGAAGGGAGAGGAGCTCAGGGGCTCAGTAGCTTTCAATGCTTCCCTGTTTCTGATAATTCCTTTCCAACAGTTTAGGAGTGCGGCTAACGCAATGGCTGTACTTGGAGTGGGACACATTTTCTTTTCCCATCCTTCTGACTGTTATCTTGATGACTCTCCCCTCTGTTTCCAGTAAAAAAGGATGCACAAAAAAGTCCTTCCTTAGCAGGGCATGGAGCCAGTCTGCCTTATCAGGCACAGAAGACCCAGCCAGGGACTTCCCATTCCTTGCTGCTGTACCCCTTTAGGAATACCAGCCTAGTACATCTTACATGCTTCAGAAACTTCCCTAGCTCCCCCTGTGCACTCTTGGCAATTCTGTCCCAGAAGACTTTCGCTTGACTTTCTTTGATGGCTTTTTCCTGTTCCTGATAAGCCTCTGCCTGGAAATCTTTGGACAGGGTTATCCCACAGGAAAGCCGGGAAGGATGATGCTGTTCTGGAACAGTACAGCCCCTTTGCTCCACAGGGAAGCCCTCAAAATCCCAGCCACTGTGGCCTTCTCCAGATCCCTTTGCAAGCAGCTGAGAAAAAGTCTTGCTTTGGAATTTTGATGTTCTGCTCTTTGCCTGTGCTGTTCCTGATGGCCCATGAAGCATGGCATGGAACTGCAGACACTCTTCACAATAGACATGTACCAAGACTCGACCTCCTGCCTGTCAAAGAAATCCCATTGTAGCAGCTCTGTATCTAATCCCTGCAGAACTAGCTGCCCTCCACATTCACACACACTGTCCAGAACAGGAGAGCAGAAAGGAAGGAGAGCAGATTGAGGCTGTTCGGACTACAAAGTACTGACCCAGATGGCTTTTGTGCAAGTACAACCAGACACAGTCAATGAGGGGCAAGGTCTGGACCAGGAGGAATTCCTTCCCAGAGTACACTGAAGGGGTCCTAGAAACAGAGAGGGCAATGACCCTCCTGAAGACCAGCCAGAGTCCTGGTAAAAAAGCACCTCAGGGTCACATTCACAGGGGTGAATACCCTGTTGAAAGAAGTTGTTCTCTCCCTATTTTTGCCTTCATGCAGCACAAGAAAGGCTGCAGCCTCAGAACTAGTGATGCAAGTGAGGCAGAGCCCTCTGGAAAGCTGGAAGGTTCTGCTCTTCATGGACTTGTCCCAGCTGCCAGCACAGCCCATGATGAATGGCCCCTGCATGTTCCAGCACACCACAGCCCCCCAGTATTTGCTTTAGACAGCTGCAGCACAAGGAAGAAAAATGAGATCCAGAGAAATCCAACCTTCTGTTGGCCCCCTCTGTCTCTATTTACATGTCTGTTTTCTCCTCCAAGGCCATACATCTCCCTTGTTTAGGAGAGTATCTGGCTTCTGATCTTGTTCCAGATGTTTTTTTGCTTGAGTCCTTCTTTATTCTGCTAGAGCACTGAGCACAGACACTTGAAGGCCGACAGAAGGCCTGTTTTGATTAGAACTCCCTTGACTCAATGTTTCAGACCTTGCACCAACCCAAAACCATGGTCTCTGCTTGGCACTGCCCTGGGGGCCAGGCAGTGCACATCTTCTGCCAGCCAAACTTTCACAGCTGCCTCCCACTCCAAATCTTGGAGTCATCATCAAGGTGAGGATATATCACAAGGGTGAGGATATAGCACAAAGTGGACTGGTCTCCATCTCTCTGAGCTTTCCAGAGAGATAAAGGACCCTGCAAGATGAGTCTGAGCCTGAGCCATGCCCTCACTCCAAGCCCAGGCTGAGCATCTGGATCCTGGTGAAAGACCCATCCACTCCAACAGAACGTGCAGCAGCATGAGAGCTCTGCAGGGAACCCAGCCCTGCGAGGACAGGTGGTCTGGGAAGTGTTTGGCAAGATGGGAACAGTGTGTGCTGCCAGCTAGTTCTCCAGCTTCAAACCAGCCTTTATGTATGCCTGAGCAAGGCTGCACAGCTGCTTTCAAAAGGCATTTGATGCTAAACTCCTTGGCTTCACATTCACCCTGAAGAGCTCATTTCTGTTATCTCTTTGGGTTGCTTTCTTTTTTTCCTCAATCCCAAACTCAAATTATGCTGTTGGTGAAACAGAGCCAATCCTGCCAAGGCCCTCATCAGGAGCACCCTAGCATGTGGCCCAGATGGTGAAAACAAGAGTACTGGTTTTCACTGCTGATGGTTCACGCTCTACTATTAGCACTGCACAGGCTGCTCCACCTCAAAAGTACTTCTAATGGAAGACACACAAGAGCTCTTTCTTTCAGTCTGGCATGGTAAGCTCTCCCCATGCTCCCAAGGCACCTTCATCATTTGGGCACTAGGTTTTGCATCCAGGAGCAAGGGTTTCTTGTGACCACAGGCAGGCTCATCAAGCACCCAACAAGTAAATGGGGGCTTCAGAGCGTAACTCCATCCTCCCTTCTCCACCTTTTAGAGAGATTCCCAAGATCATAGGAAATGAAGGATTTCATGTAGCCCTCAGAAGTATAGCATGAGGCAGAGAAAGTCCATCTCACCCACTAGGAACCTGGTAGGACAGTATGATGGGAGGGGGAAAGTATCAGGAACGACTGCCTGGGATAATCTACCACATCCTGTGCTGAGCCAGAGCCATCACTACTTCCAGCTTTCCGACAAGCTCTGGTCTCTCTGTAAAAGTTTCAGGCAGTGGATATTGGACATGCAGCATTTCTTCATCTGCTTCTTCCTGCTAAATGGAATTTCCCCCAAAGTCTGACCCCTGTGGTTTCTTGACTTATCAGAATTAAACTCAGTACTTCTTTTCACTTTCCCTTCACTATATCCCTCTGTGCACTTGGAGACCATGTCATCCATTCCTGGAAGCAAGATTAAATCAAGTTCCTTCAGGCTGTTGTTTGAGACCACATCATTCACACCTCTGATCAAACTCACCACTGTCCTCCACAACCCTCCCAAGTGGGTGCACACTTTTCCAGAGTCCAGCTGTCCCATCTGGGACCACCTCTCCCAGTGAGACTGATTTTTATAATTCATGCTCTACCGGACCACTCATGAGTGATGTCCAGAATCCTCACTAAAGAAATCTCAGAGATAAATCAAGCAGCCACCTGTGCTGAAAGGGAAGGGGACAGCCCCTGGACGCAGTGACAGCAAGCTGCAGGACAGGTACCCCTTTTTCCTCATCCCAACACAACCCCCATTCCTCCTATTAGCACTGCACCAGCTGCCAAGTTGGGCTGGAGACCTGAGCACCTCTTGATGTGAGGCTGACTCACAAATGGGTCTTTGTGGTGATTTTTTTGCTTCAGTCTGCAGTAACTAAGTTTTAAGCACCGGCTTTACAGCACACAGACGTGCCAGGAGATGCTATTTTTTGCAATAGACCACCTGTGTTGGATTTGCTGGCAGCAGGGCTACTGAGTATTTTAGCTGGAGACCAGATCAAGGTAGAGAGAGCATCCTTCCTACCATCCTCTGTCAAGTGCAAAATATCTGCTGCTCCAAGTGCCTGTACTGGGATGGGGGGCAAAGCAGTGCAAACAGGACAGAGCCTTCCTACCCAAAGTGAGAAGTGCTGAGCTGAGTGACAGCATCTCCAGGACCTGCTGCCCCCCTGAAGCCAATTGAATCCCACAGGCTCAGCAAAGAGCCATTGCACAGTGCAGACACAGACTTCAGAAACAGCCGAGTTCCACACAGCAGATACCAGCCCTGCTTTCACCCCAGGCAGGCAGTGAAACCCACAGCCTTGTTGGCTCTGACACTGGGAATTCCCTGGAGTAGCTGTCCTTGGCAGGGTCAGAAGACAAAGCAGTGGCTGGGAAATGAAACCAAGCACAGTGAGAAGAGGCTGAATCTGTAGCTGTAGCGTATCCGGGACACTTCTGCTTTTGTTCTTTGCTGTCATCCATCACTGTAAACGCTGACTGGTGCCTTTCCAAAAGCTGTGTCAGCTAAATAAAAAGGTGGGAAACTATACATTGCAGGTACTTTCAAGGAAAGCACTTGATTTATTTGCCAAAGACCACCTCAGCAGCTCACATTTCTGGAGCATCGTCCCTCCCACAGAGAGCAGAAAGTCACAGCTTGATAATTTAAACAGGATTAAGGAGTGTCCATGTAAACAGAGTTGTGGGTTTGCAGTGTGAGGACAGTCTGTGTACATCTCAGCAGAGAAGGGGCTTTCCCAGCAATAACATCTGCAAGAAAGAATATGTTGCTTTCTGTGGGAAAGTGAGGAAGAATGAGATATGTTTGGAGCAAGGAACAACTAAAGGCTGCGGCAGGTGAACTTCCCAAGCCAGGAAGCTTGTGAAACACCACACCTTGCAGATCTGCATTGACACAGCACAGCTGCCAAATCCTCTGGACAGGCACAGAATAGTCACTGTGACAGTAAAATATATCTAGGGCAGAAGGATCCAAGGAAACTGGACAGAAACTGGGCAGCACAGAGCCAAGCAGACAGAGGGAGACACCAAGATTAGAGATTTGTGTTAAAGAAAGATTCCATGAAGAGCCCCTGGGTCTGCCTTATTACCAGCAATCTTCTGGCTTTCCCTCTTCACCATGGACAAGGAAAGATTTCTCATGCTTATGGGTATCATGCATCCCAGCTAGCCTCAGGCTGCACACCAATTTCACATTTTCACAAGAAGGTCTAAAATCTTCTTGTCTTTGCTTGCCCCATGGCTGTCCCTCTCATCCCAAGCAGAGCTAACCAGCTCTTTGCTAGCCTCCTCCAAACCCCATCCCTGTAGTCTGAGCTGGTGGTGACCCCTCACCTCAGTCTCTGACAGAAACAGTTTTGTTTTTCCCTGTATCCAGACCATTTTGCTGTGGTTGCAGAGCAATTGAGAAAAGAAGGGAGGATAGGTGTCCCCCAGCCGTATGTGGCTGGCCACACAGTGTGGAGAGCAGAAAAAGCCTAGAGGCACAGCTAAGCTAGAAAACAGGAGGGAGAGATTGGGAGGGCTATAGAAATGGCACTGAGCCTCCTGTAATTGCCTACTGCTTATTCCAGAGGGATGGTTAACGGGTACTTTCCAGAGTGTTCTCTCAGCAGATTGAGTCTTCTCTTTGCTTGCCCTCTTGGTTTTGTCTTTATCTCCAGTTTTTTGTGCTTCTGTGCACAGAGAGAACATGGGTACATCTGAGGGCATCCCTTTCCAAAGGGAGCCCTGGGACCTAGGCAGGGCTGTGCCTGGCTCGTGGTTCAATGAGCCCAGTGCAATGAGCTGTAGTTCCTGCTACTTCTAGAAACACAATGCTGAGTCAAGTCCTATCTAGGCACAAGGGTCTCCATATAAGACAGCTTCTGAGCTCAATTTGACTCCAGGACCTCAGGGCAGGGAAAACACCCTAGTCCGATGCTCCAGTCGTGGCAATCAGACCTTGCAGGTGCAGGCTAGGCAATGCCACGAGGGAGAGTTCAGCTGCAAGAGGAGCATGGCAGGAATGGCACCAGCTCCTTCTTGGAACCACACAGCCTGGCTAAAAGTGCTGGCATCTTCCCACAGGACAGATCTCAGCAGAGTGTCTAGACAAGCAGCAGTGTGATGATATGCTGGAAGTGAGTGGGGAGCAAGCAGGGGCCTGAGGATGAGAGATGCCAGGTCTGGATCCTCTCCACCATGCACACATGTTGTTTAGGCAAGAGCAAACAGTACAATGGAGCAAGGCTAAAGGGGCTTTTCCTCACCTGGCTTCCCGCCCTACCCAGCCATCCATATGTCCCATCTCTTCACATAAACCCAGACAGATCCCAGAGCCCCTGCCAGCTGCACTTGTGCCAAGGAAGACCAGCCCTTGCCTTGGCTCCATGGGGTGGAGACCTCGTGAATGGGGAACAACTGGCCCCTACACTGGCAAATGTGCCCAGGGCATGTCCACAACTCCTGTTGACTCTTGTGCACCAGGGAGTCAAGTGAAGAAGCTGTGTGAAGGTACTGTGTGAGAGGGGAACGGCTTTTAGCCCCTGTAGTGTTGCTCACCTAGGCTGGAGGTACATGTGGGAAAGATGCAGTTGGTTCCTCCCCAGTCACTCCAGGAGCAGCATGTGCAACACATGGGGGATGCTGGTGACAGAAAAAGCCCCTGTACATTGTCTCTTTGGAGACAAGGCACAAAACCAGTTCCAGTAAATACCCTTCCTGGGAAGGTATTATTGCACCAAGGGAGACCAACATAACATTTCCCTTGGTGCCTTGCTTGCAGAGAAGCAGATGGGTGTATTTGCCACGGAACCTTCAATCCTACCTCCCAGCTCGGGATGTCTGTACCAGGTCAGACCTTGAGACCGCAGCAGATTGTGCCTGCTGTGGCTGGTGCCCCTTGAACTCAGTCTGGGCAGCATCCAAGACTGCTTTCACCAAGCCAGGCAGACACAGGAGTGCTCTCATGATCCCAGCTGTGAGTGCTGGCAGCGAGGGAGTGACCCGATGCCTGCTCAGTTTGCTTGCATACATGCAGCCTTGTCCTTTCTCTCCTGCCTTGTGCACAGTCACCAAGAGAGTGGCTGTTTTGTCAGCTCCTTGTGAAAGCTTTGTAGTTATAGCATCTTCTTGCTCCACGACATGTGAAATACAGCTCCCCAGGTTTGAACAAAGGGCTACAGGTAGTACAACCAATGTTCCAGAGCCTAAGTGATCCCTGCAGGTAACTCCTGAGCTACTGAGGGTATGTCTACATTACACTGCAATGGATTCTGGTCCCGCACCCCTCGCCCCTAAGGATGCAGTGAGGGTAGGAAAAGAGCAAGAAAAACATGTTTGAGGAGACAAAAGCAGGAGGACTTTTTACTGAAACTAGCTTTGGGCTGGGAATCGAGGATTTCGACATGGCAGTGGCTAGCCACTTTCCCTAAGCTGCTTCCTTCTAATAAGATCATTGACATTTTGAATCAGAGAAACTCACTCCCTAGTTTACTAAGCACTGGGTTTTGACAGATTTCCAAGAGAAGTTGGGCTCTGGAGCTGGGGGACAGGCTGATGCAGGGCTAGAGGAGGAACAGGAACCAGGGCCACGTACCTGGTGCAGGACAGTATCTCTTCTTGTCTTCCCCTGTGGGGGGTAAGAGCAGCCTGCTGCCAGATCTGGGATCTGGATTGCCATCCACTTGAGAACCATGGCAGGCTAGGACCTAGCAGGGATCTGTGGTGTGCAGCTGTATTGCTCTGAGGAGAACACATCTACTGCTCCCAGGAGAGATGGGAACCCTGGGCTTTGTAACCATGCTCTTACAGGCTGGTTGGCTAAGACATCCCTGAAACTCTTATGGAAATGGATTAACCTGCTTCCAACATCCAAGAGATCAGTGCGAGCCCCTTCCCCCTCATTTTCCTGGTCCAGGACAGTGTTCTCCTTGTCACAGTAGCCTGCAGCCAAGGATGAAACTGATCCACCCAAGGCTAAGCCCCTCTGGCAATCCCTGCCCTTCACAGGGACCTGCTCCAGCTGCAGCAGCTCAGCCTCATAGCAGATCTATGCCAAGCATCCTCCCCCTCCCCAGTCACGGCCCCCTCACAGGTCACTGAGCAAGCAGCAGGAAGGCTTCTGTCCAATTCAGTGCCAGTTATCCTCATTTCCCACTCACACTGTTTGTCTTGGCCCCTCTTCCCATACCAGCCTTCCTTCTCTTCCTCCTGCTCAGGATTGAATTGCTGGAGCTGTCACTAGAGTTAATGATCTGGGACAGAGCTGGTGCTCTGTGGGAGTCACTCAGAGACATCCGAGCCCAAGGCATTGCTTGTGCAGATACCAGGGAGGAGGACCCCAGAGGGGAGAGCATCTGAAAGAGAAACAAGCCACCAACTGCGTGAGCCAGGCAACCAGGGGAGAAAAAGGGACAGGATTAAGCTTGCATTCAAGAGGTGTCAGCAAAAAGCCGACAGGTACCTGGGCACTCTCTGGCTTGAACAGCCCAGCCACTGCACCACCATGGATGCCATCCCCTGAGGGCTGGTGGCCATGTTTCCTTTGCCTTCAGGAATAGTCCTGGGCCATTTCACTCTCAACCTGTGCACAGGCATGCTGACTAGCACCAAACTTGACTAACTTTAATGATGCAAGTGTTACACAGCAGTGCTTGGAAGGAGAGGATGGTGCCTGCCCGTTGGAAACACACAAATGGTGCAGCTGGACAGAACAGCTTTGTTCAAACATCACATGGCCTGGACAAAAGGGGACATAATAACAATTTGAGACAGCAAGACCTTATTGAGAGTGCACAGCAGACTGGAGGCTCGGGAGGAAAATGGCCACAGACTCTCAGCTTACTATAGATGAGTGACAGGAGCTGGGGGGCTGCCATCTGTGCCTTATGCATGGATGTGCCAGGAGTTGGTGTCTTCAGCAGCCTCTATTGACCCAAAAGCTTATCCTTCTACTCACCTGCACCCCAGCTGCCAGCAGATACTGATCTGCCAGAGTAATCAACCACACTGTGCCTCCGTTTCCCTTTACTGAAAGGACAAGCCTCCCGCTCCTGCAGCACTTCTCCCATGTCCCTTGTTCCTGTGGAAACTGAGAGCTGAGGAGCTCCAACCCAACATCTGCACTTGCAGGATTGAAGCATTTGGGGCTGGATGGTGCAATATTGGCATACTCCCTTCTACCCCATCCTGCACACGTTCCCACGGGACCTGCTCCTGTAGCCTGGATAAGCAGTGCAGAGCTGGTGCCTGTTTTGCGACAGTGCTGAGAGACTCCCAGGAGAGACCTGCACCCCAGCTGCTTCATCCCTATGTGTCCTTCATCCCTATGAACCCTCCTTCCTTCTCCCCACACCCCAGCACAGCCCCTTTGCCACTGCAGCATGGTAGGCAGAGCTATCTGCTCACCACACACTCCATGCTGGCTTTCAGGCTCAAACACGAGGCATGACAACTACCTGCTGGCTTTTCTTTTTATTTAACACAATCACAGCACGAGAGAGAGAGTAGAGAAGAGGCATACACATGGAATTGTTGCAATGAGCAGATCTAGCAGCAAATAACCGGAGAGCAGCATGAGCTTCAGGCATGGGGCAGGGCTGGACCATGGTTTCAGGCTGGGGGACCGAGAAAGGGTGAAATGTCCCAGAGGAAAGCAGGGGCATCTCTGCCTGCTCCACACTAGTGGCTCTATTTCTACCTTTGCAAGGAAGGTCAGGAGGGAAACAGTGCAGGGAATTCAAGAGTGAGAGAGGAACCACATCAGCCACACATTTTCTGAGAGCATCTGGGTTGTGCTTGGCAAGGATCCACACAATGTATGGCCACTGTGGCACACCTCCACCACTCCCCTCCATCCCCACAAGCATTCTATGCTGGCAGCCCTTCCCAGGGATGCAGAAGAACTCTGGGTTGCGGCTGACAATGGAAACAAAAGTGATCGGACTAGAGCTGGAGGTCACAGCTGCTGTGCTGACGGGAAGTCTGAGACTCCCCAGCTTGCCTCGCAGATCAGTCCATCAAACAGGTTCTAGGCTGCAAAGGTGATGGAGTCCAGCTCCATGATGGAGACAGGACTCTGCCCAGCTCCCACACTGGCATGAATCTCAAGGAGGGTCAGTCCTGAGGCTGGAGGTGGAAGCAAGTTGGCTCCATTAGCATCAGATTCACAAATGGGAGGTGGTCCCCTCCAGCTGTTGGGACCAGCCATGGCTTCTTCAGGACCTACTTGCCCTGGGGGTTGGCCTAGGGCAGGGAAAAACCCAACTGGTATTAGTGTGTTCCTTGGGATATGGGCTTCCCCAGGGGTCCCTTCCTCTGCTGGACAAGCCATGGTAGTGATGGACCTATCAGGGCTTGTAAAGCACCACCAAACTCATCACAAGCCACCTCCGTGAAGATGCACAAGCAGCAGGCTCCAAGCTTGCGGGGCAGAAGTGGGGAGGGATTTTGCTCCCAGTGCCATTTGCCATGGCTCACACCAGTCTCACACAAGAGTGACACTGGGTAGACAAAAGTCCCAGGGCTGCTTTTTTGGGGGGTGGAAGAGGGTCTACCAAGGAGGCAGACTGGTCCCAGTTGGAGGCAGGAGGAATGGAGACCAAGACAAATTATCCATGCCTCAGTAGAGCACACTCCTGCTCTTCCCAGCAGCCCAGTCATAATGGGAAAAGCCTGTTTGGCAGAGGATAAACCCACCCCCTGGGCTGATCTCTTGCCTGGCTGAGAACAGGGATGGCTCTTACCCTCTTGGCAGAGCTGGCATCCAGCCTCTCTTGGAGACGAATCACCCATGGGGAATGGAGGGGTGCACAGAGGCGCTTGCCCTTTGTGGTGATGAATCTGCCAGGCCCATAAGGGAAAAACACAAGATGTAGTGAGCAGACACCCCATGGATGCTCAAGAACAGCTCAAGCTCTCACCCGCTCCCTACCTCACTGCCCTCCCCCACCTCTGCCTGTAGATGACTTTCTTCCCTGGCTTTTGTCCCATGCTCTCCTCTCTCAGCTTCTCCACTCCCACTGAGCCTCTGGATCTCCGGGATCTCTTCTGCAGGTGTCCCAATTCCTTCGCCCTCAAATCCAGCTCAGTGCCCCTCCGCCATCCTGCTCTGTCTTCAACCCTGCCTCCATGCAAGGTGCATCCCTTGGCCATCACGAGGCCTTGTCGCTCAGCCATCACTGCTTGGGCTCTTACACGGCAGCAGGGATGTCACAGCCGTCCTGCACCAGCTGGAGCCGGTAATCCTGCACTATCCGCCGCGGGATGGGCATCTCGCTTGTCCGCAGGCAGCAGTCGAGGACATTGTTCCCACCGTGCACTGGAGGAGGAACATCATGCAGGCTGAGGTCAGCTGCACCTCTCCCAGCTTCCCCAGAGGGTGAAGGGGCTGTGGCAGGATGGTGCTGGCAGAAATGCTGTCACACACTGCCCTGGTTGGGCACGCAGGCACCAGCTCTATTGCACTCACAGCCCAGTGCTGGGAGCCCTTTGCCTCCTTCTGACAGAAAGCAAAGGAGATGGAGAAGGGTAAACAGGCAGAAGACAATGCTTCTGAAAGACTGTGTCCCTCCTGCACCCCAGCTAGCAAGGCAGGACACAGGGGTCTGTCTTTACCTTGCTTCAGGGTGCTGCAATACAGACACACATTTCTGAGGGGCTGGGGATGATTTCAACTTTATTTACTGAAGCAATCACAGGTTTGGCAGCTATCCCACCACAAGCCCACCCCACGCAGATCATTCCTGTGACAGCTGAAGGACATAGCTGTCTGTGCTGCTCTGCGGGGAAGGAGATCCAGAGTCACCCTGCCAGCAAATGCTGTATTCACTACTAACGCCTGACGAGGCTGGCAGCACCCACGGATGTCTGTACCCTCAGCAGCAAGGTGGGGTGCAACACCACAGGGTGTCTGGACCCCCAGCTCCCCACCACAGGTAGAGGTTCTGATGTCACCCACCCAGACAGCTGCGACCTGCACAAACCCCACATCCAACCACAACAGCCCCTCAAACTTCAGCCCTGCCTTAACAAATACCTTCCCTCTGACTCCAAGCCCTGCCACTTGCCTCCAGGATGCCCTACGCCAGAGGATGACAAGTATGTTCCCTCAGTGTACTGGGGAGAATGGGACCAAGACAATCCCAGCCCAAAGTGCGCAAGCTGGGCTAGGGCACTGGGAGGCAGAATTGCTCCATGGCCTTTCCCAAACACGTCTTCCCAGACCCAGAACCCTGCAGGCTCCTGTCTGGACTTTGGGCAGAACAAAGTCCCTGTGGGACAGGTAACAAGAAGAGGATACAGGAGGGCTGTGATGGAGTGGCAGCCACATGTCCCTCTAAAAGTCTGCTGGGAATGCAAAAGAGAAAAGAAACAGAATTCTCTCATTTCCATAGGAAAGCCAGACTGAGAGGTCCCCTCTTACCATTCAGGATATGTCCCAGCAACAGGAGACTGAGGCAGAGAAGAAGTGGCCGCTGCATTTTGCTGCTGAGTCTGGCAGAGGATGGGCTGGAGGCGATGGAGCTCCAGGCAGGAGAGGTGAGCTCTGCACAGCTTCCCTTCTCCCTGCTGCTGCTGCTCCCCACTGCTTATATATCCTTCAAGCCCATGGCTTTCACTTTCTTTCAGAGGCTGGGAGGTTGTAACAAGTCTTACAACAGGCTGGATTTTAATCTTCAAGCAGTTCCTGAATATTCCAGCAGCTGCTTTCCCTGCAGCCAGCTGTTCTGTGGCCCCATAGCCAAACACTCTCTTGCCCTCTCTGCCAGCACTCAGGCCATAGGTGTTGCTGGTCAGGACCATGCAGCTCAAGGGTCCCTTTACCTTGTGAAAGTACACCAGGGCCCTGGGATGGCACATGGGGAGCTCTCACCCCACACATTTCCCAGTCTCTTCTCTGAGACATCTCTGGGGCATTCACATTAAATATGGGGGGTAGAACTTGCCTCAACCCCATTTTTGGGGTATATGTTAGTACTGGGCTGATGTCTGTCTGCCCCCAGAGTCTCCCCATCTGAAGTCTGTCTTTCACCCCCTGCCCTCCCCAGTGCCTGTGTGGGAGCATATCCGAAGCCGGCAGAGAGAGGAGAGCCCAGCCAGCATGCTCCACTCCAGGACCAAGATCTCACAGGCCAGAAGACAGCCTGATTTCCAGGGGTCCCAGAAAATGGGTTCTTGGCCAAAGGCAGCTACAAAGCTTCCTGTAAACAGGTTTTCTCCATGCAAGAGCAGAAATCCCCCACGGAGTCTGTGTGCACAGCACAGGGTGCCAGCAGCTCACCCGCTGCGTGGGCACTGCCAGGAGTGAGGACCAGTGCTCCCGCTTTGATTCTTCACAGGAGCTCAGGGACGGGGGTTGTTTCTCCTTGGTATGGTGACTCACCACTGTGCCAGCGCCACCTGCAGAGATGTCCCTTAAACCAGGCTGCTTCAGTCCCATGTGGGAAGCAGAGAGCACCGGGGTCGTGCAGCCCAGGGAAAGAATGATGGAAGGCTCACTGCTGTCAGCAGCTGACTCATAGGGGGTTGGTGATGCCAGAGTCAAGCTCTCCTCTGAGGGCCATAGGGACAGACAAATGTCAAGGCATCAGATGCACCAAGATAGATTCCCCCTGACAACAGGAAAAATATTTTGCAACAGGGGTGAACAAATGCTGGAGCAGAGTCTCTATGCCTGCACCTTTTCCCTTGCTCAAGCTTTGGACTTGTCCTTGCACCTCAGTGGAGAGCAGCGTACAGACCCCCACCATGTGGACAAATATCTACCCAGGCACAAGGCACACAGCTGGAACCCAGGGACCTCAGTGAATCCCTCTGCTCCTCTCAACAGCAGGACAGGCTCTGCCCCTTCCCCACTCCATGGTAAGAAGCAAGAGGAGACTCCAACCATGCCACCAGACATGCTGCTGTATCCCTGAAATGACACTGGCACTGTCACCAGCCTCATATGTGGGGTGATCTCCTCCATCAGGAAAGCATTGCCTCTGGCTGCTCCTGTGCCCCGGCAAGCCAGCGCTGTGGAGAAGGAATCAGGCGGGGGCTGTTGGGCAGGAGGAGTAGCACAAACAGGATGTGCCAGCTTAACTTCAGTCAGCACCTGCTGACACTCACAAGCCAGCAGAAGGCGCGTTTAAGTGGTGAAGGATTAGCGTCCGTCATCAGCCCCCGGCTCCCCGCAGGTTTGGGGATGTAGGCTGGTTCTGCAACCTGGTCTCTACTTAATCTCCTCAGGACACTGCCAAGGAGATGTCACAGCAGGGAGGATGACAGCTCCTGGTTGCTGGTGGCCAGAATAGCTCTGAGCCCAGAGCCAGCTCCTTGCTGGGGGTTGGTCTGACAGTGTGGAGCCCTCTGCAAAGAGCGGGTCCCAGGAGCAGAGCTCTGACACACTGGCAAGGGGTGCTGCAGTGACCTGCCCAGCAACAAACCCTCACCTCTTTTCATGTTCAGTGTGTTTGACCGACCTTGGAGCACAACCAAGGGCTGGCAAGGCGTGCTGGGAGTCCTGTGCTATGGGAATCCCCCCAGGCACNTTCCCTGGCACAAGGCTCTCCTGCCTGCTACTGGCTCCCAACTGTCTCTACACCAAAAGGAGTGTGCTGGGTTGGGAATATATTCATCTGGGACTAAACCGCTTACCCACTTCTGGCTGCAGGGGACCCCCACCCCTGTAGCTGCCCACAGCCCCTGCCAACAACATGGGCAGGAAAGGGAGGTTTTTCTTCCTCACTGTTGTCAGGGAGCCAAGTGGGTCAAAGTACATCAGTTTCACACGCCTCTGCTCCCCAGAAAGAACACCAGAGTGAGGAAAGGGGCTTTCCACTTGCATTGTGAAAGGGGAACATAGTAGGTTCCCCCCCCCTCTACTGGGGTCATTAAGATTTCTAAGAAAAGTGTGGTCATCTCTGAAGTGCATCCCTGTGGCATTCAGGAAGGTCACTCATCCCCCTCGCAGGACTGAGCCTCAGGGACCAGAAGAGGTGGTGCAGATGGAAAAGACAGGGATGCTTCAGGGTCCAGGGTCCCCAGAGGCACAAACAGGCAGGATTTGGTGGGGACAAGGGGGAAGAGCATTGTTCAAACTGACTCATTTAAGGCTCTTCCTGAGCAATTAGGGAGCAATGGAGCTCCAGCCCTGAGGACAGCACAGGATACAGCATGAAACCTCCATGAGCACTCTCTCCTGCAGAAACCTCGATAATGCAGTTGTTAATTGAAGTGGAAATCAGAAGGGACTAATGATCCCTGTGGGAAATCCAACCTATCGAAATGTAAATGGACCGTGGGGGTATCACCTTCATCCCTGGGCTCTCGTCAGGGAGCACTGACCATGCTGCTACCTTCCTGGACTCCTGACAGCCACAGGAGCTACTAGGACAGCTGCTGCCCAGGCTGTCTGGTGGTGGTCTGCCTTCCACGTCTGAGCGACAGAGCTGGAAAGGGCAAAGGGGGAATTTCAGCAAATTCCAGCTACAGCCAGTCCCTGGGGTGGGATCTGGCCTGGCTACATCCATTTCATTGGGAAATATTGGGAAAGCAGCTGCTTCAATTCCCCTTGCAACACCCGGCTCACGACAGCCTCACACAGCTCCCATCACATTCCCAGTCCTGGTGTAGCACAAGGACTGAGGCCACAGCAGTCTATGGGGCTCAGGGCCCCACTGGATCTCCTCTAGCTGAGTGAACAGAGTCAATCTGATTTAAATGGAGACAAGCAGGGGGAAATAGCAAGTCACAACTTTGCCCAGAAGTAGCAAAGATGAACCTGAAGATCTGGTTTAGAAGGATTCAAAAGGTTCCAGTTCCTGCTCTGTCTCTAATACTCACTGACTTCAGTGTCACTGATGTTGAGGTCACCATGAGTGACAAGCAGCAGATCCATCTTGCTCTACACTCCTAGGCAAGCAACCATCTGCCAGGATCCCTGCAATACACACATCCCTCAGCATCACCTTTGGCTTGCAGTTTCCCAGCCAGATGCTTCCTGCAAGTAGCACCGAGATGGCAGTGCCCAGGTGGGATGCCCCCGACCCTGACTCCCTGACATCATTCTGCCTTTCCTCTCTGCAGCCACTCCAGGGATTTCAGAGGGGATGGCTGGGGACACCTCGAACACCTGTAGAAAAAGCAGTCAATCAGCAATTTCCTTGACATGCCCTGCATGGCTTGGCATAGAAGGATGCCCGGTGAGGCTGCGCACCCAGTTCATCTGTGGACAGATCTACAAGCATGTGGGACAGAACAAACCCTTGGGGGCTGCTCTCACTGTCCTGTTGGCTCTTTGACAATGGTCAGGGGAGACCCTGAAGTTCTTGGTTTGTTCCAGCTCTGGGGCAGGCCTCACACTGGCCCCAACACAGGATTTCCTCAGAGTAGAGCAGGTGCTTTTTCGCAGCCAAGGAGCAGATCTGCAATGGGGAGACAAGGATGGGAGACAAGCAGAAGGACCTTGGATTCTGGGGAAATTAAAGGAAGAATAACAGCATGAGACACCCCAAAGCTAAGGGTCTTCAGGCAGCAAAAGAGAAGGTGGGGAAAGGAGGACGCTTGGGAGTTACATGTAGGCAACAAGAGGGTTGAGAGGAAGCTCTGGGCTGTGCCCTCCAGGATAGCATGAATGCGAGGGGATGGCCAGCACTGGGACATACCTTGGCGCGGGAAGGGTGAGAAGCCCCTGTTGCCCACCAGCCACTTTCCCACATCCTCTCTGCTCTCAAGACCATAATAGACCTCAGGAGAGCAGTGTTGGTGGAGAGAACACCAAAAAACACCTTGAAGCTTTGCTTGGAATCCAGAGCCCCTCTAACACCCATGCAGCCCCAAAAGCAGCCCTTGCCCCTCACAAGGCTGCTGCAGCACAGCCCACTCCTGCTGCTGGACAAGGACCTGGGATGGAGGGACAGAGCTGGTGTGCCCAAGTCCAGGTGAGCCTTGCTGGGGCTCTACCTAGCATCACAGCCCAGAGCACTCCTGGCACAACCCTGCAGCATCATCTGCAGCAGATAATGACGTGAGCTAATCATTTGGCCTGGGCTCAAGGCTTTATTGGCTGCATTCTGTTTTATGTCTCGCCTGGCTGCTCTCTGCTGTCACTGAAGCCTTTCTGCTCTAGGGTGGCTGAGCTTTCCTAACTCTTCACTCAGCTTGACGCTGTAACTTTCTTTCCTTCCCTGCAGACTGATTCTGTCTAGGTGGGCTTTTATACATCCCTTGCCCACCCACTACCCCAGCACATACTTCATCAACACTGCCTTATCTTTGCACATAACATCAGGTTTGCCCTGCCCAGATGTGTGAATTCCTTTCTGCTGCTTCACTGCTGCACTGCCTTAGACCTTCTTCACATCTCTTGATCCAGCATGGATCCCAGAGGTCCATGGATTCAGCTCCTTTGTAAAGAAGGGATTTTGTATGCTGCAGGTTGCAGCTTATCACTTCTCCCAGAGAGTCTTCTCAGAGGTGTTTCCCTGGTGCCATCTCCCTGTAGCAGCACCGTGACTGGCTGTTTCACACTTGGCTCGAGAAGCTCCCAGTAACCCTGCCACCTTGTTTGCCTGGGAAGAGGCATTCAGCAATAAATCTGGAAGAGGAGTGCAAACACCTGTGCATGTACAGGCACATGTGAGGTTACATTTGTGTCTCTGTGCCAATGCTCACATGTGCCTTCCTGAGAATAGAACAAGGTTCGGTGTGCTTCCAGACCCTGGGGTTTGAGTAAATTTTAGGGCAAATGAGAGCACCACCACTGGTATGTCTTTTTAACCTGTTTTTAGCCTAATACCCTCCTCACATTTAAGGGGGGAAAGCCCTCCTGTGTGGTGTTTTCTTCCACAGCCACAGAGACACATTTCACATGCTGGCTTGTTTCTGCTATCTTCTCAGGCTTAGCTGTTTGTGGTTGCAGACGTATTTGCCTGGACCTCATTTCTAGGGAATTTTTGCAACCATTTCACAATCCCCTGACACCAAAACCAGCACAAGCAGTTCAGAGGCAGGGCCATTGGATGCAGTGTGTCCCATCAAACACAGGGCTGCCTCTAGCCCTCCTACAGCACACCCATCTGACTCCTTGTGTCCAGGTGTCACCCACGCTCTCGGCAAAGCCCAGTCCAGAGCACAGCCTCATTAATAACCTGTTTTATTGCTGTTATCCCAAAGCAGCAAGGAGCACAGAGCCTCTGCTTTGAACAAGGAGAGTACATCCAGGATGGGTTGGAGTTAAAGGGACAGGCTCAGCTGTGAGAGAAGGTGCTGTGTCCAAACCAGTGTTGTGCCCATGAACCCCTGGCACCTCAGAACCCCCCACTGGGGACAGATGAGAACCAGGATGTCTCCACCTTGCTGGGCAACACAGCTACAAGAGAGAGGACTTGCACTGCTCCCCTGTGCCTGCAGGTCTCAGCCCAAGCACCCCAGGGATGCATCACACAGGAGCGCTGCAAAAGCCTGGACATGGGGGATGATGGTGAGTGGGACAGGAGAGAACCCCACCATTCAGCCCTTCCCACCCTACCAAAGCCCATCACAACAGCTGGAACAAGTGAGTTTGGTTATACAGAATACATTTTATTGCCAACATCCTGTCCAAAAGCCAGTCTGGCAGACAGCCACATGTTCAATGTGGAGGAGGCAGCAGCAAGGAGACAGCTCAGCACCTGTCCCATGCTCAGGGCCAGTATCTTGGACTTCACAGTTACTTTACACAGCCTTAAAATGATAGACATAAATGCCCTTTTAATAAAGCAGTCAAGCCAGATATATATTTGGTAGAAACACTCAGCTAGCTACA
Source organism: Hylia prasina (assembly GCA_013397195.1). Lineage (NCBI taxonomy): Eukaryota > Metazoa > Chordata > Aves > Passeriformes > Sylviidae > Hylia > Hylia prasina. The sequence continues at coordinate 74,608 of VYXD01011409.1, read as the reverse complement.
AGCTTTACTCCAAAAAACACACTGCCTATGCTGATACTGTTAAACTCTGCTAATCCAATTATTGCATTTATATGATTTAATAGACCTTTACTGACCAAAGTCCACATTCAAAATCTCTGTAAGCAGATAGTAGTGATGCTCTAGTACAGCTGTTTAATTTGCTCCTTCTCAGCATGCCAGGGAGAACAGGTTGCAAGCACAGGGAGATGCTATTTTCCCCCCAGCCCTGTCCCAGAGATCTGTCCTGCCTCCACTTGCAGACTCACCTAAAGGTGTCCTCTACTTAGTGACTTGTCTCACTAAGGGTTTGGGATAGAGCTGCTCTCAAATGGCTGCAGGATGTCTACAATGAATTTTACAAAATCTTCTATTCCTTCACCTTCACAGCCTCACATGTGTTTTTACCATGTGGGCTCTTCAGATTTGGTAAATATGTATAAAAGAGTTGCTGGTGCCTTTATTTTTTTCCCCAGAAAACTAAGCATTTGTCTTAATAGTGTCTGAATTCCTGACACAAGCAAAGCCAGGGGAAAGAAAAGGGTAAAATTCCACTAAACAGAACGACTTGTTCTGATTTCATTGCAATTTTGTAGCCAGGGGAGCTAAAAGGGTTTAATTCCACTAGATTGAACAATTATTTCTGATTTCATGGAAATGTTGTACCTCAAAAAGGGGAGGGAAAAAGAAAAAGGAAAAATTGTGGCTATCTTTATCGAAACTACAATGCAATGGTACACCGTAAAAGCTGAAAGATTAGAACAGTCCAGACACAGTGCCCCCCTGTTACCACTGTTACCCCAAAACTCTCCATCTCGGCTGCTATTAATCGCTCTGCAAAGGAACACCCAGCAAGCGGCTCAAGTAGGACCACAGGACTTGGAACCTGCCTACCTCCCCATGGCCTTGCAAACCAAGAAGGAGCAAAGAGATGAGAGGAAAATAAAATGCAGCCATGGTCTATTTGGTAGAAAAAATAAGAGAAATTTTCCAGAAAATCTAGCCTGCAGCATAAAGGCTACTTTGTGAAGCACAAGGAGACACAAGTAAAGCCTTTCCAGAAGACTGAATGAAAGCACAGTTTTCAAATATAAATACAAATGTATAATATCCCCCCAAAAAAGTCACAGAAAAAGCGTCCATCTAGCTAGGCTAAATAACTCCCCTTCAGTGGGAAGCCTGTCCACTTCTCTCTAGAAGCCATGGCNTTTTCTGAGCGCACCCAGGCACAGCTGGGGGCTCTCTGTATCAGGCATAGCAGCAACAAAGAGGTTGTAGGGCAGAGGGGAATCCTCCCCATGCTGCCCCATCCCCGCCCTGGGTGGCGGGTGGGTGGGTGTGTGGTTTTTATATGTCCATTGCCATTGCCGTGCCGTAGGTCAGTCACCAGTGGGAAGGCATCCATCCTAACAAAGGCAAGGAGGAGGGGGTGAGATGGAGCGGGTCTCAGCAAGATCATCCACCCCAGCTGGGGGCCATTCCCTTGTGTGTGACCTGCCCTGCCCATCTCCAAGCATTGCCTTATCCCAACAGCTCCAGAAAAAAAATTAATTTCAAGGCAAGCACAAACCAGGAGAGAGTTGTTCCCTAAGGGCCTCTGTGCTCCAGCCATGGCTCAGACAGCTCTCCCAGGCTTTGCACCAGGAGCTGAATGCCCACCCTCCCACAAAGAAGGATCTAGAATGGGGTGCAGCACCCTCACTCTACTGACCCTCCTCACCTACCTCTTTAGGCCTGACTTAGACCCGCTGCTGCCTCTGCTTCCTGGGCCTGCCCCTGGGGCGCTGGGTCTGCCTCTTCTTCTTGTTGTTCTTGTCATCCTTGGCCTTCTTGTCCAGGTACTTCATCAGCTTCTTGACAGTGTTGTCGGTGGGAGAGGCACAGATGCTCCTGTTCCTCTTGGTGGTGAACCTGGGGAAGCAGCAGAAAGATTTTCTGGGGAGGAGCAGCGGGAGGACAGGGGAGGGTTTGTTCGATGCCAAATTGTTCCAAGTGTCCTGGCTGCCACAGGGTACTCACACAACAGCATCAATAAAACATCCCGACTCGGGTCCCTGGAGGCGGTAGGATGTCACCAGGCCATTGGGGACGGGTTTCTGGCTGTGCTTCAGGCAGCAATCTGAGGCCGAGCTTCCAATGCCTGTGAGAAAGGAAGGGATATGGGATTTGGGATCATCAGTGAGTCAGGACACTTTCAGCACAGAATGCCAGCTGACAGCACAGAGTTTGCTTGGTGTCACAGTTCGGGGTCATCCTGGGCAGCACGTGGGGTTGGAAGCTCTCAACCCCACTGCCCAGCTACAGGTCAGACCTGGCCACAGAAATACGGGACACAACATCCGAGAGTGGTGGAGGGGAAACTGAGGCAGAGATGAGGTCCTTGAAAAGGGACTNNNAAGGGACTGACTCTCGTTCTCGTCCTGTTCTTTTCAGCTTGGGGTGCTGCTGTCCCACCAGCTGCATGCACACAGACACACTCGCAAGCTGAGCAAGCTCGGCAAGCCAATGGCACAGGCACACAGACACTCAGCCCTACAGACAGCCGAAACCCCACACACCAATGCACTCCAAAAACCACCCTCACCCCACAGCACCGGCGCAGACCCTGCTGAGTCCCCGTGCACCCTGCCCCATCCCAGCAGGAGCAGGCAGGAGGGCTCCTCACCCCTCACCTTGAGCCTGGGTGATGAGGAGGGTGGCAGCCAGCAGCAGCAGCAGCAAGAAGGGGCGGAGAGCCATGGTGCTGCCGCGGGCGCTGA
>VYXD01011409.1:43620-64519 GCA_013397195.1 Hylia prasina | reverse complement strand
GTGGCAGGGGGCTTGGAACAAGATGGTTTTTAAAGTCCCCTATCAACCCAAGCCATTCTGTGATTCTATGAACTCACAGCACTGGTCTCACCCTCCCATCACAGCCCTGGGGCAACACAGCCTTAACTTAAAATAGGCTGATGAGCTGTTGTGGGTTAACCCCAGAAAGCAGCTAAACATATGGCTCACTCACTCCCTGCCAAGTGGAGTGGAGGAGAGAATCAGAAGGGTAGGAGTCAGAAAACTCATGGCTTGAGATAAAAGAAGATTTAATAGGTAAAGCAAAAGCTGCATGCACAAGAAAAACAATATAAGGAATTAATTCACTTCATCCCATCAGGAGGCAGGTGTTTACCACTTCCAGGAAAGTGTTCATCATGCTGATGAAGTAAATAGTTCATCATGTGTGGTGGCTGTTTGGAAAGACAAACACTGTAACCCTGAAAATCTTCCCTTCCTCTTTCTTTGCCCTACTTTTTATTGCTGACCACAACACCATTGGTGTGGGGTACACCTTTGATCTGTTGGCGTCAGCTGTCACAGCTGTGTCCACTCCCCACTCCTCATGCACTCCCAAATTTTAAGAAAGGCATTGAGACTATGCAAACACTGTTCAGCAATAACAAAAACATCCCTATGTTATCAACACTGGTTTTGACCACAAATGTAAAATACACCACCATATGAGTTACTATGAAGAAAATTTACTCTTTCCTGGACAAATCCAGTACTATCTCCACTCCTTATTTGATATCATTCAGGTTATGGTCACATCCCACACCACCCAATACCTCCTCATTAAACAGTCTCCTCTCCCCTTTCCCATACTTTGATTTATAAACAGGCATTGAATCTTAGTCTATTGGCCATCCCTGTAAAACATCCACAAAATGACCACTGAATTCACTTAGTCTGTGACTTTGGGCTCCATCTGTTATGGTGGTCACTGGAGCAGGAGAGGGAGTGTGTTGGGTGGAGTTACTGGGCACCAAAGCCAGCTCAGATGAGGTCACTGCAGCTCTTGCACTGCTTCTTGTGAGGCTTGTCCTCCACTGGCTCCAGGGGTTCCTGATACAGCAATTCTCACAACATGCATCTCGAATCCCTGGTTACCACAGTGCAAGGTGACCGTTTCCACTCCTGGTCTCTCGGGGTGTAACACAATGATGGACCCCTCCCTTCGCCCATGCTCTGCTGTAGACTCATCCAAGGGCCATAATCCCTTTAGGGAGAGCCTGCTGTGATGTGCAGATATTTATGGTCCCAGAGGCTTAGAGGTGTTCCAGCATGACCTTAACTGTGGCTGCAAGTGCTTCACTGAGGACTTGCTGCAACATGGATTTCCCCATGGCCACAGACACCTTGGAGTGCACCACATCCACCCTCCAGGAACTCCATCTACAGGTCACAGTCCCTTTTCTAGGAGTTCACACTGGAGTTACAGCCTGCCCAATGCAGCAGCACAGGAACAGCAGTGATGCCATGACCATCTTCTAGCCCAGGCCCATTGGCATGGATGTTATCAGAATGTTCCCAGGCACAGGGACAAGCTGTACAGCACTGCAGCAGATTGCTAAAGCAAAAAGCAGCCACTGAGAAGCACTAGGGTCCAGTATATCTATATATCTATACAGATATATCTCCAGTATATATATGATACTCTAGTATCAGGCAAGCAAGCTGCATGGCAAGCACAGGAGCTCTGCCCACTGACAACTGAATAACAATACAGGTATAAATTCAGTCTAACACACTCCAATCAAATCTATCATTATCTTAAACAGTTTGAGCACCACACTGGGTGCCAAAAAGGCCTTTATCCCAGATAAAACCAGTACATCTGCCATAAGTCACATGAACACCTTTCCATTCCATGGGTTAATGTTTCATACTCCAACTACACCCATGATGCTGTGGAAGCTTCAGGTGAGCACAAACTGCAAGAGCTAACCTTCTTCTGCCACTGAGGTCAAGATACAACAGTCAGGAAGATTTAATTTGATAGACATGAAAGATGGGAGCAATGGTTAGGTTCAGCCTGTCGGACCGCAGGCAGGAGCTATCATCAACGTGATCAATCAAGTCCCTTCCTCTTCTGTAAGTACAGCCCAGAGAGCCCTGCTGTCCATCGGTATGTTCAGTATCAATAATTTCAGTGGCCAAAATAACCTGTACTTACAAAATATGTGTCTGCCACAAACACTAGGAAATCACAAACAGGGCATGGGAGCTAATGCGCCCTTCTGCACATGAGCATCAGGGGGGACTGCTGATATTTCCTAGCTTTGGGGTCAACCTTTCAGGAAAAAAGGAGATAAGGCATTGAGAAAAGGATGAGTAGGGACACACCTGAAGGATGGGATGACATCCAGAGGGACCTGGACAAGCTCTAGAACTGGATCCATGGGAATACCATGAAGATTAACAAGACCAAGTGCTGTTGGTACACCTGGGTTGGGACAACCCCTGGCATCAGCACAGGCTGGGCACGAACAGACCCAGAGCAGCCCTGCCCAGAAGGACTTGGGGGTGCTGGTGGGTGAGAGGCTGGACATGCCNGGCTTTCCAGTACCTGAAGAGAGCCTATAAGGGAGATGGAGCGAGACAATATACAAGGGCATGTAGTGACAGAACAAGGGAGAATGGCTTCAAACTGAAAGAGAGTTTAAATTAGATATTAGGAAGAGGTTGAGGTTAGATATTAGGAAGAGGGTGTTGAGACACTGGCACAGGTTGCTCAGTGGAAGTTGTGGATGTCCCATCCCTGGCAGTGTTCAAGGCCAAGTTGGATGGGGCCCTGAGAAACTTGGTCTAGTGGAAGATATCCCTGCCTGTGGGGGAGGGAATTTGGCTTGAGATGTTCCTTAAGGTCCCTTCCAACCCAAACCATTCTATGATTCTGTGCTCATATCCAAGCAAGAACCTCTGTTTATGGCACCGAGGAAGCTTTAATAGATGTCTCTATGGGGTAGGAGACGGGTGTGCTGCCTTCACAGGAACCCAAACACATAGTGTCCCACTGGATTTGTCCCATGACAATATTCATCAAGCCCATTTGCCATCTCAAAGCTGCAGGCCCAGGCCAGAGGGCTGTAAGCAGTTCTCCCTCACTCTGTTTGGCCATGGCAAGCAGCCTGTTCCCCACAGTAACCACGATGATGAGCTCTCTCACCGGTACAACATCCAGTTTCCATCACCAACACTCCACAGAAGAAACATCAGGTACAACTTCCACCTAAAATATCACAAGGAAATCCTACAACAAGCAGCTAGGAATCCCAGCTTCCCCAGGGAAGGAGAGCTGCTGTGATTTGTGGAGATCGGAGAATATTTCCAAATCCCCAGCCAGCCCAAAGCACTTCAGGTGGTGCCATCAGGTCAGAGCTCAGGATGAACCTTACACAAATGTCCATTGTACCCCTGTTCTCCCAAATCATGAGCAACTCTCACTCCACAGGACAAATATGCCCTGGAAAGAGGATCTTACCTGGAAAACAGTGAGGAAGATGACAAAAAGCCCAAATCTTTCCTCTCTAAACTGGAAAGATGAAAGAGAAATCTACTTCGGCCTATCTGGTACTTCCCACAGCCCAGAGCTGCTCTGTCCTGATGGACTGGTGTGTTCTGTCTCCATCCCTGTCATGTCTCCAGACCCTTGGCAGGCAGACACTGCCAGGAGGTCACCCAGCTTCTGGCCCTACAGTTCTTCCCTTGCTGTAAACAGCCACCCGCATGATCCCCAGCCCCAAAGGGAATTTCCATCCCCGCGCACTGTTCCTGGACCATCACACATTGCCAGCAGCCACCCTCCAAACTCCAGAGCTCAGCTTCTGGCTGGCTCAGTGTTTTCCCTGTGGGCTCTTCTCTTCTGACTCCCCTTAGCAAACAGTTCAGTGTGACACATGAGGCCCTTTGCCCTTTGCTGAGGGTGATGGAGGCAGTGAAGTGGTCTCAACACTTCCAGAGCTGTTGTGGCATGTTCCCACTGGACAGAGGGACATCCCTGGGACATTCCAAGCTAGTCTGTCTCTGGTGGTCCAGCTGATGGATATCTCTGAACAAGACCAGGGGGGACCCTGCACTCTGCACTGAACGTCCAACTCCACATCTTAGGATCAGGGGTCCCATTCCTGCCTCCTCCTAGGGGTCTTTCCCTGACACCTTGGTTGCAGAGCAGACTCTACAAGTTGCAGGAGTCTGGAGGAACTCAAGGTTGCCAAGATGAAATTCGGACCAGATTATGCCCCTGTATCCCACCAGTAACTGCTCTGGTTGTAATCAGGATGGGAATTTTGTAGTCCTAGAAAGATCACAAGGGCCATGGCCTTAATTCCCATCTGTGCAGGGCTCTGCTCCAGTGCTGAAGGTCTCTGTGAGAGTTGCCAGCATTGCAAAACAGCCTCCCTGGAGGGAGAGCAGGAAGATGTACAAACTAGCAGCAAAGGAATGTGTGCCAGTGCAGTGTCGAAAGCTTTGGAGGTGTTCCTGCTCTCTCTGAATTCACCCTGTGCTCCCACCTCTGGTAGCAGGACTGCCAAGGAGTCTGCAAGCCCAGAGCCCATTCCCCTTCTGAGCTGCATGCCAGCTGCCCAGAGTAAAGACAATTGCACTAAAATCCTGGGAAACCAAATTTGTCTTCCCTCCTCACTGCACAATGTAGCATCCTTCATGATACAACTGCCAAAGCTTTGTGGCCAAAGATGAAAACTAAGTGTTGGAGAGAAAATCCGGATTAGAGGAGGCAAGGAGAAGAGTTCAGAACATCTGCTGCTGCTTCTGGATGGGCATGAACAGAAGGCAGGGTTATCCATGATGCTGGCAGTGTTGTGGGGTTTAGAGCTCCAGGTACGGAGCTTCAAACCCCACACAGACACGCCTTTGCCCCCCACTCCCACCCCAATTCATGTCATGCCTCCAGAATCAGGAGATGGCCCCACATGCATTTTTGACAGCAGAATTTCCTTTGGAGCACTACATGTATTTCCCCTTCCAAACAGCACGACCCCAGCAGTGCCACATCCACCCTTGCTAGAGGGGTGCCAGCACTCAGGGGAAGGAAATGAGGATGCAGTCCTGAGCACAGCCACACCCCAGTCTGACAAGGTACCCTGAACACACCTGGCGTGAGAGACTCCGTCCCCCTGCTGCAGAAGTTGTGTGACCACCTCAGCTGCCTCACCCTGTGCCAGGGCAGCACCAACACATGTAACAATCAGTCAGATTTGGGGACCAGGATTTGGAGCACAAATGCAAAGGTGCTTGAAAACACACAAAACACTTCACTCTCAAAAGAGGGAGGTTGGTACAGAGAGACATATAACCTCACACCTCTGCCTGTCTTCAGCTTCTCTTGAAAGGAAACTCTGTTCAGGGGACCCCAACAGGAGCCCAACATGCCCCATGACACTAACCCAATCTCTGCCCAATCTCTCATTAAGTACCTTTTCACCTTCCATCCCCATTATGTTAGCTTCTCACTGCCTGGATAATAGATCTTCTTGGAAACTAAGGAAATTTCCAATTGCCCACATATCACAGGGAACTAAAAAATTGAGCATTTCTTAGGGATAATGAGCCAGAGTGGAGTGTCCGGCTGAGATCGCACACAGCCGCCTTGGCAAGAGCTCTTCAAAGATAAGGGTAATGCTCCAAACATCCAAGCAGCTCTTGGAGGTCAAGTTGTTCTCCCTTCCCACTTGATGTTATCTGCCTTGGGATCTGCTGGGTCACACAAAGACTTCCAGAAAAAAAATCTGTCTTATTTTAAAAGTTTTGATTTCCAGAGAAATCCTGCAGCTTGGCTGAGTGCTGGGGAGTAGGTGCCTCACCAGACACGTGCACCATCTTTCTCATCACCCCTGTACCCCTGTCAAATACTGGCACAACATTTTCTTCTAAATCTTCTGGAAATTCCTGCTGTCCTGAGACTTGGCTGATGCCTGTCCTCATCATGTTTTGCTGAAACAGACGTTTTATATATGCTAAAGAAAATGATGTGGGACATTAGAGGAGCTTTTCTCAGGTGAGTGCAGCCTGTCTCTGACATTATACCCCCAAACCTCCCTTTAAGGACCCCCCTGAAACACTGTGCTGGGTTCATCCACCTCCACCACAGTCCCTGGACTGTGAGACACTCCAGAGTGCTGACCTTAGGCTTGCCAAGAAGATGTGGCTGTAGAAGGCTACAGCTGGTGGACCTGCAGCCCAGGCCCACCCCAAGCCCACTGTGGAATCAGCAGCATCCCTTGTGGGTCTCCATGAAGGCAGCAACACCTCCTGCCCCAAAGCTATCGCAGAGGTTTGTGATCTGCACTGTGCAGGGCTAAGACTGAGGAACCCACTCGTCTCCTTCAGTTTTAAATACCAGCCCACTTAAGCAGAAGCCCAGACAAACAAGAAACAAGGGTAGATGTGGTATCCACACTTTCTTCTGTCCTCACTTCCCAGCCAGGGCTCTTGCCCCTCCATGGATGCCAGTGCATTTGCTGGGCAAACACACCACCTGCTCCCTTCTCCCACCCCAAGAATGCCCCCATAAGGAGCTGTCCTTCCAGTCCCTCTGCACTAAACTTTATGCTGCAATTTCTGGGAAGCTTTGGATCTCGCATATGTTTGTCCCACTTCCCCGGCTCGCCAGCTGCCCAGCTGTTCCTTTCCATTTGAGCTAATCACAGAGATTAAGGCAAAGACCCAGCCTGGAAGGTTTGCAAACAGTTCCAGCCTGTTTCTGCAAGCAGCTTTTGCAGTCACACTTGGGCACAAAAGCACATGGGCTAATAAACACTGCAGCATCTGTGAAGGGAATTCCCAGGAAGGGCTTGGTGCTAACAAAGGCAAGTTAGCCATCAGCTCAGGGCCACTGCAAACCATAGGGTTTTGCTAGGCACATGCCCTTCACAGAGGAAGAAAAGGGAGACAGCAAGGCTGGGGGAAAGGTGCCCAGAGCTGTCAGAAAGGATTTATGTCTATAACACATCTCACCAAAAGCCTGGGCCCCAGTATCCCCCCAGGAATTCTGCCTAGCTGTCCCCTCTATCCTCCTGAACACATTAACACACTCGCCCCTCAGGGAGGGGGCAGGCCACCATCCTCCAGGGCTCCCTGGAGCTGAGCAGCCAGCTCAGGGCAGAGCAGAGCCCCCATCACAGTCCTTCCAGCCAGATTCCCCTGTCGTTGTGCTGCCTCATGCCTGGAGGCAGCAGATGCTGCCTGGATTTGTTCATTATTCGATTGACTCTGGATTTTGCAGCCTACAAACCCTTGTGGCCCAGAGACCCCAGGCCAACACCACAGAGAAGCCATCCTGCATCCGTCCAGCTGTGTGCTGAGGCTTCTGCAGCCTCCCCTAGAGTCAAAGCCTCTGTCCCTGTCAAAGGAAACAGTCTGTCCTCTCTCCACTCACAAGCTTGAGAGTTCACTCTGGACCCCCAGACCATCTGTATGTTTGCCACTCCATAAAGCAAGCAGCTTGCAGCTAGCCTCACTGTGATTGCACAGAGAAAGAAGGGAGTGCAGCCATCTGGGGCTCCTGATGGACTGCAGTGTAGGATGAACAGCAGAGAGACATCATCCCTGAGTCCTGAGGAACGGACACAAGACTGGGCTGATGAAGAAAGAGAAGATTGGTGCTCCCGCAAGAGGGGCTTGTGGTCAAAATGTGATGTTTTCCCCAGCATGATGCAGAATGTCCCCCAGTATTGCTGGTTTTGGGACGAGAGAGACATTTCTTTGGGCAGTTTGCCTGTAAGAGCGTGACAGTACAGGGATGAAATGCACTGCCCTGATGCCCATGTGCTTTGGGGACACAGAGTGGCTGATGTGCTGGCACCAGGGCAGGACCAGAACTCACAACCAATTTCCTGACAGTGCAGGGACCCAAACAAGCCTGACAAGCTCCAGGCATGTTGAATGGGGAGGTCTGTCCTTCTCTCCTTCCTCTGCCTGTCACCAGCCCCCTCACTCTCCCCAAGGCCAGCACAAGGCAAGTCTGGGGGAATTTATATTTGGCCTTGATTGCAGCCATACCAGGACCTCCCCTGCCTGCCCGTGGGTAGCTCTGAAGGCCAGCAACAGGCAGTGCTTGTGCTGTTGCCACACACGAAGCTCAAGCTAAGCACAGCCGGATTTTGGCAGGGCACAAGGTGACCAGAGATCTTGATGACCCAGATGCAAGGACCCTGAGTGCCCCATCTGTGGTGTCTCAGATACAGAAGATCCCATCCCCTCCTCAGTTTGTCCAGCTGTTCCCAGTGTGATGTCTTCCAGGCATGAGAACCCAAAGTTTTGCCGGTAATACAAACAGAACAACTTGGACTCAAAACCTGGTCAGTTCAACCAGAAACATAGCTCAGATTGAGAGGGGAGATTTTGAGACAAACAGCTTAATTAATTAAACGGAGGAACACAATCAGAGGAAAAAAACATTAAAAGTACTTGCAATTGTTTTTCTATTTTTCTTATTTTCTTTTTTTGTTTTTTTTTTTTCTTAATAAGAATGTTCCTGAAAGCCATATGGGTGAAAGTTGAAAAACATGGATTTTCCAGTCAGGAAAGCTGCCAGGGGAGCACTGAACATCCCAAAATGGCCAGGGGACACTGGGAACCCACAGCACTGATGAATGCCTTCTCCCTGAGACATGGTGAGATAGACAACAGTTTCTTGCTAGCTGGGAGGACAAAATCATCCCAGAGAATCACAGGGACATGACCAGATAGAGTAGATTTTTGGGTTACTAACTGTCCATGGATGAGGAGTGAGCAAGGATAAAAGTAAACAGAGGAGAGCACACAGACATTACTTCCCACCTTTGTGGCCTTTGCGACTCTTGGGAAGAGATAAAGTGCAGTGGCCTTTGTCCCTTTTCCCCGTTGGCTTCTCCAGAGCTGTATCCTCTGCTCTCTCAGCCAAAAAAAGAGGGATCACCTGTAGTTTCAGAAGACTCTCTTGCACTGGTTCCTCCTATTTTATTACTGCAGACTGATGGTGTTGTCCTGAAGTGTTGCTCAGGGTGCAGTGGCACCCCTGTAATGTCCCTGCATGTGCTGGCAAATTGTCTGCATGCTCTGTCGTAGGCCTCTGAGCCAGGCCAGCTAATGCCAAGGGAAGTGCTTAGGGGTGAGCAGAGCCAGGGACCATCCTCGAGGAATGGGGAATGCGGCCACTCCATCCAGGGATGAGAGAGCTCGGCCCAAGGCTCTCCCTGCCAGCTGGCCGCAGTGCCTGGTGGCTTTGTTGTGCACGTTTAATCACCTCATCCAGACACGGCAGTTTCTTCATTAATCACTGATGAACACGGGTCCCACCAGATGCTGAGACAGCCCAGACATCTTCCTTGCCCTGTGCACCCTACCATTCCCTGATTTACAGCCTCCTTCCTCTGAGGCGTAGGCGTAACCTTGTGCCCTGCTCCATTCCTGGTGCGGACGTCAGCATCCCACTGCTTTTTCCCCTAGAAGGTAGTTCTGGCTGCCAGCACCCGAGCAAGTCAGCCCCCAGTCCTGCTCAGGACCTCCACCCCACATCACTCTCAGAGCCTTGTCCCACAGCCCTCTGCATGAGGCCAAAGCATTTGCAAATGCTTTCCAAGCAGCTCCATTAATTTCCCCTGTCCCATCTCCCTTGGAGCTGGCAGAAGAGCATGTTGGATGAGTCCGAATTGAGAAGGATATGATAGAAATTTGCTTTATTTCTTATCCAACTTGTCTGACTCCTTCTCCTGCTAGGTCCTGCTTTTCTCCACCAGCTCCAAGAGTCTTGTGCTCCAAGCAGGTCTTTGCCAAGGCCAGTCCTCCTACCACCAGTCCTCTCCAGGGACTGGTGATAGAGCAGGCCTGAGGTAGAGCAGGCTGTTGTCCCACCAAGCATCCAGCTTTCCCCTAGCCCTCCTTCAGGCTCACTCTGCACAAGACCACTTTCTGTTGCTGATCTCCCCAGTTTCCTTCCTACATGTTCACAGACTGACAAATCCACCTCGGGAACTTGCAGATCAAACAAGGTCTCAAATCTAACTTTCCATACAAAACAGGGGCAACAGTGGGATCAGAGAATCACAGAATCACTTTGGTTGGACCAGGCTGTGCAGGATGCCCATCTGCATCTTGACATCATCTAAGGCTGGAGATCCTTCCAGTTCTCCAGGCCTCTCTTCAAGCATGTGACTGTGTCTATGGGGATAATTTTCCTGCCCTACAAGTTATATCTCTCTCTCTCATGCACCCCACTGTGCACCTCCATTAAACTCTTGGCTCCATCTTCTCATTAATTCACCCCGAGCTGCTCTCGGGTCTCCCCCAAACCATCCCTTTTCACCGGTGAACAAGCCCAGCTCTCCAGCTTCTCCTTTAAGGCAGGAGGTCTTAAGCCATTTTAGTGGCTTCTGCTGAACTCACTCCAGTTTATCAGTGTTTCTCCTGTACTGAGGGGGCTGAAACCTTAACATATCACCCAGATGTGGCATAAGGAGGGGTCAATAAAGGAGAGCAATCACTTCCTGAGATCAGCACAGAAGAGTTGAGCCCTTATGCATTTTAGCAGCTCAATGGTGTTGCCAAAACTACTGCTCTGGCAGCGTCAAAATGATGGTCAACTTTTGTGTGTTCAAAGAACCTGTGAGTGATGCCCAGCACAGCTGCAGGCACATGTTTCTGTGTTGCCTAAAACTTCACAGGGCAAAGCAGTGCAGGAAGTCTTTTGCAGACAACAGATTCAGAAAAAAACCCGGTTTCCTGACAGATCAGACTATGGGAATGAAGCAGCTGCAGGTTGCATTCTCTTCAGTCTCAAAAAGCCTCTGGCCTGAGGGAGCCATCTGATGAGCATCTCACAGTCCCAGGTCTCACTGGTGGCTGTGTAGATGGCCAGTTTTAGCTTCTTGCTTGTCTCCTTGTGCCTGCAGATTTAATCTACAATCATTTAATATTCATTTCCTATCATGCTGAACGTCATCAGGCCCAGAGCTGGTCCTGGAGGAATACCCTGGCAGGTGTCACTTCCTCACAGATGGCTACTGGTGCCTACTGTCCCGAGCCACCTCCTGCTTCTCCCCAGCTCCAGGTAACCTGACATCTCAAAACTCTCACAGGGACTCCCACCCCCACTGCATTTTCTAGGGTATGCCAGACCTTTCATACCCTTTCATAGCACAGGAAGTTACCAGAAATGGCTGTAAAAATCTGTGGAATTGACAAAATAAGTTGGAAGTTATCCTGGAGACTTGTTTTGTGAGACAGGTTAGCAAGAAGCAACAACTAAGCACCATTAGGATATTTTCTTTGTAGGGGACAATTCTGCAGACATGTGGTCAAGCCTCCAAAGGGCTACAGAAAATAGAAGCCCCATTAAAATCCATGCACACCAAAAAGAGGTGCTGCCTCCCAGCAGCAAGACACAGGGTACTCCCATGCTGAGGGAGAAGTGATCTCTCTACACAAGCTTCTCATCACAAGGATAGAGGACACAGATGTGGAGAGCTACAAAGGTGGTCCCTTCCCATGGGATGTGTTCCTATTACCCTTTAAAACCTCACCTGGGAATTGTATTGCCTTTGCTTTACTCTGCTTGTGCTTTTCCCAGAAAGAGGAAGTAGCTAGTCTTCTTTTGGAATGCTTGAAGTAAGAGCAATGTCATCTCTGTGGGCCTGACTCACATGAAGGATGTTCTGTGCTTCAGGGAACGTGGATGCCTGAGCTGAGAAATACCCAGCAGAGGTCTGTCAGCTCCAGCACCTCCTGGGAGCACCAGGGAAATTCCAGTTGTAAAAGAAATAAAGACAATTGGAGCTCAGATCCCTCAGCCCATTTTACAGGGCTCTTGAGTACAATTTATGCAGGCAGCTACTTTTGAAATATTTGCCCTTGGTGTACATCTTCTTCCCCTATAGTGCCTGATAAACTGGAAAATATTTCACAGTCTTCCTTACTTCTTCCCAAACACTGAGTACAGACATTGCTTTCCTTTCTGCATCTTGCATAACAGCGTCTTCTTTCTTTTGGGAAATAGATTTAAAACATGAGGCTGTGTTTCTGCAGTACCTCCTCCTCATCATCATTGCTGTGGTCAGCCATGCATATTTCCCTGAAGCATTCACAGTTTTATACTCCTCAGCTTCCCATTTGCATCTGCTCATGCCAACCAGCTCCTTTCTGGCAGGTGCTCCCCGTTTTGTTGCTGAGCACATCAACTCATCCATACCCCAGCACAGTCATGACCCACAGCCACATCTCCAGTCCTTGCAGTCCAGTGCCACATACACTGTCCAGGCTCAAGGGGCTTTGCAGCCATGCAGAGATGCCAGGGAGCAGGCAGACCCCAGCTCTGCAGGGGCTTCTCTCCCTGACCTGGGTCAGGTCTGTTTGCTCACGTTCTCAGGGGAGTGAGGCTCAGCTGTGCTCCACAGGAGAGGCCTAGCTGGGAGAAGGAGCAGAACAAAATTTGGAGCAGTGAGGGCAGAGGTGCAGCCCTCTGCAGCCAGAGGAAGCACTGCCATGATAGTCACCAGGCACTGGGTGGGCAGGGGATGCAGCCCAGGGCATGAGTCAGCCTCGCAGGGGTGCTGACGTGTCACCTGCTCTGGCTTAGCCAGGCACTTTGGACACAGGGGCCAGTCACCACCTGCAGGAATTTGGGCAGCAGCCAGTGAACCACTGCACTGCTCCAGAAAGGGTCACAGCTTCATCTCCAGCCTTTTTCCTGCTCTGTGCTTGCTGGTTGTCTCCTGGCTCAGCTCCAGATTTGAGAGGACAACAGGCACAACAGCATGAGGCTGGCTCCTGTCCTCAGCTGTGCATGAGCATGGTATGGTGGGATTGGTCTGATGGTCATGTTCCTTGGGAAGGATCAAAGCTGGTCCTGCTGCCTTGCGGGCTGCACTGAGAGGGGCTGGGAGGACCAGAGACAAACCAGGAGACTCTAGGCAACTTCCACTCCATCCAGGAGAAGTATCTAACACACAATGTTCCCCAGTGACAGTCACAGCTCTTCAAGCTCCACTGCCTGGCTTGCAGCCCCAAATCTCTCAGTCCTGAAGGGCTTGTGGGCAATCAGTACTTGCAGGCAACTGCCTATGCCTGGAGAGCCCAGCCAGCATCCTTGTGTCACTACCAGCAGGCTGGGAGGGAAGAGTCCAGGTCGTGGGCACTCACAGAAAGGCCATCAGCCTTCGTTGGCAGGATCAAAGCTCATCCTCTTGCCAGTTCTGCTACTAGTCCTGCTACCTTATTGGCCAGGCTGGGAAGAACTGGGTGGGGGGGCATGCACAAAATGAGAGTGCACAGGGACCTTTCCTAGTGTCAAGGCAGATACCATCTGGGCAAAGGAAGCTTTCACACACAAGACTCCTCATCACTGGTTCCTGGCTGTCACAAGCCCTCCCAGGCAGGGGCCTTGCCTCCCCACAACCCCACAGAAGCAGTAACCCCCCCTCCACAAACTGTGGCAGGGAACCTGCCAGCCATAGCAGATGGCACCTCTTCCCTTGCTAATGAGCCGGCAGGATTTAATTCCGACCTCCCATTAGCACTCATTAGAGTGTCACTTGGCCATTCTTCTGTGTCTATCACATCTCTGCGGCTTCGGCTTCAAGATGTTAATTTCAGACCACCTCTGGGGTGGCCACCATCCTCCCAGCCACCCTCAGAAGGTTGCAGCCTCACTGTGCCCCAAACCCTGCCTTAAGTGGGTCTTAAGAGGAGGCAGGAACAGATCAGCACACTGGCACCCATGGAACAGATGGATAGATATGGTCTTAACCTGCACACCAGCTCTGGACTCAGGGTTTTCCCGTGGTGTCCCCACCGTCTCTGAAATCCCACAGCCCCACTGAGGGCACAGAGTACCAGGAATATGCAGCCAGACCTACCACAGCTTGTTAGGGGACAGAAGTAGGTTACTTTCTGCCACGCATAGAAATGATGTGATGCATATTCATCAGTTACAGTTGTGCAGAGATTACAACAGTCGCATAAATTACAGGTTTAGGGATCATCAGCTGCACTCCATGATTCTTCAGGGCTTCCTCCCTTGAAAAAGAGATGGAAATTGGAGTCATCTCATGAAAAATAAAGGTCAGAGATTTAAGTGACATCTTAGAAAAATACTGTTTACTGTACACATTTTGTATCCCTCAGGTGAACAATTCAATGATCATATGCTTCATCTTATATTTAAAATTATATGTAACAGCTATAATCACTGTCAATACATTTTTATTCTCAAAAATCTATTTACCGAACTAGTCACATATATGATGGAAACAAATTGAATTTGAAGCCCTGCCTCACAGGATCGATGCTAAGCAGGTCGCTGCATCTGTTTACAAAGGCAAAATATTCTTTCATGCAGCTGCCTTTGAGCATAGTAAAGCCCAGGGAGCTTAAAAGCTTTGAAAAGTGGAGCGGATTTGGGGACTGATGCTCTGCAATCACCCATGAAGGCACAAGCTTGGGGAAAAGCTGTCCCAGGGCATCCACTACTGCCCTCTATTCCCTGTCGAATGAGGCTCGCCACCTCCAGAGCCACTTGTCACAAGCCTGTCCATCCCACTGGCTTGAAAGTCTGCCCCAGCCACTTGTCACCAGCCCACCCATGTCACCATCTCTTTAGGGTATGCCTCCCTGCCAGCCTTGCCATGTGATGCTGGATCCCTCTGAAGTGTTGACAGCGCGGTAACGGCTTCACCCAGCAGTGAGACCACCACTCCCACAAAACACAACGCCCTGTGCAGAGATACCTGTGATAACCCCCAAAATTACTGGTGTTCCTCTCAGCCACAGGGTGTTAAGTTAACCCCTGGGGCGGCAAATGTGCAAATGTGCCTATCCATGACAGATGGGTCTCATCTGAAACACCGAATTTTGGACACAGTAGGAAAGGAAAAAGGACTGAGAAAACACTGATGTGAGCACTCTCCGTGCAACACAGACTCTGGGCAGTCAGCCCCTGGCAAATACTGATTTCTGCTGCCTGCTTCCTCAGAGCTCCAGCACTGTCAGCTGCATATAGCAGTGGTCAGCCAAGCTGCTGAACACTCACTTTTTCACACTTTCAACTACAGCTAAAGCAGTTTTCCATCCTGAAAGCAGTACAGCAGATGAAGTATTATTGTCTTTCATCGGGAGAGTGACTGCACAGCAACTCAGAGCAACTGCAAGCACCGCAGTATTCCTATGTTCTGGGGTATATATTATCACAGAAAAAAACCCTCCAGGCTCTTCACAGACAAATTTTTCATTAATTTTTCATCCAAAAGACAAGTTAATATCCTAGTGTAAAGATCCTTGTTTCCCCAAATGTGTCATTTGAACTATATGGGACTTAGGAAAGAATATATATTTCCCAAGCAGGTGCTCCAAGTGCCTTGGGATAACCCTACAGTTCCTTTATTGCTCCTGCAGTAACCCCTGTATCATCCTCTGTATTTTCACCTCCTGGTATCAAAAGAGGAAGCTGGGGGAGTGTCGCTGCTAGGAGCAATTCAAGAATAGCTTCCGTGATCTGTGCACCCCCTCCAGTGCCAAGGAGTGGGGATAATAACTTCCCTCAATCTGCTGGACACTCTCCTCCTAATGTAGTCCAGGATGTGGTTTCCCTTTTACACAACAAGAGTGCTCTCTTGGCTCTCGTTCAGCCCAGTGTCCACAGGTCCTTTCCACCACTGCTGCTGCTCCATGTTCTGCTCCCTGCCTGGGCTCATTGCACCTCAGGGCTGCACTTTGCATCCCCCTTGGTGAATTTCACGGTCTTGGTGTTCACATTTATCTGATCCCTTCGCACCGAGGCTGTGTCAGGCATCAGCCATCCTTGTCTAGTGGCACCTGAGGCTTGGCTTGGATTCATTCCCTGTGGGTATCCCCGTTGCTGATGGAAAGCCCTGTGTCAGCCTCCAGGTGCCATCGACCACCTGTCAAGCTGTTGGTGGTGACCCTTGGAGTCCAGCACAGTTTTCCCTTGGGAAATCCTTGCTTGCCCTTTGCATGCTGAGAAATGGTTTCTGAGATGCTGCCCCATAATGGTCTCACAGCAATTCCCACTTCCTGTACTGATCCTCACAAAGATGCATCTCTCTCTCCCCCAGAGACCACAGAGCCCCTTGACTCCTGCACGGATAATCCCCACTCCCCCGCTCTCCTCCTGAACCCATATTGCAACAGAAATCACAGAAAGGGGGGGTCAGAGACCACAGGATGTCTCTGTGCACACTCTGCTCTGGCTGAGCCCAGGCAGTACATCCCAGGCAGACAGCAACACCCTGAAATCTCCTTCAAGATGATCCATCTCCAGAACAGAATAAAGATTTGGGTGATCCAGCTGCAATGTTTCCGCACAGGCTGGAGCTTTGCATCCCAAAAGCAGCCTCAGCTAGTTTTATACAAAGACGTTAACGAAATTCAGGATATCTTGGTTTTGAAAGCACTGCATAATTGCAAGCTGTTATTGTCTGAAACCGCATTTGCAAGATGCAGTCTCAACAGCCAGGCAGCTTGGAGAAAAGAAGCACTTGTTTAGTGTGGGAGAAGCTCCTGCAGAGGATACAATACCCTTGCCAAGCATTCACAGGCCTTCAGCTGCCCAAGCACCACAAGTTTCAAGCAGAAACTTGTGGACAACAACTTACTCAAATTACCCCCAGCTCTTGCCCTAAGCTTAGGGGTTTTTCTGTTCCATTCCTCTGTATGTCATACAGAAGCTTTCATCACACCCTCACCATCAGATAGCAAAGCCAATGTTTTTTTGCAAAGGGGCAGGACCACAAGGCCCCCACTCTGAATTGCAACACCCAGAACTCTGGCAAAGCCTTCACGTACACATTTCAAACCCACCCACAGCACTGCTGCAGACTTAGCCCTTCCATGTAAGCGCTTGTGACTCCCTCTTGACTCCTTTTCCTCATCTGCCTTGAAAAGCAGAGATAAGACTGGGAAATACTGGATTTGATGAGGTATTGGCAAAGCTACAAGGGTGAGCATTGCTTCAGGCATAGGATTTGGTGAGGGACAAGAGCACCCCAGGAAGACTACAGCTCAGTTTTGTCTTTAGCTTTGTTGTCACATTTTCATCCAAAAAGCTCAGCTACTTTGGGCAGGATCCTGCATCTGCTCAAGCTCTGATCAATGGCTCCACAAGGGTTCAAGTGACAAGTTCAGACTTTCCCTGCAGGACATCCCACAGTCAGGAGAGGTGGCCTCATGCACTCCCCATCACTGTCCTGTCACAAAGAGAAAATCTGTGCATATCCCTTCACTTAGTCTTGTTTTCACTCATCAAAATTTCAGAGGACTTGTTCGGTCATACAAAGCTTAGACTATGCCTTCTTGATATCACTTGGCCTTGGGAGGCAGATTTTGGAGTGCATCCATTTTTTGTGATGCATGGGACAGTCCTGTTTGAAATCTGAAGACAGATGATCCGGTATTTGTGGACAAAGAGCCAGGAGCATCCATAGACTGACTTCAGTTCAGGGCATTCCTCCTACGAGTAGGTGAGTGCAGGCAGGACTTTCTGGAGTGGGTGTCCCAGGTCCTCCACTGGAATGCCTGGGGATGAGGATAGCTCAGGGTCAGACAACATCCCTGCCGGATGATGCAGTGGATGCTGCAACTCTGTTCGTGTTCAGTGGGAGATCAGGTTACAAGGGAGAGACCCTCTGTGAAACACAGACAGCTGAAAACTCACACAGTGGCCAGCATCCTCTGCCCCTGGCCACCACTAGCCCTAGGGGAGTGTGACCAGACACAGCTCTGCACGGCCTGGCAGAACCAGTGTTAACTGGGCTCTGCCCTGGCCTGCTGAGAGTGCACATTTGCCTGCAGAGCTGTGTTTCCAGAACACTCCTTGCAATTACATGCCCTGCCACAGTTATTAATATTTATTAGGCTCAATTATTCATGGCCTCTTTAGGATCCTGTTGTTTAAGTCCAGCTTGAGATCTCCAGGCTAGCAATCACAAAAGTTGCTTTCCAGGGGAATTACAGTAAATCAAGCTGTTGGAAACGTTGCAAGCAGATGTAAAAGTCACAGAAAGAGCTGCCCAGAAAACAGCCTCATGTCCAGCACTCAGAGGCCCATATGTGCTACATATGAGCTTCCTGGGGTGGGATGAAGGGTCGTGGGACACCACATTCCTTCTCTCTGCCACCTGCACAGCGGTCACACTGACCATCTCCTGAGTCTGCAGGGCAGAACAGCCCAAGAATAATGGCTCAGAGGCTTTTCCCTATCAAAAGGACACATGGTGAGGATGGAGAACAAATCATGATGTTTGTGACAAAGCAGGCAGCAGCTAGGAGGTTGCAGACTGTCCTGGTGGCTGTGGTACAACTGTCCACGGGCAGGGTGCAGGATCCAGGAGGGATACAGCAGGGTACCCTGCCCAGCAAGCATAACCAATGGCACAGGGCATCCCACTAAGACCTCCCAGATTGCTCCATCCATGGGGCTAGCAGCAAACACACAGCCCCAAGAGGGAAGATTTGCCTTCCTGACCTGTTAATGCCCAGATTTGCACTGTGGCAAGGTCTGGGTGAGTCCCAGAACCCAGCACTTGAGCACACCAACCCCTGAGGGCATACAGGATAAGGCAGAGGGTCTGCCCACACAGCATCTCCAGCAGATGAGAGCTGTCGGGGCTACACTCTGTCAGCAGAAAACCATCTGGGCAACTCAGAGGTGCTCAGCAAGGCTGATAAGCTAACTGCAATGGCTGAGCTGTCGCAGGCTGCTTGCAAAGCCTGGGGCAGTGTGAGCAGTCCCAGAGCTTGCCCTGCAAAGCCTGGGCTACACTCCTGCTGCTGACCTCTGCCTCTGCTCCCAGCCTGAGGTTCACAGTACCCATCCCACAGACCATGGCCACTTCAGCAGCTCTTGTCACCATAAAAATAACAGGTGGGACAGGGAACTCGCAGGGGACCCACAGGCCACAGGAAGGAGCTGTGGTGTGGGCAGGGTCCCCCAGGCCACTGGGCATAGCACAGGTCCCTGAAACCCTTGTGACAAGTATGAGGAGACCCTTTCTGATGGCTCTGTCTGTTGAGGCATGTGAAGATCGCATAGATACCTGAGGAGGAAGGAGAGAGCTCATTCCAGAGAAAGACACTTCCAGCTCTTTCCCTCCACAAGCACTGGTCTCTGGAGAGCTGCGGTTCTGAGGAGCAAAGCATGGCAGGGAAGAGGTGCATGCCCAGGTGGCAGCACAGTCCATGGGGTCTTCTCCAGAGACCAAGAGATTGCTGAGGAGCAGCCTTGCCCATAGCAGTTCACAGCTGAGCCACATGGCCAGCGTGAACGGATGGACTGATTTGCTCAGCACAGAGGAGGAGGAACAGGGGGGGCTTCAAGGGAAGCAGTCCTAGGTGTTGAAGCCTTAGCAATGAAAAGGAAAAGGGGACTGCCTGCCTCTGCTCCACAGCCAGGGCCACTGCCCTGTGCCACCAGGCTCACATTACACTCAGGTGTGTGTCAGAGCCCAGCCAGGGGATGCTGGGGTGGAGAGGAACTGGGCAGAGGTAAACACATGCCAGAGCAACGCCCATCCCAAGGGACAGGATGCCAAAAACACCACATATCACCCTCAAAAGCTTGGTTTCCTTGTATGTTTTCCTTTCTCTGACCTGCCCTGCCTCCTTACCATCTCCCCTGTGTACCTGCAGCAGCTGATGTCTCCTGTACATGTCATGGCTCTCCTTTGTCCAAAATCTGCAAGTAACTAAAATCTCTTCAGCCCTGGACTCTGGCATGACTCAGAGTATAAAATTTTGGTCTCTTAAATGGGTTTTCAGAGGAAGCTGGATGAACTGAAGAAGAAACACACATCCACCTCCATTTCCTCTCCTGGGAAGGCAGGCGACTGCTGAGAGGCTGCAGCCCAGGTGGGCAGGGCTCATGCCATACCAGTGCTGGCATGAAGAAGCAGCCCAGACCCTACTTTGCAGGGCTGGAAGGGCTGTTCCAGCTCACAGATGGGTCAAGCAGGGCGAAGATGTGGGTTTGGAAGAAGAGAGGAGGGACAGGGTCACAGCCAGGGACCAGAGTAGACAGTCAAGCCAGCTCCAGAAAGCAGGGCAGGCACATGCCAGCAGGGCCTGTGCTCCTGGGAGCAGGGGTCCTGCTCTGTACCCTGGGATGACAGCAGGCTGGGGACAAAGAGGGGACAGACCCTCTGAGCTGTAAGCCCCACATCACACCCCAAGCCACCTTTTTTAACCTCTTCCACCAAGCCATCCCACCAGCTGCCTGCACCAGCAGCAGAGCCAGCTTTGGTGGTGATAGGTCTCCAGAACCAGCACCCACCACCCATCCCTGATCCTGCTTAGGGACCTGGACACTCTCATCTCACAGCCCTCCCCTAATCTTGCTGAAGGAACCAATATGATCCCATCCCCAGTTGTGCCCCAGACAGTCTCCAGCAGGCAGGGGCATTTTTTTTGTTCCCCAAAAAGCCTCTGAGTCCCAGCAAGAGCTGTTTTAATCAGAGCTTTCTGCCCTGCAGGACTCAGCGTGGGGTAGTGAAAGAGGCACAGGCAGCCCTTTTACTCTCTCCCCTCCCATCAAGCCCTCTGTTTGGCTTCCTCTTCTCTTTTAATTCACCACCCCCCCTCCACATTTCAAGCCTGCTTGGTAAATGTTTGAAAGTGAAGCTGATGTGGTTGGTATGGCAACACCAGGCTGGGGCCCTTGCCTGAAACCCCAAACACACAATTAGCTGATTAAGAGGAGAGGCAGTGGCATGCTGGGGCTCTGATGCTCCGCAGGGCTGTTCCAAATCACCCCATCACCGGTGCTTGGAGGTTCCCAAGAGGGAAGACAATGAGCTTGCACAACCCCTCATATGGGTAAAGGTTTTTCCAGGATTGGAGAGGGAGCTTTTTCAGGAAGCCAGTCTGTAGGATGCTGAAGTATGGGAACGGG
>VYXD01011408.1:23720-35109 GCA_013397195.1 Hylia prasina | reverse complement strand
GGGGTTCTCGGCGGCTCAGAGCCCCCCGGGACAGCCCCCCGGTGCGAGCCCGATGCTCCTCGGTGCTGGCGGCTCCGTGGCTGCGCTCGGCATCCCCGCGGCGCCCGCAGCCAAACCCGCCCCGCGCCGGCGGCTGCGAGCCGCTGGGCAAATCCCCCGGGAGCGGACAGACGGACGGAGCGGAGCCCGGATGGACAGATGGACGGCGCCCAGCCCGGAGGGACGGGCAGATGGGCAGATGGACCATCTTGCCGCGCCGCCATCCAGCGCCAGCTCCGCGCCTCCGGCCGACACGGGCGGATTGCCGGGAGCTCGGGGCACGGCTGAGGGTGCGGAGAGACCCCCCCCGAGCCTCGGAGAGCCCCTGCCCCACAATCCCTGCCCCAACAATGCCCCTGCGGGACGCGCTGGGCACTCAGAGTGGTGTCCAGCACGTCCTGAGCCTCGCTGCCCTGCCAGGACCATTCCTGCAACTCCTGCCCGGCATTCCCTCTTGTCCCTGGGACAAGAACTCTGCTGGGAACGCACAGGATTTCACCAAGCACCATCTCCAAACACTCCATGAATCCGTGTCCTGCCCCATGGAGTGCTGGAGACCAGGACAGCAGCTCCCACTTACATGCACGAATCTTAAATGCCATGTATTATATTATATTATATTATGTAACACAAACACAGACCTCATCTGGCTCCCGTTCCAACTGCGTTATTTTCCAATATTCCCCACTATTCAGCGTGCCCCAGGCTCACCTGCACACCCAACCCTCCACACACAGAGGGAATTTTACCTCCAGTATTTCCAGACCCTCAGCACAATCCTGCCAATCTCCCAGAAAAAGCCTTTCGAAGGCCTCTTTTTTTCCCAAGGGTTGACATTCCCTGGAAGCAGCCCCCTGAGGCTGTCATGCTGGGAACATCCTACGCCCAACTCATCTGTGCTGGGATCTGGTTCTTGAAAACCCCCTGGATCAGGGAATCCAGCAGCTGTGGGGCAAGTGTCCAAGGCCAGGCTGGATGGAGTTTGGAACAACCTGGGATAGTGGGAGACGTCCTTGCCTGTGGCAAGGGATGGAAATGGATGGGCTTTAAGGTCCCTTCCAATCCAAAATGTTCCATAATCCTGGAGCCCCTCTGGTCTGGAGTCAGGATTGCTGGGAATATTCACCTGGAGAAGGGAAAAATCCCTGGAAACTTCCCTCAGAGCCCGTTCCAGAGCTTAAAGGGGCTCCAGGAGATCTGGAGAGGGACTGGGGACAAGGCATGGAGGGACAGGACACAGGGAATGGCTTCCCACTGGGAAAGGGGAGCTTGGGCTGGGATCTTGGGCAGGAATTGTTCCCTGTGAGGGTGGGGAGGCAAAATCCTTTCCAAGCAGGGGAAGCTCCTCACCCTNCATTTGCTGGGGCTGCCCCTGGATCCCTGGCAGTGTCCAAGACCAGGCTGGACACCGGGATGGTGGGAGGTGTCCATGGATGGGCTTTAAGGTCTCTTCTAACCCAAACCATTCCATGATCCGCTCTCTCACAGCTCCCTCTGGCTGCTGGCAGGCCTGGGGGTAGGGGAGCATTCCCAAGGGACATTTCTGGGAGCTGTAATCCCATCTCTTAACAAACAGCTCCATCAGCCTGAGCACCACGAACCCCTTCAGGAGCCAGAGCTGACACAGACCCAGTTTTTGGCGTCATCCAAATCCATTCCAACAGGATCTGCCTCCCATTCCCACCAGCCTTCACCCAAACCACGGGGAAAAGGAACCCTTTGTGGAGCATTTCCAGCTGAAATCATCCCGGATCCGTGGCTTTAAGCCCCTGAATGATCCGAGTGCCGTGTCTGTCTCTGGAGGAGCCACGTGCAGGCTCACACGGATTTAAGTTTAAGATAATTACGGGTATTAGAGCTGCTCTAATGAACCAGCTCCTCTCCTCTCACACAGCTCCGCTCCCTAAACCCAGAATACATCAACTCTTCCCACACAAAGATCCAATAAATGCAGCAGCAGGGAGAAAATGCAATTTAACCCCGGGAAAATGGTGCCGGGTGCTTTGGGCTGTCCCTGAAACTCCTCAGGGAAGGGTAAAGGAGGTTTTTATCCTAAATCCATGAGAAGGAGCCTGTGGCACCACCACAGATGGGAGAATTCCTGGCTTTTGGGAGGATTGGAGGGGAGATGCCAGGGTTATCCATTTGCAGCAGCAGATGCTGCTCAGCCCCTGGCCCCAGAGGGTCACATCGAAATAACCACCACAGACTCCCTTGGGGACACAGAGAGCTGCCACAGGGGTGGCACCTGGCCCGAGGAACAGCAGCACCTGGAAAATCAGCTCTGGGTTCATCCAGGCCCTGCCACGGGACACGGTTTGGGCATCTGGGGTGAGGTGGGTTCTTGGAGCTGATCGGATTATCCGTTCCCTTAAAGGATTAACGGGGCTTGGGGAGGCCCCTCTGCGTTCTACAGAGCAGCTGGGACCTGCTCCAGGCTGGAATGGGCCATCTGCTCCTGCATGGAGGCCGGGATAACACCGGGATAGCACCGGGATAACACCGGGATAACAACCGGACACTGACCCAGACACTCCTGCATGAAGACCGGGATAACACCGGGATAACAACCAGACACTGACCCAGACACTCCGGGATGAAGACCAGGATAACACCAGGATAACAACCGGACACTGACCCGGCGGCTCCTGCATGGAGACCGGGATAACACTGGGATAACACTGGGATAACACTGGGATAACAACCGGACACTGACCCGGCTGCTCCTGCATGGAGACCGGGATAACACCGGCATAACACCAGGATAACAACCGGACACTGACCCAGGCACTCCTGCATGAAGACTGGGATAACACCAGGATAACAACCAGACACTGACCCAGACACTCCTGCATGGAGACTGGGATAACACCAGGATAACAACCTGGACATTGACCCAGACACTCCTCCATGGAGACTGGGATAACACCGGGATAACAACCCGGACACTGACCCAGGCACTGACTGGTCACCCTGGGATGGGACCAGAGCAGGTGCCCAGCACAGAGGGAGGTCCAGCCTCAGGACATACCACGGGAATCCAGCCCTAGCACACGGAATGCTACAGGGAGGACAAGTGGAACAGGGATGTCACTGGAAGGGCACAGACCTGACCAACCTGAGGGAAAATCCCGGGGATCAAACTGGCTGCAGGGGACAGGTGACCTGAGGTGATGGGACAGGATTTAACAGCAGGGTCACAGCACCAGCATGTGTCACCTGTGGCACTTGGGGACATTGCCCTGACAGTGCCAGGGGAACAGCTGGACTCAGCAGTGTCAGAAGGTTTTTCCAACCTAAATATTCCACAATTCCACGATCCCACTGACACCCCTGAGCGAGGCAGAGCTTTTGCTGCCTTTCCCTGCATCCCTGGGAGCCCCCTGCTGCCACCACAGCCCTGCCACCTCCGTGTCCCCGGGCGGTGACATCCACGACCCAGCGTCACCCAGCACTGCAGCAGGAGAAGGGACGGGCCTGTCCCCACCACAGACACATTGCCATGGGGATGAAGACAACATGTTTCATCCCAAAAACTACCTGGGAAAGACCCTTTTCCTGCTCTTTAGCCAGATTTTAGGGTCCTTCCCAGCCAGCCTGGCCCAGGACAGAGGCCAGCCCTCCTCCTGAGGACAGCCTGGACCTCCTGCTCCAAGAGCAAGGACACGGTGTCACAGCCAAGGGACAGGAGCCCCAGTGTCCCTGCTCCGAGCCCTGCCCAAAGGCCACAATGGCCACACCACTCCCAAATCCATGGAAAACACGGAAGGACCACAGCAGGGGGGAAAGGCCCATCTGGCAGCAGCTCTGGACACGATTAAAGTCTATATTTGACACACAGGAGCCAGGGTAATCTCCGGAACGAGGATTTACCCGCTAATTACTCTCATTATCCAGGTTCCACCCCCCCGCCGATGTCACATCCCTGTGTGGGGCAGGAGCTGCCCGAGGGGCAGGGGGGCCTCTCAGGGTCATTAATGGCTGAAAAGGTTAAATAGTGAGGGGACAGCAGGGCCTGGCACGGGGCTGTCCCTCAATGGGGACATCCCTGTGTCAGGTGTGCCTGCACGGCCAGGACGAGGGTCAGGACAGGGACAGTCACAGATCCCCAGGACAGTGACAGTCACAGATCCATGATCCTCAGGAAAATGACTGTCACTACAATCCCCAGGACAGTGACGGATCCAGATCCTCAGGACAGTGACTGTCACCTAAACAGGATCCTTAGGACAGTGACAGTCACAGATCCAGGATCCTCAGGACAGTGACAGTCACACCACCATGACTGCCAGGACAGTGACAGTCACAAATCCATCATCCTCAGGGCAGTGACAGTCACACCCCCATGACTGCCAGGACAGTGACAGGCACAAATCCATCATCCTCAGGGCAGTGACAGTCACACCCCCATGACTGCCAGGACAGTGACAGGCACAAATCCATCATCCTCAGGGCAGTGACAGTCACACCCCCATGACTGCCAGGACAGTGACAGGCACAAATCCATCATCCTCAGGGCAGTGACAGTCACACCCCCATGACTGCCAGGACAGTGACAGGCACAAATCCATCATCCTCAGGGCAGTGACAGTCACACCCCCATGACTGCCAGGACAGTGACAGGCACAAATCCATCATCCTCAGGGCAGTGACAGTCACACCCCCATGACTGCCAGGACAGTGACAGGCACAAATCCATCATCCTCAGGGCAGTGACAGTCACACCCCCATGACTGCCAGGACAGTGACAGGCACAAATCCATCATCCTCAGGGCAGTGACAGTCACACCCCCATGACTGCCAGGACAGTGACAGGCACAAATCCATCATCCTCAGGGCAGTGACAGTCACACCCCCATGACTGCCAGGACAGTGTCAGGCACAAATCCATCATCCTCAGGACAGTGACAGTCACACCCCCATGACTGCCAGGACAGTGACAGGCACAAATCCATGATCCTCAGGACAGTGACAGTCACCCCCCCATGACTGCCAGGACAGTGACAGTCACAGATCCAGGATCCTCAGGGCAGTGACAGTCACACCCCCATGATTGCCAGGACAGTGACAGTCACAAATCCATCATCCTCAGGGCAGTGACAGTCACAGATGCAGATCCCCAGGGCAGTGACAGATCCGTGATCCTTGGGACAGTGACAGTCACACCCCATGATCCTAATCCCAGATCTGAGCAGAGAGCAGGGACACAGCGATGACACGGAGCAGCCGCAAACCCACCAGAACAAGGACAAGGAAGGAAGAACCTGACATTCCTAACAGGAATTTCATCCCACCAGAGCCCCTTGGAGCTGGCAGGACCGGGATGAGGGATCCACACGGACCCTGAAGCTTCAGGGACATGCAGAGACCTGGGTGTGGGGGACACAAGGAAGGGACACCTGGGGACAGGTGCTCCCAACCTCTCTCCACAGGCTCTCGGCAGATTCCACACTGCTCCTCTCCTCTGGACTTCCCATGGACACACAGAGCTCTCTGGACCATTTTTCCACCCAAAAATCGACACAGAAGTGGCTGGAAAGCAAATCTGGACCGAAGAGTGCACAGGTATCACCTCCCTCCCCTCTCCTACGTCTCCAGTGCCTACCTTGGCTTTTCTCTTGGCAAAATCCCCCAGGAGAGGAAAAAAAATCCCCAAATTTCCTGCGGGAAATGATCATTTGGTGTCCCTGCCCATGGTGGGGGCGTGGAATGAGATGGGCTTTAACATCCATCCCAACCCAAACCACACTGGGATTCTTTGCCAAGACCTTTGGAGTTTCAGCTCATCCTCACCCAAAAGACTTTTGGCTTCAATAGTTGTCACAAACCAGGTGGGTTTGAGTGTCCCCAAGAGGAGCTGGAGGACAGGACAGCCCTGAGAAGGTGCCACTTGTCCCCGAGTCACCAGAAGGGTTTAGGGTTTATAAAAATATCTGTGAGGGAACAGCCTCAGGTTGTTTCAGGTTGGAGTGGGGGAAAATCCCTTCATGGAAAGAGTTGGAAAGCGCTGGAAGAGGCCGCCCAGAGCAGGGGGACAGCCCCCATTCCCGAGGGGAATTTCCCAGCAGACGCGACACCTGGCGACACCGTTTAGGCGCCGGGGGGGCACTCGCCGGCCTCGGAGGCTTTTCCCACCCAGACATTCCACGACTCCACGCCGATGTGATGTCCCCTCCCTGGCTGGGGGGCACATGCAGGGGACGGCCATGCAGCGCTGGGATGGGGCGGGATGGGGACGGTGAGGATGACGGTGGCCCCGGCATGCGGCCGCGCACGGAGAAGGGACAAACGGCACCTTTTTGGGCTTCGCTCCGCGCTGCGTGAGGAGGGAACAGAAGGAATGTTAGACGGGCCTGGGGCCTCTCCTAGGAACCCCCCCACCCCCCAACCAAGGCTGCAGGGAAGGCAGGAAGGGGAAATATAATCGGGGAAGTTTAAGTAAATGAGGGAGAAAACGGCCCCGGCGTCACCCCCTGGCCCCGGATTCACCTCCTGCCCGCCCCAGCAGGGAGAATTTGGGGAATAAATCATTTCACGGTGCAGAGGTAGGTTAAAGGGATTGGGGGGCCAGGATGCTGGAGGAAGAGGATGTGAGGACAAGGGGGAATGGTTTCCCACTGACAGAGGGCAGGAAGAGGTGGGATATTGGGAAAGAATTCCTCCCTGTGAGGGTGGTGAGGGGCTGGGATGGAATTCCAAGAGAAGCTGTGGCTGCCCCTGGATCCCTGGAGGTGTCCAAGGCCAGGCTGGATGGGGCTTGGAGCCACCTGGGATAGTGGAAAATGTCCCTGGATGGGCTTTAAGGTCCCTCCCACCCCAAGCCATTCCAGGATTCCATGACAAACCAGTGGGAATGCCCTGGAATGCAGCTGCACATGGAGCAGCATCTCCTGTCCTGCACATCAGCAGCACAAAAAAATCCCAGGAACAATCCCCATTCCCTGATTTCAAGAACCCTGAGGTTTCCCAAATATTCTCTTTGTCTTCTAATGAATTCCAGGGTGGAATTAAACCAGGAGGAGCAGGCAGGGATCACATGGAGCACAGGCTCCAGCAGTGCCAGGGGTTGATGGATCACACCCCACACAGCAGGAAAAGCCAAAAACTTTCCCAAATCCCTCTAACACAGGGCAGGCAATCCATTTCCATCCTCCCCTCTGGCTGGAGCTCACATTCCCTGGGATGTGAGCCCAGTGAACCCCTAGGTGCTGTTCCATCCCCATCCCAGCTGTTCCCACACCCAGCATCCAGCTCCACAGGGGGGCAGGGAGCAGAATTCCCACTCCTGGGAATTTTCCAGAATGGCAGAGCAGGAGGCTGGGCTCCAGTGTGCCCCAAACCAGCCCTGCAGGTGCCACATGCACAGAAGCCCCTTGTCCCCACCTTTTCCTTTCCCACATCCCAGCTGGGCCAGTTTATCCCCATGGAAAATCCAGTTTCTACCCCAAAACACACAAACCCACCCGTCGTGTCCCCAGGATCACCCAGTTCCATCCCTGATCCCCAGGAGTGGTGACCTGGGAAGTGCTGGGGGAACAGCTGGACTTGATGGTCTCAAGAGAGTTTTTCCAGCCTCAGAATTCCATTGTTCCTCACTACCCCACACCTGTATGGCCATTCCTGAGGACAGGAACCTGCTCCAGATTCCCCTTCCTTAAGGAAATATCCCTCACATTTGGGTACAACACATCCCTATCCATGGGCCAGGAGCCACTGGAGCTCCTGGATGAGGACACTCAGAGGGGAGGGTCCTTAGAGCTGCCCCTGGATCCCTGGAAGTGTCCAAGGCCAGGCTGGACGGGGCTTGGAGCAGCCTGGGATAGTGGAAGGTGTCCCTGCCCATGGCAGGAACTGAGGGGCTTTGAGGTCCTTTCCAGGATTCCCTGAGGGTCAGGGTTTGAAGGAAGCAGCCAGGGAATGCTGCTGAACTCAGATCAAAACGTGTGACACGGGACCTGCGCTGGATAATCCCTCAGGAACCGACAGATTCCTGGCCTGTGGCTGAAAATAACATTTTTACACTTTGTTTCCTACGAGTTTCAGGAGGAATTCGCTTTTCCACGGGCATTTTATCCCATGGAAGCGTGTCCGTGTGCTCTTCCCGAAGGGATGAAAACCTCTCAGAGGTGACAAAGTGCCGGGGTCACTCACCAGTTTGCTGGCCTTGGTGGCATCAAGGGAATCTGTGGAGAGAGCAGAAACAGAGCCATGAGCCTGAGGGACACCCCTGTCCCCATCCCAGTGTCCCTGCAGCCAGAGGGCACCCAGCAGGGGGACAGGAGAATTTTGGGGAGTGGGAGTGAAGCAGAGTCAGGATCCGGCGGGAAATGGTGGCACAACGAGGTGTGGGGGAACAGGGAATTCCTTATGGGAGCTGCTGGCTGAGGAATTGGGGCAGTTCCACTGCTCTCCTTGGGCTGAATCCCTGGATTTCCTGGATTCCTGAGGCACTGGCACAGGCTGCTCAGGGAGTGGCAGAGTCACCATTGCTGAGGGGACACAGAATCATGGAATGCTTTGGGTGGGAAGGGACCTTAAATCCAACCTCGTGCCATGGGCAGGGACACCTTCCCCTATCCCAGGGTGCTCCAGGGACACTTCCAGGGATCCAGGGGCAGCCACAGCTTCTCTGGGCACCCTGTGCCAGGGCCTGACCACCCTCTCAGGGAGGAATTCCTTCCCAATATCCCACCCAAATCTCCCCTTTTCCAGTGGGAAGCCGTTCCCTGCGTCCCGTCCCTCCCTGGCAGGTGTGTCTGGATTCCCACCCTCGCCCAGGTGTCACCAGCAGCCGCCCCCTCGTGTCCCCTCCTGTGCTGGATCCACGGCAGAGCCATCCCTGCACCTCCCACTGCAGTGCTGCTGCAGCAGCTGCTGCTGTTTCCATGGAAACCCTTGGCAGGCAGCCACATCCCTGCATCCCTGACAGCATCATCCCACACCCCACCTGCAGCCCGGGCTCCTCCTGCTCCGGGATGGGGGGGGCTGGGACCGGTATCCATCGTGTCCAGGAAAGGAGCTGGGAAGGGGCTGGAGCTCCAGGAGGGGCTGAGGGAGCTGGGAAAGGGGCTCAGCCTGGATGAAAGGGGGATCAGGGGGGACCTTGTGGCTCTGCACAACTCCCTGAATTCTTGGAGCCAGGTGGGAGTTGGGATCTGCTCCCAGGGAACAAGGACAGGAGGAGAGGGAACGGCCCCAAGCTGCGCCAGGCTGGATATTGGGAAAATTCCTTTGTGGAAAGGGCTGTCCAGCCCTGGCAGGGGTGGAGTCCCCATTCCTGGGGGGATTTACCAGCCCTGTGGATGTGGCACTTGGGGACATGGACACTGGTGGGGAATTTGGGGGCTTTTCCAGCCTAAATGATTCCATGACTACTCCACCATTCTACTCCGACCGCAGCATCCAAGATAGAGAGCAAGGAAGGCTCCGTTCCGGTTTCCCCACCTAATTTTACCTCCTGCTTCCTGGGAGAGGAGAAATCCCACCCACAACCAACACCCACCACCCTCGGCCCGCCCAGATCCCTCAATCCCGATCCCACAGGCGCTTCCCAGGCGGAGCTCCCGGCTTGGCACCGGGAGCCGAGGGAGCAGCCAAGGCAGGAAGCTGGCAGAGCCCCTTCCGGCAGCTCCCGGGATCCCGCGGCGCCTGGGGAAAACATTCCCGACAAAGCAGAGCTCAGGGGGAGGGAGGGAAGCCTGTCCGGGCCCGCAGCCAGGGACGGCGGGGCCGGAGGATGTGGGAAACGGGGAAGGAACGCTCAGAGGAGACCGGGAAGGGATCCCTGCTCCCGGGTGGAATGGGGAATTGCAAAGGGCTGGAGACAGGGATGCTCCAATTCCGCAGGGATGTTGCAATTCCACAGGCTCAGAGTGGTTCAGGGGAGTTCAAACATTCCATGATTTCCCCCTTCCTTACAGAAAGGATTTCCCAGCTTTCCAGGAAGGATTCCCAACCCCTCCAAGAGAGGTTTCCTGTCTCTCCAGGAAGGATTTCCCATCTCACCTGGGAAGGACTTCCCACCTCTGCAGGACGGATTCCCACTCCTCCAAGAGAAATTTCCCATTTCCTCAGGAAGGATTCCCAACCCCTCCAGGAGGGATTTCGCAATCCTCCAGAAGGGATTCCCCATTCCCTTCAGGAATAATTTCCCACCCCCTCCACTGAGGGTTTCCACCTCTCTGGGATGGATTTCCCAGCTGGGCCATACCTCTCTTAGGGACCTTCATGGCAGCAGATTCCGGAGTTTCTGGCGATGTTGTGTCCGCTCCATCCTCAAACACTTGGATCTGGAAAAAAACACAACAACCATCCTTGCCCAAAATTCCCAGACAGGGAACAGATCCCTCTGGGAGTGGGTTCAGCAGAGCAGGTCCCATGGTTTTGGCACAAGTTTTTTTTATTTCATCCTTCTGGCTTTGCCATCAACCTTCCTGAAACAGCCACACGCTCCTTGTTCCCATTGGGAACACGGAATATTCACACGGGCAATGAGGAAAGTCAAAGCTCTGGATCTGACAGCCCGGAACGTCCGTACCAGATTCAGGGATTTCTCTTTGTGAACTATTTTTGGATGCATTTTTGCTGGAAAAACATGGAAAATGAGGTTGGGAGGGATTAGATCCTCGTGCCTCAGATCAGCACCTCCCAAATTGCTCCTGCAGGAATTTGCCTGATCCATCACCACCTCCCACCTGCGAGTTCAGCTTAAAAAATCAAAATAACCTGGGAAGCTGTCAGACAGGAATTCCATTTTGGGAAGATTCCCAACACCAGGAATGATGAAAAATGAATTAAAAGCCACAAGGAGACCAAGGAAAAGATGATGCCAAGGAAATCATGACACCTGCAGCCATGCAGGGTGGGAATTTTCAGTGGTCTGGGGGTTTCCCAGCAGGTACAGCCTAGGAGGGAATTCCAGAGCTGCTGGAGAGGCTGGGGACAGGGACAGAGCAGGGCTGGATCCAGAGTGACACAGGGAACAGACTGGGCACATCATGGCCATCGAGCTCCTCTGCCAGGCAGGAGCTGAAAGGCAGCTCCAGGTGATGCCCAAATCAGGGATTTCCACACACCAGAAAAGGAACAGCCAGGCTTGGAATTGCCAGCCCGGGTAGAATCAGGGAATCCTGGAATGGCTTGGGTGGGAGAGGACCTTAAATCCCACCCGGTGCCACCCCCGCCAAGGACAGGGACACCTCCCGCTGTCCCAGGGCGCTCCAAGTCCCATCCCAGCTGACCTTGGGCGCTGCCAGGGATGGGGGATGCATCCAGCCCCACCCGGAGCCTTGTGCCAGCACCCCCTGCCCCTCCCTGCCCCTGCCCAGGGGTGCCAGGGGCGGGTCCCCCC
>VYXD01011408.1:11016-23711 GCA_013397195.1 Hylia prasina | reverse complement strand
ATCCCTGGAAGTGTCCAAGGCCAGGCTGGATTGGAGAACCCTGGGACAGTGGAAGGTGTCCCTGCCTGTCAGGGGGTGGCACTGGGTGGGCTTTGAGGTCCCTCCTGGTCCTGCAGACCCAACATTTTCCCCTCAAAGCCTCTCCCAGCTGGCAGGAGAGGCCGAGAGAGACGGACAAAGGAGCCAAGTCCATGTGTCCGGTTTTAATGTAGGGAACTGGGAGCGTGGTGGAATCACTTCTGGGAAATCTCCATGGTGATCCCAGGAGAGCAGCAGAGCTCCATCCAGCAATTCCTACACACCAACAACATTTGGGTTGGACAAAAACATGAAAAGCTTCCTGGTGAGTTTGCCCCCAGCTCTGGTGGGTTCAGCTCTCTGTGTTTATCCCATTATTTAAAGGATGGGGATCATTTTCCCTCATCCTGCCTCGAGCTGGTGACAAAGGGACTGAAGCAGTGAATGGCTGGACTCCTCTTAAAGGCGTTTTCCAACCTCAGTGGTTCCTGGGATCTCTCCTGGATGAGCCACTGCTGCAGCATCTGACTATGCATGATCCAAAGGCCCCTCCAATGGATGGGACAGCGGATGCCGGGATGGACCCCAGGACCCAAACGCCCTCATTTTGTGCTCAGCTTCCCTCTGTCACCCAATCCCAGGGTCCTGGCAATGAGAGGCCACGGGGTGGGACACAAACCAGCCCCTTTGTGCTGGGAGGGGACAGGAGCTGGCTGGGACACGGGGCTGGGGGGCTCTGGTGTCACCTCTCTGCCCCTGGGACACAGGGAATTAACCAGGAGGGAGCTCCTGGCTCCTGCTGCAGCACACGAGCAGCAAATCCCAGCAGCTACACCCACACCGTGTGTTTTATCTCCTTCCAGGTGAACACAATTTAATTAAAATTCCTCGGATCTGCTTCCGGGTAAACATCCGAGATCGATCCCAAACTCCACCTGCTGCAGGCGGCAAAACCAGGGCCGGGAAGCAGAATGGAACAACTGGGAATTCACTGTGCTGTTTGCCTTCCAGGACCTCAAACTCCGTGCAGAGGGTGAGATTCCACCTGGGTTAGGAACACGCCGTCTGTGACAGAGACGAGAGAGAGAGAAGATCCCCCCCAAACCCCCCAGCGCCGTAATTAACCGCAATTAACACCCGTTAATCCCCGGGACCCCGCCCACCTGGGACTGCCGCACGAAGATGCCGTGGTTCTCCTCGCAGGTGAAGTACTTCCTGCCCTGCACCGTGCCGTCGTTCTTGCCCTTGGCCTCGTCCAGGATGACCCCGACCCACTTGCCGGTGGCGAACAGGGTGGCCCCCACGTAGGCCACGGTGCCGCGGTGGCCCTTGCCGATGACCTCCACGCGGGAGCCCACCTTGAGGGGCTTGCTGCCGCCGTCGGAGCTCATCCTGGGCGTGCTGGAGGCCTGGGGAACGGGGGGGAAGAGCCTGCCTGAGCACGGCGGGACGTCGGGATGGTTCGTCTCCCTCCGTCCCCGCTCGCCTCCTCCAGCCCGTTTTTCATTCGGGGTGATTCCTTCCGCTCCCGAACAGGAGGCACGGCCAACATCAGCTCGCAAACCTGATTTATCCCCTTTTTTTAACATTTTTATAAGCCTTGGGGTGGGGGGGAAAAACCCACAAGAGCGGCGCAGTCGGTCAGCCTTAACCGTCTTTTCCCGTTTTATCAGCATTCCCGTGGTTTTCCAGCCTGGGAATTCTGTGCCCAGGAGCAGACAGGCTGTTTGGGACATTGTCATTGTCCCATCCCTTCACACTGTCAGGATCTGGTGGTCCCCATGGAGCTCCTGGCACTCCCCCGTGCCCGGACTCGGGGTATCCCACCTTGGAATGTGGGTGGGAAAGTCCAGCAGCTTTCCAGCTGGGATTGTCATTATCCATGAGAGAGGAAACGGCCTCAGGTTGTGCCAGGGGAGGTTTAGATTGGATACTGGGAAAATTCCTCCCGGGAAGGGCTCTCCAGCCCAGGGCAGTGCTGGACTCCCCACCCCTGGAGGGATTAAAAACCTCGACAATTCCAGGATTCCATGATTCTGATCACCTTACATCCATATTTATATTTCAGCAGGCTCCAGGACACCCCAAGTGTGACATCCCGGGATGCACCTGGGTTCAGGTGGGGTTACCCAGGTGAGCTTGGAGCAGCAATGAGGTGATGGATGTGAGGAACTCCACGGAGACCCCTCAGGAATATTGAAATCTCAGGGAAATTTGTTGGGATTCGTCCCCAACGCCTCCTGCTCTGCAATCAGCCTGAGGAAAACAGAATGATCATGGAATTCTGGAATGGTTTGGGTGGGAAGGGACCTTGAAGCCCATCCATGGGCAGGGACACCTCCCATTGTCCCAGGGTGCTCCAAGCTCCATCCAACCTGGCCTTGGAAACTTCCAGGGGCAGCCACAGCTTCTCTGGGCACGCTGTGCCAGGGCCTCACCACCCTCAGAGGGAAGGATTCCTTCCCAAAAATCCCACCCAAATCTCCCCCTTTCCAGTGGGAAGCCATTCCCTGTCTCCTGTCACTCCAAGGCCATCTCCAAAGCCCCTCTCCAGATCTTCTGGAGGATCCTCAAAACCCTCAAAACCTTTCAATCCCACTGCCTCTATCCCAGAGGGGCAGGGATGTTCCCTGTCCTGCTCGGCTCCATCTTCCCGCTCATCCCAACCTTCCAGCAACCCCCAAAACGGGACCAGTTTGGAATTTCCCCCACCCCACGTGTCACTGGTTCTGGTCACTGTGCAGAAATGTGGAGTTCTGGTCACTCTGGGCCTGGCTTCAGCCAAAGGATCTGCTCTTTATCCCAGGAAAACAGAGCCTCTCTCACCCGGAATAGCTGGGAAGGCCCTGCGGACAAACCTCAGCCACAGCCAGACACCACGGGGAGTTTGGGAGACTCAGGGAATTCTCAGCCAGTGGAAGAACCCAGGGGACTCTCTGGAAGCTCCTGGAATCCTAACAAACCACCCCCTTCCCTTGCACATCGCTTCCCAAGGCTGGAATGCAGAGTGAACCCACCGAGTTTGGGGGTTTGTGACTAAAACCAGGGATGAGGGTTTTCCCCACAAGCCTGAATTCCATCCAAACACAACTGGCAGAAATCAAACGTCACAAAATAATCTTATATTGAGACCCAAAATCCATCAAACAACTAAGAAACCCAGGACCTCAAGGGAAAAATTGATGCTCCAGACCCAAGTATCTCCCGAAGTTCTGGGAGCAACCTCCTGCAAGCACCTGGAAAATCATGTCCCAGGTGTTGCAGAAAATGAGAGCAGAGCCCAAAGAAAACAAGAAGCCCAAAGGAAAATCCCAAATCCCCAGTAAATGGAAAGGTTCCTGGAGCAGGAGTTTTTATCCCTCCTGGTGTCCATTTGGCACCTGCAGCCAGGTAAGATCCTGTTGGATGTGATTCCAAGCCCTGGGGGTACCTCTGGCAGTGGGAAGCCATTCCCTGTGTCCTGTCCCTCCATCCCTTGTCCCCAGTCCCTCTCCAGCTCTCCTGGAGCCTCTTCAGGCCCTGGAAGGGGCTCTGAGCTCTCCTTGGAGCCTCCTCTTCTCCAGGCTGGACATTCCCAGCTCTCCCAGCCTGTCCCTGACGGACATTTGCACCAATTTCATGGAAACTTTCCCCGAGTCTTTCACACCTGGGAAAAGAAGGAGAGCCCTGAATGAATCCCTCCCATCCCATCCCTCAGGACCAGGCATTGAGTGTCCACCTTCTGTTTCCAATTAATCAGAAATTGGTCTGTGAGACACCTGGAAGCTCCAATCCAAGGGATAAACCCCTGACTGGAATTCCCATGATTAATCCAGGTTTTACAAGAGGAAGAACTGTCCCAGCTGGAAGCAGCTGGGATGGGCATTCCCAGCCAGGTGAGATGGATGGTCACACCTCCTGGCCGTGGTGACAATCCCTGAGGGACAAACGTGGGGACACCACGGCACGGCAGCTGGTGACACAGCCCGGAATGTCCTCAGCCTCCCAGGCCAGCTCCTCGTGGATCCCCTCTGCCACGCCGACATTCCCAGAGGAAAACACTCAGGACACCCCAGCCCTGGGAATAATGGGGGGCACAGAGGAGGAAGAGGATGGAGGAGCAGAACTGTGGGAAGAGAGAAGGGCTGAGGCCACTCACAGTGACACAGCCCTGTCACCGCTCGGTCTGGAAGGGGAATAAGCTCCTAAATCCCAGGAAATGAGAAATCCAGGGATTCACAGTGGAGGCACTGGAAGCCAGCTGGGGAGATCCCAGCGGGGCACAGGGAAGGCACTGGGAATGGGGCAGCCAGAGGAACAACCAGGAATGTCGAACCCCTGGAGCAGCCACCAGCCCAGGAGGAGCCTGTCCCACATCCCAGAGCTCCCACCTCGCTCCAGGGACACCAGGTGAGGGACAAGCACGTGGCTGTGCTGCCACCACCACCAGAGACTGCTCCCCACAGCTTCCCGCCTGCCACCGCTCCCAAATCCAGCATTTTCCCATTTTTCCCTCGTTTTCTGAAGCGTGATAGACATCCACAGACTGTCTGCTCTGCTGTGTGAAGCTCCTGGTGCCAAGGCACTGAAAATGGGATGAATTCCCAGCGATTTGGGTCACTCCCGTGCTCCATCTGAACCTGAGGGTTTCAGCGTTCCGCTCCATCCCGGCGGATCACCCCGGGAATATTCAGTGTGTTCCTCCAGGAGCTCCTCCCTTACCCAGGTGAGACTGCTGGAGCCTCAAACTGCCACTCAAAGCTCAGATCAAAAAGTTCCGGGAGAATCCCGAGCAGCCAACTCTGACAAGATCCAAATTCCAGGCGCAACCCACAAAGCTGGAAGAGGGAAAGACTTGGGAAAAATTCCGGGTTTAAGCCTGGTCAGCACCGAGCCAGTGGTGCTGCTGCCACAACAACATCCCTGTGGAAAGGAGGGATCCCCCTGGGATTGGCTGCTGTGGGTGACACTGGGATGAAGTCCTCACCACCAGGGTGGCACTGCATTCCAGGGTGACAAACTGGGAGGGTGTCTCTGGACACCGGGAACGGCGTCCCCAAAATCCTGAAGGGACACGGCCGGGGTGGCTCCAGCCCCAGGAATGGCCAGCACAGCCGTGGTCCCTGCAGTGCCCGTTCCCAAATCCATGTGAGCCAGACAGGGATAATCTACTCACAGCACTGTCCTGGGGCCCCCCAGCATCCCTGGAACCCCCAGAATTCCCAGGATCCCCAGTCCTGCCACTGCTCCATCAGCCCTTGGAGCCTCCTTCCCTGTGCCCCCATCCCCTTGGATCCCCCAAATCCCCCCCAGGCTGTTATGATAGAGCTGTCAGGACTCAGGCTGGAATTTCACTCCCCCCACAGACAGCAGGGAGATTTGGGGGGCAGGTGGGGGGCTCCAGCCCCCAAAAACCCATCTGGACACACACTCAGACCCTGCCGGGGTGGGCAAAAAAGGCTCCAGGCTGGGAAGTTTTCCCGAGCTGCAGCCAGATCCCCCCGGCCACAGCCCAAATCCCCCCGGCTCCGGGCCTGGCGTGCCCCACAGCAGGCAGGACACGGCGCCCACGGAGGGTCTGGGGGTCCCGCGGAGAGGTGGGAAGGGGCTGCCCTACCCAGCTCCCTCCTGGAGTCGCCGCCAAGTTGGCACAGCCAGGCCCAAAGGCGCTGGCGGTGCCCGGGACACAATGTCACCGCGGCGGCCACACGGGGACACGGCGACAAGGGAGAGAAACTCCCGGGAAGGGCCTGGCCCGGGGCCGGGGGGGGCCGCTGGCACCGCACAGCCCAGGGGCAGCTGCAATACGGAAAAAGCTGGAAGCGCTTGCCAGGCCCGTGCTGCCTGGAAAAGCGGCCCGGAGGGAGGGGAGCCCGCGGCAGGCAGGAAAACACGCCGGGATCTTTGTGCTGAGCAGCCCCGGCGAGGCTGTGCCGGAGCCCCGGGAAGGGGCCGAGCCGGAGCCGAGGCTGGGCCGCGGGGGTAATTAATGGCAGTAATGAATTGGGGTAATCACCNTCACGGCCGGCAGCATCCAGCGGCGCTTCCCAGCGTCCCGGCCGATCCCAGCATCCCCGCGCCCCCCCCCGCCCTCCCCCGAGGCTCTGCCGGGCGGCACGACAGGGAGGGAAGCCCTTTTTCTGGGCGAGGATGCTCCGAGGGAGGGATACAGAGAATTCCAGCGCTGCCGATGGAGCCACTCTGCGCCAGTGCCGCTCCAGACTTGTCACGGCGCCGGCGGCTCGCTGGGTCCTAAAGCTCCCCTAAAGCAGGAGGCACCGGGCCACCGGCACGGCCCCACTCCCCGGCCTCCTCCTGCTCGCCNAAGGCGCTGGCGGTGCCCGGGACACAATGTCACCGCGGCGGCCACACGGGGACACGGCGACAAGGGAGAGAAACTCCCGGGAAGGGCCTGGCCCGGGGCCGGGGGGGGCCGCTGGCACCGCACAGCCCAGGGGCAGCTGCAATACGGAAAAAGCTGGAAGCGCTTGCCAGGCCCGTGCTGCCTGGAAAAGCGGCCCGGAGGGAGGGGAGCCCGCGGCAGGCAGGAAAACACGCCGGGATCTTTGTGCTGAGCAGCCCCGGCGAGGCTGTGCCGGAGCCCCGGGAAGGGGCCGAGCCGGAGCCGAGGCTGGGCCGCGGGGGTAATTAATGGCAGTAATGAATTGGGGTAATCACCTAGACGGGCAGGGGCCCTCGGTGCAAGCCGGAGCATCCGCCTCCCCTCCCGGCATTATTGTCAGCGAGAGAGGTGCCACATTCCAGGGACAATCGAGATTTCCCTACAAAACCCAGCTATTCCCGCTGCGACAGCGTGGCCATCTGTCGCGATAGGACCCGGCAGAGCCAGGAGCTGTCGAGTCAGGCCCCCCCGCCCCGGTCCCTTACCCGGCCGGACGCGTGCCTCCTGCCCTGGGCCATGCTGCCNGGGCCGCACTCCCCGGCCTCCTCCTGCTCGCCCTGCGGTGGCCACCGGGCAGGGACACCCCGAATCCCTCCCGCACGGCGCCCGCCGTGACCCCAGCCAAGGTCTGCCCCGCTTTGCTCTTCCCTTCAGGGAGAATTTTGAGGGGAAAACAACGCCCCGGAGCGGGGTTTGCCCCAAAGCCCCGCGGGCAGCACCTGTGGGTGCA
Organism: Hylia prasina; assembly: GCA_013397195.1. Taxonomy (NCBI): domain Eukaryota; kingdom Metazoa; phylum Chordata; class Aves; order Passeriformes; family Sylviidae; genus Hylia; species Hylia prasina. The sequence continues at coordinate 16,581 of VYXD01011408.1, read as the reverse complement.
TGGAGCCCAAGGGGTTAAGCTTGAATGATCGCTAATTGTCCTGCTCCCGGCTGTGACAGGTGACATCGCGTCCCGTTGTTTTGTGAGCTGACAGGTCCCAAATGAACGCCCTCACCCCTCTTCTGGGCACCGATCCCGGGGCTAATCAGGCTAACCGAGGGGATTTGGGAGCCACCAGGATTGGCCACTGCCCGACACTCCAAGCCCGGGATCCCAACACATGGAAAACACCCCCAAACCACGGAATATCCCGAGTTGGAAAGGACCCGCAGGATCAGGGATCCAACTCCTTCCCTGCACAGGGCAATCACAACGATCCCACCCTGTCCCTGAAACACTCCTGGAGCTCTTGGGAATGCTCCTCGAGGAAGGAGCTTTAACAGTGCACAACTGGGATGAACAACACAAAACCCAGCTGGGAACTGGGAATTTCTCACCGGGACCACTAGGAACTCAACAAAGTCACCTCAGGGGTCTGCTGGTCACTGGTGCTCCAGCTGCTTCCCCTCTCCATGCTGGTTTAAAGGAAACTTGACACGCACAAAATCCACACAAAATTCTCCAAAAAGCTACAGAGAGGATGAGCTCCTTCCCCTCAGCCTCAGATTCTAAACCAGTTTAGAAGATTTATAAAATCTCAATTTTTATCCACAGAAAGAGAAACCTCCTATGGCACTGGAAGCTTGGCGTGCTTCCCTGCCGGAATCTGGGAGCAAAATCACCTTTGTCACCTGTTTATAGGCTCATGGAATGGTTTGGGTGGGAAAAGACCTTAAATCCCAACAATTCCACCCCCTGCCATGGGCAGGGACACCTTCCACTATCCCAGGCTGCTCCAAGCCCTGTCCATCCTGGCCTTGGACACTTCCAGGGATCCAGGGGCAGCCGCAGCTTCTGCCAGGGCCTCCCCCACCCTCACAGGGAAGGATTCCTTCCTAATTCCTAAATTCTAAAGGATTTCTGCTCTTCCTCTCCCCTGCAGGGTCCTCCTCTGGGATCCTGGCTGATCCCAGAGCCAGGGAGCAGCTGGGAGTGGAACAAAAGCCATGGATTCAAACACTTGGAAGGTGCTCAGCCCACGGAGCGACGGCGGGGGTTGTGTTCCAAGGAGAGGCTGGAATGCCAAGAGGGAACTCAAAATTCAAGGAAGCTTCCTCTAAGTGCAAGGAAAAACGGGAAACAGCCACGGAATTTCAGCAGGAATTCAGATGGGAGGAAGGGTGAGCTCTGGGAGCAACCCCTCAAAGGATGGGAACTCGCCACTGCTCTTCCCACAGGACAAACCCCAAACCAGGAAAATACCAGGGAATACCAGACAGGCTTCGCTCCCAGGTGGAGCAGAAGAGTACTTGTTAATTTAAAAAGGAAATCACAAAGGTCACACAGCTCCTTCTCCTCCTCCCCAGTCAGAGTTTTACATGTGAAACTGAAGCACAAGGGAATTTTTTCCACACAAACACCATTTCACAGGATCACGGGATGGTGTGGGATGGGAGGGATGTCAAAGGTCATCCAGTGCCACCCCTGCCATGGGCAGGGACACCTTCCACTGTTCCAGGTGGCTCCAAGTCCCCTCCAACCTGGCCTGGAACATTTCCAGGGATCCAGGGGCAGCCACGGCTTCTCTGGGAACCCTGTGTTGAAAATCATGGAAGAGAATCGTGGAATCCTTTAAGTTGGAAAAGCCTTTTTCGAGTCATTGATTGGCACCTCCCAGGATATCCCATTTCTCAACACGACAAAGTCACAGGCGCCACTCACCATCTCCTGCTTTATTCACAGCTTGGATTTGGGATGAGAATGAACCCCTGAGGGGAAGAATCCTGGAAAATCCTGAGCTGGGAAAGACCCACAAGGATCCTGAGCTTAAACAAGAAGCTGAGGCGGGACAGGAGCTTTGTTAGTGCCTGAATTAAGGGAAAATGGGAAGCTTTGGTAATTAAAGCTCTGTGAGATGATCCAGAGCCCCCTGGGAACACCCCAACCTCCAACAGGGCTTTGGCTGCTCCACCCTCGCCACAACCTATGGATTTGGGGCTAATCTTGCTCTGTACAAAGGGGGACAATCCCAATTTTCCCCCAAACTCGGGCACTGCCACATTAGGAGGAACTACTGCTCCAGCTGAAAAAATCCCAAAGATAAACAAACCTTCCTGGTCCTTCCAGGAACTCCAGCATCCCCTTCTCCAGGGAAACAGACCCGGAATGGATTAAACCTCTGAAATAAATTTCCTGGTGCACAGAGCAGAGATGGGACTGGCACAGGGAAGCAGGACCCCAATCCCAGCCCTTTCCCAGATATTTTGGGATTTAGCAGGAACATCACTACCACAGGCGCTGCCTTGTGCTCCCACTCCCGCTCAGCGAGTCTCCAGAGATGTGCACTGGGATGGACAGTGGGATGGACAGTGGGATGGACAGTGGGATGGACAGTGGGATGGACAGTGGGATGGACAGTGGGATGGAGCAGCCCAGAGCATCCTCAGGGTCGCCCCTGGCTGGGGCTGGAGCGATCCTCGCTCTCCTGGGAGGAAGCACCCGGTGTCACAGAGCTCCAGGGATTCCCAGTGCCACCCACTCTGCTTCCCAGGCATTCCCAGTGCCACCCATGCCACGTCCCAGGCATTCCCAGTGCCACCCACTCCACATCCCAGGCCATGGATCCCCCCATGAACCACCCCGGCCGTCGCTCTGCAGGATCCACACGGATTTCCTGCTGCCCAAACTCTCTGTCTGATTCATCAGCACAGAGAAAAGATGTCCAGAAATATCCCCCCTCAACCTCCAGGCTTTTCCCTGGGATCTGGGATACACGCCAGCCCCCTGCAGAGCAGCTGGAACACCCCCAGCTCTGGGAGCACGAGGAGGAGGGAGATGAAAAGCCTTTAGAAACTCCCACTGTTTATCCAGCAGAAGCAAAATTCCACCTTGTTGCATTTTGATTTATTTTACACACAAATCTCCCAGTGAAATTCCTCCACAAAGCTGTTTTTGGGGTTGGGAGCAGCTTGAGTTTGTCAGGAAACTGAGTTCAGGAGAAAAATCCCAAACTAGAATTTGGGGTTTGGTCTTTAATGAGTCAAAATAAATCCAGAGTGAGTTTAAGACTTCTTTAATTCCCCTCCAAGCCCTGAACAATCCCAGGGGACCCCAAAAGTCCCCCTGTGGAGGGGAATCAGAATCCTGGAGTCATGGAATGGTTTGGGGTTGGAAGGGACCTCAAAGCTCATCCACCCCTGCCATGGCAGGGACACCTCCCACTGTCCCAGGTGGATCCAAGTCCCAGTGTCCAACCTGGCCTTGGGCACTCCCAGGGATCCAGGGGCAGCCACAGCAAATCTGGGAAATCCATTCCAGGACCTCCCCACCCTCCCAGCCAGCAATTCCTGCCCAAGATCCCAGCCCAAGCTCCCCTTTCCCAGTGGGAAGCCATTCCCTGTGTCCTTGTCCAAAGTCCCTCCTCTGCAGAGCTTGTTCCCCCCAAAATTAGGGGCATCCACCACCCAAAATGAGGCCACCCAGCCAGGTCACTTGGGAAGGACACAAAGTGGAGGGGACACACACGGTGTCACCCACTGGGATCCCACACCAATTCCCACGGAATTATGGAGTGGTTCAGGGTGAAAATTCCTCAGAGATCACCGAGTCCAACCATTCCCCCAGCTCTGCCAAGGCCACCAGCGTCCATGTCCCCAAGTGCCACTTCCCCAGGGCTGTTAAATCCCTGCAGGGATGGGGCGTGACCCACTGCCAGGGCTGGACAACCCTTTCCACCAAGGAATTTTCCCAGTATCCAACCCGAACCTGGCACAGCACGAGGCCGTTCCCTGCCAGCAGAACCCGACCCTTCCCGACTCCGCCCTCCTGCCAGCGAATTGTGCGGAACCAGCAGGTCTCTCCCAATCCCCTTTTCCCTCGGGACCTCGCTCCAGGTGCGGCGGATGCCGGCGCTAGGACCGGGCGCTGGAGCCTGCGCCCTGCGCGGCTGCCCCGCGGCACCGCAGCCCCCGCAGCCCCCTCCCTCCCACCCCCGACCCCGCGGGATCATCCCGGCGCATTCCCGGCTCCCGCCGCCGTGGGATCGATGCTCCGTAGCCACAGCAACGCCCGGACACGCCGAGGATGCGGCGGGAGGTCAGTGGATTTCAGCTCATCCCCATCTCCGGCGCCCCGCGGGATTCCCGGCTCGTTCCAACCGGGATCGTTCCCGGGAAAAGCTGATTTAACCGCTCGGCCCTCGGGGAACTGCTCGTTCCATGCGGGACTTTGCTCGGCTGCTGGAGCAGAAATCCCTGGATTTCCACCCTCCCAAACCCCCTCGGATCTTGCTCCGAGCAATTCCCAGCTTTAAACTTTATTCCCTCGTTCCTTATGGAATTCCTGAGCAGCCCCTTCCTTCAGAGGGCTGGTAAATGAGGGCATGGAGCAGGGTGGGGAATACCCAGGGCTGCAAATCATTCCATAATCCATAAACTCCAATCCATCAAAACCCCATTCCCTCCAAAAAACCCCAATCCATCCAAACCCCAATCCCTGGAAAACCTGGGAGCAGAGCTCTCTGCACCACCCAAAGGGACAATCCAGCTGGAGCAGCAGTAGTTCCCACATCCCTGCCATCCTCACCGCCCATGCCCTTCCCTCTTTTCCATTCTTCAGGCATTTTCCTCTGGAAAACTCAAGAATGGGGCTGAAAACCCTCCCAAAATTTTGGTTTCAGCTGTTCCCGGGTGGGATTTGAGGCTCTGGAGAATCAGCGCAACGTGACCCCTCCCTCCAGGACAACCCAAGCTCCTGACACTGAAATCCATTAAAATTCCTCCTTTTCCCCCTTAAATGCACCAAAGGAACCGAATCCTTGTGTTTATTCCCAAAGCCACCACCCAGCTCCGCGTTTGGGAATGGAAGGAGAAAGGAAAATCGCTCCAAGGTCACCTGGGCAGGCGACAAACACCCAGCACAGAACCTCCTGGGAGAGCCCTGCATTCCAAGAATTCCCGATGAGGCCAGGAATTTTCAAAAACCAACGTGGAAACCCAAAAAAATGCTGCATGAAATCGGGGCCAGCCTGCAGTGGAAGAGCTCTGGAAGGTCCCTCCTGACAGGAATTCGGGGATTCTGGAATTCCCTGCCCAGTCCGGAGTGAGGGATGGCACCACTGGAGCCACCGGGCCCAACACACCTCACACAGGTAAACGGCTCTGCCTGCATTCCATCCCCTTAATTAACCATTATTAATGCATTAATTGACGCGGGTAATTCATTATTCATATTCTGCTAATGATGGCGGGTCGTGCTCTGCCAGAATTCCCAGCACACAGAATCCCCTGCTGGAAAATCCCGTGCTTTTCCTGGATCCAGGACCGGGAATATCCATCCTGCTTACCCTTAATGAGCTCCCCCCCCGCAATTAGCATTAATTAACCCCGGGGCTGAGTCATTCCGGATCCAACCTCCCAATCCCACACCGAAATCCCGAGGGGGAAGCGCCGCCCTCATCCCATGGCTGAGCACTCCTCACAGGGAAGCCCAAAATGCCCCCCAAACACCCCCAAATGCCCCCCAAAC
>VYXD01011407.1:380758-400231 GCA_013397195.1 Hylia prasina | reverse complement strand
AAAAAAGGTGAATCAATTTGAAATTTTATTTAAAAGTGAATTAATGGTAGTCGCAAATTTTGGACCTGAGTGTTCTGTTTCTCATAGCTTCACAGGTAAAATAGAGAACCACAGAGACAGGATTGGCAACATACCCAATATTTTAATGCATAATTATTTTTGACACTCTTGCATGCATTAGAAATTATCTACATTGTTATTTAACTCACAGTTACTTTTTTGAGTAACTGATTCAACATTGAAGTTAGGCTACATTGTCATATCATCAAATCTCACTAGGGAAGCATTCTCATTGAAATGAATGCTCATTCATTCAAGATAAGAATGAGAAATGGCAAAAAAAATCATGCTTCGTGGTTTTACTGCACTGAGGGAGAAGAATGGGACTCAAACTATTTTATCAGAAATTTGGCAAGATCTTACTACTGGCAATACATATACAAATCCTGCAGTGAGAGTGCAAATGTCTGAGATGAAAAAACTTAAAATAAAAAGTAAAATTAGATAGAAGAAGAAAAAAGGGATACAAAATCAGAAACAGTGAATTTTTAATTTTTTTCTCTTTTTGCCAGGAATCAGCAGTTTTTTATAAGCAATGCCCTTCCAAAAAAGAAACATCCCTTAAAAAAGAAATTTAAAAAAACCCTACACTTTTATTGCTTTTAGTAGCTTATAGTGAGATGGTCAGATTCCAACTTCTGCAATGAGATGGCTGACATGATATCAATAGATGGTGACAAAATGCACCAGGTATTCAATCTGTGGGAAAAATATCTTATCCTGAGATGACACTTTTGACCTCCTAATTCAATAAATTAAACTAATATAAGACTAAAATTCTGGCATGCATAAAGGTTATCACCACCAAATAGTAAGATTAAATGTATGGCACTGAGGATTAGTTCAATACTTAGTTGATTATGAGGTGTTGAAGCATCAGTAGTTAAACAGTTTAGGACTCATTGGATTACAGCATACATTGGATGAAAAAGCATATGCAAGTGATTCTACAGTTGCTTCACAGAACTGGTGGGTTTTGGTTCTCTCAGCAAGAAATTGGATGACATCCTCTCTCAGGTCTGAAGATGATCTTCTCTGGGAACAAAATGTGTTGAAATTACACTTACCCTCCTATTTTTTTCTCCAAGACTAAGAAATCTGACATCTTACTGCCATTATTTGTGCAGCAGAACTTGAATTGGATTTTTCCAAAACAAATGATTAATGTATAAGAGTTTGCAATTTAATACTAGGGGTTTTTTCCCTGCACAAGCATCTTGGATCCTGTTTTCAGCAACCGATTTAACATATAAATTGGCCAAACTTGGCAAAAGTCAAGAATATTTAATAGGATACAGATGGTACAGCAGAAAGCAATATCTAGAGATTTGGGTGACTTGAATGCTCTTTAGCCCTCTACCAGCTGCTTTGGCTCAAGTGTGAATGAAGACCTTTTAAGAATCAATAAGTGTATCTTATGTTGTGCCTAAGCATTGCCCACCCAACTAAGCTGACACCAAAAACAAAAGCAACCATATGGTTTTAGGTATATTAATGAACAGGGCACTACAGCTTGATACTCAAGTTTAAATATGTTAATTTAATACCATGAATTCCTTTCACATTGCTAATTTCCATCAGCCATCTAAGACAAAGAAATGTAATTCTCTCCAGATTTTCAGTTTCAGTGGTAACAGAAAATAAAATAGACAGCAATTGCCTGAGGCTAGAGGAAGATGGAAGAGACACACAATTTCTTTCTTTACAAACCATAATAAAATCACAGTCAATAGATTTTAGTTATTGGAATCATAAAACAACATTAGCTGCAGTTAAGAATTAAGTCCTTTGGGGTTGTAAGTGCTCTATATGGTGTTTTCAGCTTGTAATGTATGATTACTAATTACAAGTCTCAGATTACATTGCAAGCATTTCGGTGCTGATGTCCCACTATAATAAAGCAGAGAACCTCGAGCAGTGTCCTCTTTTCTTTTTTATGCAGCAGCATACTGCATTTGATGAATTGTTCTTCAAGTTCCTAATAAAGGCTAAAACATAAGTGATGGAGTGGATTCCAATTGTAAATGGATTCCTAGGGCATTAGATGCTGGAGGCAATATCCTAACAATACTCCATGCTTTCCTCTAGCATTGACTCGTTATTATGTTCAGAGGCTCTTGTGGTTGTGTATATCAAGAGCAGCATTATTGCCACAGTTCAAACTATATACAGCTGTGAAATCTTCTTGGCAAAAATATAAGAAAAAACTGGAAGACAAAAAGGATACTAATCTACCCCATCACAACGGTATCAAGAATCATGATGAAACAAACAAACAAACAAACAAATAAAAGCTGGAACATGGGAAATTCTGGATGAATTCTGGAAAAGAAACTGCAGGGGTGACTAAAAATGGCAATACTCAGGGACTCACTGATCATAACCCTAAGCCACCTGCTATCACTTGACCTGCTTCAAGCAGGGTTGGTGACTTAGTTGGTGATCTGAATAACTCTTCTTACCCACGCTACAACTGTGGTGAAATTTCACTTGCAAACTTCTGTTACAGATAAAGGCCTAATAGCTTGGTTTATGGACCAAATATCATACCCTCCATCAGCAGATCTGTATCCTCCCCAGTCGAAGGGGGCACATCACATAGTTGTATATACAGTATACACACAGATATCTCTGAGGTAAAAGACAATGCAGGAGCATCCCTTTCAGCAAGCAAGGGGCTACTTTACTGCCTTGTGGCATTGCTGCCTCACTTCAAACCTGGCGCCCTGAGGCACCAGATCTATTTATTTATAGAGCTGTTTCTGACTGGTCAGCTCCACTCCGTCAAGCTGCAAGGCTTTATTCATCCCAGGCTTTGCATTCCATTTTGATGGACCTTGTAAGGTTCCCGACTACCCACTGCTCCAGCCTGTGGGGGACCCCCTGCAATCCTGCCTTCCTGCATAATTAACTCTTTCTATCAACTTGAACCAATCACAAACCTTTACATTGACTCAGAATTTCATAATTCATGCTGTTGTAAACCTGTCACAGCCATATCTCACCAATTTGGTTATAATATTCTAAAATACAGAAGGTAAAGGATGCTTAGCTCTTTTAACCTTGATTTAGACACAGTCACTTCTTTTATGACAAAAGACAGTGTAAGCATGTTTTCATATTTTAAAATGGGTTCAAACAGAATAAATATATGATAAAATTAATATAAAAATCATTTATGAAATTGAAAAAAATCATAAATAGATAAGCACTTCTGAATTTTATTAGCTTTCCTTGTACATGTAAGTAAATTATATTTTTATATAAACTAGCTTCAAAGAGTAAGTATTAAATTTTTTCAGAAAATGCGATTGAAAGCATACCATTATAACCACAACTTTAAAACTTACAGAGATTAGTTAAAAATGCCTGAGCAGTTAGACTAAGAAAACTTTTGCTAGATAAGGCTGCAAGAAACACTTCTTCATTCTTTAATTTTTTTCATCACATCCAGTGTGAATAACTTAGTCTGGTCCCACTGCCCCTCACTGTCATGCCTTGGTGCCACTATTACTATGCAATATGGTTAAAAAATCACATTAATTTCACAACAAGTACCTTCATCTACAACATCTAATCTACATTTTAAATAACTAAAGACACAGAGTGGGTTTAAACACATTTTATCCCAAGTGAAAATCCATTATAAAATCTCATTTGTAGAAGCTCTGGTTTAAACTTGCAATTTCTGTGTAACTGTTTTTGTGTTGGTGCCTTTTCAGCAGTCACAAATCATGGATGAAAGAGGATCTAGGAATCCTTATGGCTCTATCAGTCTGCTCAGAATAGAGTCAGGTAACAGAGCTGTCAAAAAAGCCTAATAATCGTTTGGATCACAACTGTCATTATGAACAGTTGCTGGTGGCTTATTAGTCACCTGGTTTTCCTAGTAAAAATAGAGGCATTTTAAAATGCTGCTGATAGCAGTGCATTCATGTTGACACTACATGTCAAATATCATCAATATACCTGCACCTGCCATGAGCTACAAAGAGTGCTCCTCAAAAGTTATGAAAATACTTTCTTGATTTCATTACATCATACATTATATTCTGAAAACAATTCTTTGCAACCTTTCTTTTGTCGTTTTCATCATCTCTTAAATCAAAACTCACTTAAAGGAAAATTTCTTTCATTTTCCTGCCTTCTCTGTTCTCTGTAACTCCTCTGATCTTATTTCAATCATCTTCTCAACTACAGTCTTTAACTGATTTCATTTTTTAAATTAACTTCTCATTCTCTGCCTTTCAGTTGTGTTCTACTTGCTCAAAACTTACTTCATCTAGGCTTCTCCCTTATACTACCAAAGATACTTGTGAAAACAAATTCTGAAAGCCCTTTTGTTCCCAGTTAAAGAAAAACCCACTGTCATTGTCTCCCCCCCTTCATCTCCTAACAACTTTTGTTATTTGAAATAATTTTACTTCTTACCTTTTTCACCATCCTTCAAAATACAGTGAAAATCACAGACATAAACCTTTGTGGTAAGTTAGCATTTCCATATGACTAATACAGTTTTGCAAAATAAAACCTTGGTTTGTGTTTAACTACTGTTTCCTGATCACATCTAGCTCACACTTTCCCTTTTAGCCATGATACTGGGGACATAATAGGCGGATTAGCCTAATATAAAAGAAGAAAAGGTTTAGAATTTCCCTGGTGCCAATATCTTTTAATAAATTGTAATTTATTTTTCTCAGATTAAGGTTAAAAAAGTACAAAAGAACAAGCCCATGTTAAAGGATGCTTAAATGTTCCAGCTTAAACATCGTGAAATTTAATTCACTGAGCCTACCTAGTGCCATCTCTGAAATTAATAGGCAGGTCAGCTACATTGTAAAAAAATATATGTATTTAAGCAGTGTAAAGATTTAATGGCCAGGTCACCTGCACTATTTTACTGTAGAAATAAAATTTGAGATTAACAGATTCATTAAGATTTGTGCAGGATAGAAAGAAACTAAATATTCATAATTAACAGAAGAAAAATAATGATTACTAAAAAAATGAAACTATTCAGCTGCAGATATTCAGGAGGTTTTGTTCAGAAATACTTAGACAAATAGATATGCCAATTAAATACATATGGTGGGTAAAACTACTGGTATTCACCACATATTGTGGCATTAGTATCATATTAGATATGCTAATTTGGTACAATTAACCTTTTGTAATTGCTTTAAAGACCTTGTCTAACCATGCAGAATATTACTTCACTGAAGAAATAACTGATCAAGTATAAAACGAGAGGCAAGACTTCAAGAAACTAATTACACTGTCTGTATACAGAACATTTTTCCTGCTAAGGTTTAAGTCACTTTTATATATTCATATATTCTTCCAGACAATCTTAGTAATGGAGAACTATTGCTCAAAGTTAAATATTTGGCTTTCATTTTTCTCCTCTGAATTTGAGCTGTGAAATGCAACCGAATACTTAGATGGGTTGGGGCAGAAGGAAGAAACATGATAAAAGCAGAGTATAGTTTACAACTGTGTATTAAAATTAAGGATACTATTTGCAAATTTCGTGCTTCATTGCTCAACATATGCTGATGCAGACAAAAAGAACTAGCACAGATGTTTTCCCAGTAATAGGTTCTGTAGTAACTGGCCAAGTGGCAGAACACTAGAAATCAATCACTTGAGTAAAGTGACTGTGTGCTAGTATGGGTTTTGAAAGAGGTAAGCTACATGGATCAGATTTCCTGAATAAGAATCTTACTCTGTATAACCAAAAAGGGAACACAGTTATTGAAGAGAGTCTGAAATAGTTTTGCTTTTTCATACTATATCAGAGCCTTACTCATTACTAGGCTGTTATTATTGAGGGGTAGCCCTGCTCTTTAACCTTTGACATGTAGATTCTTATTGCCTGAATCATTTATTAGTTTAATAAGCACACAGTTCTTACTTCCACAGCTGCATATTTTGTCTAAAATACTTTGGACTATTTCAGTGCCATGTGACTCACTTGAGAAATGAAGACATTCATCGAAGAGAAATGTTCAGACTGGAAGCATAAATTTAACTCCAGAGGTTGGGAGACTTCCACTTTGTTACTAAGTACTTGCTGTCTTTGCAGGTATCCTTTGAGAGTATCTATATTTGCAAAGACAGAAGACTTATGTCTTTGTTTTCTTAAAAAAAAATAAAAGACATGCAAGATCAGCACCAAGCACATTTCCTGTCTATTATTAACATTATTTAAAAATTTTACAAGAAATGTGGGATGACTTTGTTACTGAACCCTTGCTCTGCTAGTAACTAAACAAACAACAGTAGGTGCCAGTATTGAATTTTGAGCCCTAATAAATGTAGTCAAACAACTAAATGTAGAAGTACAACAGTAAAGCAAGAAAAATGTTTTTGAGATTTATTGTTTGATTGCTGTTTAATTTGAGACACATCTTGCTAAATTCAGAAAAACTTTTGTGTAAAAGTGTTAATATTTTTCTTTAAGGAGATTTCCAATTAACTTTTCTATTAAAAATTTCGTGTGACTCACAATTACCACCTGAATTTATTTGTAACATAAAACATGGCACAAAAGCGAGCCCAGCTGAGTGAACTGAAATAGTCATTCCTCAAGAGTTTAATTGAACCTTGAACTTAAATTTCAGAAAAAAAATTATCCTGAAATCATACATTTCCATGAAACTTTTAACCTAAAGAGGCCTTTTAAAGACAAGAATATGCTGAAAAAGGGAGAAGTAGCATCCACAATGTATTTTGAATTCTGAGAAACCCAAACTGTTCTGAATTCTTCAATTATTTTTTCAGCCTCCACTGGTGTTGCACAGAAGATAAAACTGTTGCAAGAAATCTGTTCTTTAACTCGTCACTTTCTAGTGGTACATCCAAATGAGAAATTAGGAAAAAATATTCAGATAACTGTTCACTTAACGTTAATAAAAAAAATGCAGGTAAATATTATTTTGAATCATGGAAATCTTTGTTTCAAGAGTAAGTTGCTTTTTTTAGTCCTGTTGGCTTTGTCTATCCACATTTCAACAAAAACTGGTGAAAATAGCTTTTCAACTCACCTGCAAGTGTGCAGCTGCCTTGTAGGGAGATGAAGAACAGGGATACAACATTTGCACAGCTACCTACTGTGTAATGGTCACCTTGGAAAAGTACTTGGAGGACTAGTGCATATTCCAGTTGCACTTACAGATTCTCTCTCTGTGAAGAATCAGTACATAATTACCTTTAAATTTCCAATACTGACACCAGGAACGAGCATCAGAAATTTAGAAAGTTTTACTGCCAAGAGGAACATTCCATTGTACTTGAAAATCATAGCAATCAGACCAATTCCCAGTGCCTGGGAAATAGAAGACAACACACATTATTATAAAAGGTAAAAAAGGGGCTTTGGAAAATACTGATTAGTCAGCCTCATCTCCATGCCTCATAACATCATGGAACAGACCACCCTGGAAGCCAGGCAAAGCACATGAAAGACAGAGATGTGCTTAGACACAGCGAATATGTGTTCACCAAGGCAAATCATACCTGAGTAAGCTGGTAGCCTTCTATGCAGAATGATGGAGCTGGCAAATAAGGTAAGAGCTACTGGTGTCCTCTATCTGGACTTGAAATGATGCCACCCACATTTTGTCATTATGTTCGAGAGATATGGGTTTGATGGATGAATTGATAGATGGATAAGGAATTGATGGGATGGCCCTATCCAAAAGTGTTGCAGTCTCAATGTCCAGAATGAGATCAGAGATACATGGTGTCCCTCAGGTGTCTGTACTTGGGTCAATGCTGTTCAATGTCTTTATTAATGACATAAACGGTGAGATTATTTGCATTCTCAGCAAGTTTATGGATTACACCAACATGGAGTACAGCTGATATACTAGAGGGATGACATGCAGAGTGATCTTGACAGACTTGAGAAGTGGGTGAGCAGCTTTAAAGTTGAACAACGTCCAGTGAAAGATCCTACACATAGGATGAGAGAATCTCCAGTATCGGGACAGCCTGGGGTATAAATGTATTGTGAACAGCCCTATAGAGAAGACTTGGAGATACTGACAGAGGAAAAATTGGACATGAGGCAGTAAAGTGCATTTTCAGCCCAGAAAGCAAGCTGTATCTTGAATTGCAGCAAAAAATGTGTGGCCAGTAGGTTGAGGGAGATGGATTTCCTCCTTTATTCTGCACTGGTAAGACCTCACCTGGACTACTGCATCCAGCTCTGGGGCTTTCAGGGCTGAAAAACATATGAATGTGTCAGAGAGGGTCCAGATGAGGGCCGTGAAAATGGTTAAAGAGCTAGAACAACTCTCCTGTGACTAAAGGATAAGAGAGCTAAAGTTCTTCAAACTTTAATTATGCAAAGGATGTGTGGCCTTTCAGTATAAAAAGGGAGCTTACAAGAATGATGAGGAGCATCATTTTACCAGCCCCTGTAATAACAGGACTATGGCTAATGGTTTTAAAATGAAAAAGAGTTGATTTAGATCAGATATAAAGAAGAATTTTTTTACAGTAAATGTGGTGAGACACTGGAACATTTTGTTCCAAGAAGCTGGAAATGTTCAAGGCCAGGTTGGATAGGGCCTTGCACAACCTGCTCTTGTGGAAGATGTCCCTGTCTGTGCCAGTAGGGATTAGAACTTTAAAGGTCCTTTTCAGATCAAACCATTCTACGATTCTTGAACCATAAGTTCAAGAAACTCCCTGAATAATCAAAAACAAATTTCATGACTGTGAAAGAAAGCAATTTCTGAAAGGTATTAAAATTATCCATAGAAAGCTGTTATTTTTCACCATGAACTATTGAATCACACCCCATAAAGGTGTGATAAGGTACCTCACAATTTCTATGTTGCACAATAAATAATAAATCATGAAATAACTCAGAAAATTGATCAGCTTCTTATAAAATCTTTTCTTCATTCCAAACCAAAATCTTACCACTCCAGGGCCCAAGAAACTGATATTTCTGCTTTATACTGTGAACCTGCTGTTTCTTCTCTGGAAGCATGTGAAATTTGATAGAATCTGCAATTCTTGTAAGGAACATGAATGGTTTTGCTATTTAACACTCTCTGAAATCACATAGATTATAGTAATGTGATGTGTTTCAATGATTTCTCTGAATTTGCATGATACCTTTCACAGCAGAAACACAGATATGTTCTGTAAGAAATCAGTATTTCTGTTATTGCTGCTACACTCATAAATCCTTACTCAAAGATAAGACAACAGATTAGTTTGCATGCTTGATGGAAAATCATCTGAATATTTGTTCTTGGTCAGGAAGAGGCTTTATGGTTAGCTCTAATAGTCTTAATATACTTCTACTCATCTTCTTAACTGACATAGTTGGGTAGCTCGCACTCAAAATGATTCCCCCTTCACACACTACATAAAAAATTTCATCCAATAGACATAGAGATACAGTCAGTTTACTGTTCAGAGCATACTGCACTTCAAGAAAAATTATGCTGCGTTTCTACCGAAACAATAGGCACAACCACTCTTTTCCCATTAATGAGAAGAGCACTGCAAGCAGGATTTAGAAAAACTATAGGATTTAGAAAAAATTATTTCTAAGGCAATCTTCCTGAAATGCAGACGACTCCTTATCTCTTGAGTTAATTCTATTGCTTCGTCGCTGGTTTATTTCTGCCGTTGCTCCTTTCCAGAGGACAAGTGCAGACAATGATTTGGACACATGAGAGATATGCATCTGGAATTATTGTATTGGTGAAATGCCTTTTGGAGCTGAACAGTTCACCACACCACTGAGCTGCAACATCTAATTATCACTAGTGGCACAAACTACTGAATTGTTAAGCTCGTCTATAATGCCACTTTATGCATTGCTTCTGTTAAAATGTCCAGTCATCAATTACAAGCTGATAGATACCTCCATTCATCAGTCATTTGAAAGGAATATTTCTTTGAAGGAACGGATTACTCTGGGGTTTTGAAAATATAAAGCTGAGGGAGAAAGATGGTCTCTTTTATGCACCATAGAAATCACCTGGAAAATGACTCTTGGTTAACAATCTGCTTGGCATAGATAAAACAATAAAAAAAAAAAACCCTGAACAACAAACAAATTTTTGTGCTTATTTCTATCCTTTTGTAATTGTTAAAAGATACTCCATGAGCAGGCTATTCATAATTATTTTATTATTTGGAATGATTTCATTTCTTCTGTACTGCAATGTTTTCCAAGCTTGAATTTTGTAGAATTAATTAAATAATTATTATTGAAAGAGATTTCTTTCAAATGAAAAACATATGTGAAGTCCCCAATTAAAAAAAATCAAACAAATCTAAAACCACACCCAAACTTCATTGTGTTTTTTATTGTGAAGACACATTTATTTACAAACAAGTATGACACCCAAGCATGATACAAGAGTTAAATTATTATTTCCTGAAAACTTCTTTGAAACAGCTATAGAAAAATTCACAGTTATGTTTTCTTAGTGACAGAATCATAAGAAAAACCAGTATGATTTACATATTTAAGTAAAACACTTCTATTTATGATAAGTGCCTCTTACGTGACTATATTATCCTGAAAGATACATATTTTGCTGTGCAATATAATTTCTCAAGCTTGCCCTTTTTGCTTTTTATTATTTTGTTTTTACAAATTAGATTTTGAATTATTTAAAGCATGCTGTGGCCTCCACCTTTTCTTCATATCACTTGTAGGTTATCAAAATTGTTTACTTCTTTACCAATAGTAAACATCTGACACTCCATTGTCAGATGTAATAAAGGTCTCTTAAAGACACAACTCTGAAGTAGGGTCTATTTATTTTTGTAACCAGATTGTTACTTTGCTAGGTGTGTTTTAAGTGTTATACATATTCTGTGAGAAAAAGAGAAGCCCAAAGTCCTATTACTAACTAAAAATCTACAATTTCAATAGAGGTTCAATGAGCACTGGAAGCCCTTTCATGCTGCCTGAAGAGAGCTTCTGTGAGAGGACAGAAAGTAGTTTTTGTGTTCTGACACATGCATTGTAGCAGGGAGTGGAAAATATTTTATAAAATGCTTCCAGCAATAGACTTAATACACCAAATAGAATACATAAAAAGTTTATTTCCAGTCATCTTTTTTGACAAAACATTTTTTTAAATGAAGTCAAGCCCATAATTTATTTCACAGCCTAGATATTTTATTTTCCTAACTCAGTTTTCATTTTCATTCTAATGAACTCATATGAGAAAACTCTCCGTACCTTTATCTATGCATCTTTTGTCTGTGGATCAAAATCTATTTTGCAAAGTATTAATATCACCCATGAAAGTGATAAACATAAACTTCATTAGGGAACATAAAACATGTTTGCAGAAAGGGGACTTTGGTCTGTTTCTTTTTTTTTGTACTAATACCAGTAATGCTGAATAAGTGCATTAAACAGTGTTAAATAAAATGTATCTGTCAGTAAATGAAGGAATAAATGAATGCTCAGTGAAAATGCAAGTCTTCATGTACTAAAACTAGGGCATTGATTGTATCTTAAAAGGCAGCTAAAAGGAAAAGCTTCAATGAATT
Organism: Hylia prasina; assembly: GCA_013397195.1. NCBI lineage: Eukaryota > Metazoa > Chordata > Aves > Passeriformes > Sylviidae > Hylia > Hylia prasina. Next base: position 388,627 of record VYXD01011407.1, on the reverse strand, counting down.
TGGCTTGTGAACATCAAGACCCTTGAGCAAAGTGAAAGACATTTCTGTTCAGACCCAAAGAGGAACAAGGCAACACATGCAGGTCTATATTGAGAGGATCATGGTATACACAGACTAATCTCTCATTCAGCAAAGTATTTCAAATGGTTTTTATTATGTGGACCCTTATAATTTAATAAATGATTTATAACAAGCAGCAAAAAGTCAAAACCCCAGAGAAGGTATCAGTCCACAATCTCCACAAGAGGCTTTGATCAATAGCAATAGTCATTTTATTACCATCCAATATATAAGGGCTTTGCTAAAGGAGGAGTCAGTTTTCTGGTTTCCTCTTCCTCCCTGGGAAGTATCCCCAGCCCTTGAAATGATATTGGACCTTTCAATTTTCTCAGTACATCACTTTACATAAATTAATATTTATGTGCATGAAAAAGGGAAGAAGCTTTCTCCATCTTGGAAATTCAGACTCTCATCTGGGAGCAGGGATAATCAGATTTTATTCCCTGGTCCACCATTTAATGATTCATGCAAAGAGAAAAAAAATGTGAATGGATGTAATTGAGAACACCCTACCACAGAGACCCATATATGGTCATGACTGGGAGTCTTTGCTGCAACAAAGTTACAGTATCCTCAGAGGAAGGAATAGAATCTCTTGTTGCTTCCCCCAGTCTAACAAGTCTCTTTCTTTGGGTATGTATAATAACAAGCACCAAACAAGCTCTCAAAAAGTAAACTATTTCTTTAAAAGTAATAACTACTTTTTTCTATAGCATCAAGTGAAAAAAAATCAGGAAATCTCATTGGCACTTTCTCTCTCAAACTTTTGGTTTAGCGGAAAAGATCACACACACTTGCTCAACTATTTGCAGAAAATCCACAGAACTATCAAGACTGGAAGAGACCTTTAAGATCATGGTGCTACTGGGTTGATCAACCATCAACCCAGTAGCACCATGATGACCCCTAAACCATCCAGATACCACATCTAGAGGCTTGAACATATCCAGAGATTGTGGTTCCATCACCTGCCTGGGTAACTTATTCCATTGCCTAGCCACTCTTTCAGTGAAATTTTTTCTAATATCTGAACCATCTGAACCTCCTCTGACACAACTTCAGGCCATTTACTCTTTTCTTTTACTTGAGATATGGCAGAAAAGTTTGATCTGCATTTTATTACAGCCTCCTTTTCCTTTCAGGTATTTGTAAATAGCTGTGATGTCTCCCCTGAGCCTCCTTTGTCCAGATTAAGCAACTTCTGCTCCTTTCACAGGACATGTATTCTAGACTTTTCACCAGCTTTTTTGTCTTTCTCTGGACATGCTCCAGCACCTCAATGTATTTCTTGTAATGAGTGGCTCAAACGTGAAAACATTACTCAGAGTGTGGCCTCACCAGTGCCTCCCCAGTGTTGCATTCCACTGTAGGGAACTGCACAGGGTTCTTTTAAAATAGATGTTCAAATATGGAATTTATTCAAACAAGGTAAATATATATATTATATCTGATAACTGCTTATTGGTAACAAAATGTGTGTTGCCCTAGTAAAGAAGAACAGAAAAGAGAGAACAATAGGAAGGGAAAAGGAAAAAAGAATACAGGGCGGTAGAGAGAGAGAAAGTAGAGAGTGAGCTTCAGAGTGTGCTGTCACCATCCAAGCAGATGGTGGAGGGTGTATGTTCCCTGCCAGGGGAGCCTGGACAGCCCTCTGAGAGGCACAGCTGCACAGGCAGACCTCCCACAGCAATGGGCAGAAGACACAAGTGAGAGGGGATCGGGCAGGAGGTGCAGAACCTCCTGTCCAATCCAGCAGGGTTGCAGGGATCACAGTGGCGGCCTGGATTGGCGAAGCAGTGTGGAGAGCAGGTGGCCTAGGAATGGATAAAGGAGATATGGCCATTGAGTAGAAGCACAGGGAGGCAGGACAAGCAAGGGCTGGAGCAGGGTGAGGGAGAAGAGGTGGTAGGGCAGGACACAAGCTAGGCACGAGGCTTAGAAGTGGTCTCAGGGGGTTGGTCAGCAAAGTGAAGTCAGCAAGCCGAGCCAAGCATCCAGCCAAGCATCCGGCAGCAGCACCTCCAGCCAAGTTTTCCCCTGGGAAGCTTGTGACACAGTTGCACAAGATCTGGCTCCTCCCAAGATCTGCTCGCTGGCAGGTCAAGCATTAGACTGCAGTCCATTGGTGGAGACCTTTTGCCAGCAGATTAGAGAACCTCTCTAGAAGACACAGTGTCCTTGGCAGTCTCCCCCTCCTCACAGATGATCACTGCCTATTATTCCATGTGAGATATGAAATGGCTGTCAGGCAAAGTCTCCCCAGAGACAGGGCTTCCCTTCATCTTTGCCTGGCTGCCTCCTGCAAGCAGCATGTGTGCAGCCCCTCCCCCGCCATACCTCTGATCAAACTATGCTGAGACAAAAACCAAAGTTTAATTGGTTCCCTGTAGCCTGGTACAGAGGTACAATAAATGCCCTGGCCATGCTGGCTACAGTATTGCTGATAGTGGCTCAAATGCCTTTGACCTTATTCCCTACCTGGGCACACTGATGGTTCATATCAAGCTGGTTTTCAATCAGCACTCACAAGTCCCTTTCTGCTGAGCAGTTCTTAAGCTACTCAACCCCAAACCTCTAGCTCTGCCTGGGATTGTCATGACCCAAAGGCAAGACCTTATTAAACCAGATGCAGTTGTCCTCAGCTCAACAATCCAGACTTACAAGATTTCTCTATAGACCCTTCCTATCCTCCATCAGATCGACACTCCCAACGTCATCTATGAAGTTACTGAGGGTGTACTCAACCCCCTCATCCAAATCACCAAGAGAGAATTTAAAGAGGATAGGCTGCAACACTGAACCCTGGAACAAATCGAGTCAATGGCTGCTGGCTGAGTTCAGTCCCATACACCACTGCTCACTGGACCAGCAAGTTTTTCACCCAATGAAGAGTGCACCTGTCCAAGAAGTGTTATATGAAGTTTAACAAAAAATAAAGTTGCACAGTTCAAAAAAATCAGTTACTTGATGATTAAACCATGGTTTTAATAATACAGAATTTATACATCTGATATACACCTGATTGGAACAGCACTAAAAATTAAGAATTTGAAATATTGCCATCCCCTCCCTTCTCCAAAATATCTTTAGCTGAGTGTGAGATTTTCTGTAGGGTATTCTTTAAGTATTTTTGAAAGTAATTGTCTCTTTTACTAGCTATTCTCATCACTAAATTTCTTCTTTGATTTTTTCCATACTTTGTGAAAATATTTTTTTCTGAAAATTGAAAATATTTTTTTTCTGAAAATTTAAAATATTCAATGGAAAATAACTTTAATATTAAACAAACAAAGTTAATTCAGTTAAGAGGTTCACTAGTGAATCATAGAATTCACCATCATGTATTGAATTGAAAAATATACACACAAACAGCTGAGTCAGAATAATATTTTCAACTGATATCTACTTAAAGGAACTTGAAAGGGAAGGACAAAACACTAACGAAACATTCTAAAATTTAAAAAAGAAAAATGAATGTGAAGAATTATCCAGCCACAGGCTATTCTAATTTATCTCCAGTGCTAGACTTAAATACTAATGTACTTTAAGTCCTTAGAGCCCAGCACCTCAATTTATTTCTTCTGAAATACATTCAAGTGAATTAATATGTCAGTAAATCTAATGAATATGTGTGCAATTAAGCAAGGAGTTAGTTCAATCTTTATTTTCTTTAATAAGGTACTGGACTGATAAAAATATGAGTTGGACAATGTAACATAGGACATGAAGACAGGGTGTATAACAGAACTATAGAAACTCCAGGGATTTACCAGACTGGGGAAATCCAGAACAATTCTGCAAAAGTCCTGAAATCAAGGGCTTTAACATATGACATCAGAGTCAGCTCAAAACATGGGATTTACTGACTTATCTGCTATGTGAGTCTCATGTGCAAGATAGTTCTCTCTTGCCAAAGGTCCAATATTTCAAATATTGATGCTAAAGGAAGGTTTATGATGTGGATACTGATGGTTTCTAATTTGGAGCACTTTACATGACTGTTTTGCAAAATCAAATTAACTATAAACACATTTTGGACAATCTTGCTAATTCATTCATTAAGTAATCTCAGGCGGTACAACTAATACAAATAAATGCAACAGAGAATTATCTAATATTTCAATATTAAATGTAAATTTGTCTTTAAATGAAAATGTAAATGTGAATCCACCAGACCTCCTTAAAATTCAACATTTTAAAAGTCAAGATTTCTCTGACAATGCAACATATATTTCCTGCCTTTTGTGGTGGGTTAAAGTATTTGCTAATATATATTCACTAACTGAAAATATTGAATACATTCAGTTAGAGCAGTCTGGTTTTGTGTTTGATAACTGCTTACATATACTATTCAATTTCTTTTAGAATCATACATTTCTAATATTTTGATTACTGATAATAAAGATGCTTTTAATGTCAACAACTGAAAGAATTGTGCAGCCAATGCATTTAGCTGAAAACAGATTCTCACAGGCTTCAAAAGAAAAGTGGGGATGGAAAGTGAAATGGAAGCTCATTTTGTGAGTGGCAGGTTGTGGCACAGAATGATAGGTGCCAAAGGCCAAGGCCAGATTTCTGAGAAAACAGGTTCTGTGGCGGGTAGCACTCAAAGATAATAGTCTCTAATGGTTTGCTCTGTGAAATGTATGGCCTGGTTTTCAGAGCAGTTCAGCATCCAAGGAAGAAAATGACACTTCCTTTATTCTATATCTCAAAAGTATAAGCCAAAGCTTATGAAAAATCTAACTTTAGTGATGAATCCTGACTACTTTATCAAATCTATCTCCATGTCACTTTGTACAAGGTCATATAAGAAGTCTATCAAAGTGCCTGGAACTGAACCTACATCTCTAGAATTCTGGTATAGTACTTCTTTTTGACATGCACCGAAATTCAGGGTAAGCACAGCACCATAAACTACTCTCAGTGAATGCATTCTCTTGCTATGAGACAGTGAAAAGATAAAAAATCAGAAGAGAGATGTTGCATCAGCATTTTTTAAAAGAATTTATGCATCTTATTTTTATTTTAGATTCAATTTGCCTTTACAAGTTGGGATGAAGAAAGTGATTTTTCTTGTTTGTTTTCTAAGAGATGTGCTAAATGGCCAGGAAATATGGAATACACTAGAGAGTATGGAGACTTCTTAATTCATTGCCTTGCTGTACAGTAAATCTATTCCTTTAACAGCTTTATTTCTTTTATCCAGCAGGATTTCACCTAATGGATGGCATGGATATCAGATGGTGACTGTATAGTGAGTGATGTTACTAGGGGCAAGACTTATCACTGTGATTCAAACTAAAAAGAGATGGAGCCCTTTACAAATAAGTGCTTTGTAAAGAAAATGGTTTTTAAACCAAACGTGTCTTTCATACCGGCAAACAAATCCATTGCTATGAAGGGTGTAAACTTACCACATTGCTTTGACTGAGTCATTCCACTTCACTCCTACCCAACAATTCCAACTGGGTTCATTCCAGTCCTGAGTGGAGGAAGTACATGCAGCAAGCTAGTAGCCCTGACATCGTAGTGATATGTATAAATCGTTCCAAATATACCCTTGTACTCTTGTTAGTACTGCAGATTTGATGCAAGCCCAAACTGAATTGAAGGTTAGCTAGTCACATTTTAACTGATGTGACAGTTTTGATGTCACTGGCCTTCAAGTTTAAGCTAAGACCTCAGGGCTTAAGAATAAGATAGGTATTCAAGAGAAATGGGAGGTCAGGACTTGTTTGGTTCGGTGTTTTTTGGGTGGCTTTATTGCGGGGGGGAGGGAGGGTGTTTTGTTTTGGGTTTTTTTCCATAGACAAACAAGGAAAACAAACAAGGAACAAACGAGGAAAATTCTGCATGTGAACACAATATAAAAAACCCCAAAAGATATTTGCCTCCATCTGCAAATAGGAGATTCTGGACTCTGAATTAGCAACATCTATTTTTTTTCCTTGAAAAATTATTACAATTATAAAGCTTCAAAGTCAATAATACTAACTATTACAAAAGTGAAAGAAAAAAGATGTTATGAATGATGCCTTTAAAGTTTATAATTTAGAACTAGCTGAAGGAAAAAAATTCCAAAGAAACACGGGGCAGAGAGGGCTCTGGGGAAAGAATGGATAGAGAGACAAAAGACAATTGTAACAGTAGAAATGCAAAGGAAAAAGGGATAGAGATGCTAGATGGTGCCAATAAAACTGCCAATAACAGTGGTGTGAGGACAAGCAGGCAGGCAGGGACTTGTTAACAAGTCAAAGCGTAATGTGACATTGCCATATAAACTAAACATACTGAGATCACTTCAAGAATTACCTTCTGCCTTTGTCTGTAAATCTGATGACAGACCCAGAAGACTATCAAATCCTTGATTTTATTCTCAAGAAACTGTAGAGGTTAGTCGTCCTTGAAAGAGATTTTATTTCTTGTTTAGTGACAATGATAACAATGCAATTAATTCATTGCTGGGCTAAGTTTAACAGTTATTGTACCAACCTTGCACCTTCCTCAATGCACACACACACACATATGTAGAGACCATAAGGGTTTTAGTGCCTGCACTCAAGGCCATCTTTAACAAGATAAGGCTGCCTGGACCTGGTTTGAGAAAGGGCTATGAATTATGCCCCAACTCCCCACCTTGTGTAGGAGCCTTTGCACTTGTGCCAGCACGTGGTGACACACTGTGCTGATCCAGATTGTGACTCACAGATTCAACTCCCTGACCTGACCTCTTGGTCTCAATGAGAATGCTGGCCATCCCTGGTCACCATGAGGGACCTGGCCTGGTCATCCTGTTCCCTTGAGGGTGAACTGCACCTGTTAGGGTCATTTCCTGCCCTGCCCTGCCTTGCACTGTTGCCCTGCTCTGCCCTGCCCTGCCCTGCCCTCCCCTCTGTTGGTGATGCCCTTGGTTCTGCTTTCCCCAAAGGGCGCCCCTGCCTGCCATTTTCTGAAAAATGTGATTCTAAATCTCTTCTGCCCTGGCTGACAAAAATTTGCCTTTCTGCTTGAGATATGAAGCACTACATCGGGCAGTCCCAGTTTACAGTATTTCTTCCCTAGCAGGAATTTCAAGGATTGGTTTTGCTTCTATTTCACAGTGTACTTCAGCCCAGTGAAGAATTTTATAAGAATCATAGCATGTAGCTCTCAAAGATCCTCCCTGAGGGTCACAACATGGGCATCATTGAAATATGGTCAAGATAATATGAATTCCTAAATTCTGAATCAAAAATGGCAGGCATGTAAGGTTGTCATCAGTTTTCTGTCATTATTCAGTTCAAAAAAACTTGCCTCTTACAACGTGATAAAGACAAGAATGGATGGTAAGTGGCTGTGGTAACTGTGAGTTTATTGACCTGTAGTCTAAATCTAGAATAAATGCCATGACATCTGTATCCACTGAAATCTTATTAATACAAAGTCACCAACAGTGAAAGTAGGAACAGCGATGCATAAGTTCCCAAACATCCCTTCATGAACATGGTCATCTGAAGAATTCAGAAGGAGCTGACTGGTGATATTTATGTCTTTTGGCATATCTAGGGTGCCTTCAGCTCCAGAATTTCAAACAATATCTCATACACTTTGTAAAATCTAATTTAACCAAGGTTTATAACTTTATAACAGGGAGCTAAGAGAAGCTTGTACATAGAGAACATTTTAGTCATCACAGACAGACAACAGCTGCCAATCAGGAAACCAGATTAGTGCTTTGGCACATCTCTAGACCAGAAAACCATGAAATAGTGAGGACAGATAAAATGAAGAAGAAGGAAGAAGGAGGCAAAGAGAAGGGGAAGGGGA